>VYXB01001211.1:0-60994 GCA_013397135.1 Pachyramphus minor | reverse complement strand
CGGGCGCAGCGAGCCGCTCGCCGGGCAGGTCCGCGTTCTTGAAAGGAGACAGCCCCTCCGGTCCTCGCTGCGAGCCGGCTCCTTCCGTTGGCAAAATCCTGACTCATTACATAAAAAGATCACCCTGCCAGGCGCCCTGAAACATTTCTTCATCACGGTCACGCCACAAGCTAAACAAGAGGCCACATCGAGGGGAGGGGGGAGAGGGGGGGAAGCGGAGGGAGAAAAAAAAAAATCCAGAGGTTTTTTTTTTCCCTTAAGATCCTCTTCCTTTGAAAAAGGGAGAAAAAAAAAAAAAGAAAAAGAAAAAAGCCACNNNAAAAAAAAAAAAAGAAAAAAAAGAGCAGCCACCAGGAAAAAAAACTAGAGAAGATTCACTCATTGTTGCCACAAAGACACCTCTCCCCTTCCCACTCCCTCTCCATGCTCGTTCCTCCAACAGTGCTACAAAGACGTGCAGTCTGCGCCGGGAGTTGTGAGCCCGAGTCGTGAGCTCCTCAACTCCGCGGGGGCCGTGCCAGGAGCCCCGGGGCGCACAGTCCTCCGAGAGGAGGTGTGGTGAGTCCGAGACCGTCCGAAAATTATTTTTTTTCCTAGAAACTACCACCAAATATAGTAACAGGGAAGGGGTATTCCTAGAAATTCGGGAGACGTCAGAAAGGGAAGATTTGTGAAATTCAGCTTCACTTCCTGCAGAGGGCTCCTAGCACAGGGAAAAAAAAAAAGGCAATAAAGTGCTTTTCATGCTTCTCTGATCAGATAATGGTTAAAAAAAAGAATGGTAAAACACTTAACTCGCATTTCTCCGATATCATCTAGGAGTTTCATATGGGCAGAAAGCTAATCAGTAACCCCTTTTCCTCATTTTCTACTAATATTTATAGATGCCTATCTCCTGTATTTATTTTCCCCACGTTCTCATATCAGACCTATGCACACAGCAAATGAAAGCAATATGCATGTGAGTGAAAAATGGGCCAAATGATAACCCTCCCATGGATCACAGGAACACTAATGAGTGCTTGTGTGTTATTTTAAACAGGCTTTGCCGTTTACATCTTTCATGCCACACTGATGTGAATAATTCATGTCCCCACTGTAGATGTGTGCAATATTGTTACTCGCATGAATGGGAATTTGGGGGTTGCCTTTTATTGAAGGGCCCCAATACTGAGAACTGCTGAGCACTGTCAGTCCCCATGGACTTAATGGTATGTCAGGTTGTTAATTAAGTCAGCTTGGCCATTCACAGGATCAGGCCCTGCTTGACAAATGCAGACCTGCACACTGTCAGGAGCTGCTATTATTCTTCATGTCTCCTGAATCTGTGTGTTTGCTTTGTGCTTGTGTCTAACACCCAGTCCTTCTTGAGTCATATCTTTAAAAAAACCACTATATTGACACATTTCATAGGAAGCAGAACTGAATGTTTGCAAAGCAGAGCTGGATGAAGATGTTATTATATTCAATTAATTATATAAAAATGTCAATGCATTTGTAATAAAGGATTATTTATCCAGGAATAGCAAAAGTTGGTATAAAAACCCCAAAGCCAGCTTTTGGGGGAAGATAATAGGTTTCAATGTTTGCAGGTTAATTGAATTTCTGTAATGAAATTCCCCTCAGCCACATGAAATCCTTGGGTTTGTTCTTTGAATTTCATTATGACTTGCAGAGTCTTCTCTGCCCCCAAATCAAATGCAATAAAAACATCTGAGTCTGGCTTTACTTCAGTGTTTTATGAACACTCACATTTAATCAAAACTTAGTTACAGACACCTTGTCGTTCTGCAGTTTTGAAGGGGAATTAGCAGAGTTCACCTGACAATCCTGAGTGTGCTTTGACTCCTAAGTATGTTCTAACTGTTATTGCAGTGCTCAGTAAACAACTGCACCGAAATACAGACTCAGCTTTCAGAGAGGTGCACCCACAGTGTTCCGTTAGCAGTAATGCCTGGTTAGAAGTAGATTTACTTGGAGTAATCTCATGGAATTCAAAACAGCCCTAGTTAATTGCAAAAAGGCCTTTTTAATCTGGCTGGCTTACTTATGGCACACTGCTCCACTCTGCCTGTCACTCTCATTTCCTGAGTGAAAAAGTGAATGGCAGCTTCAAGTTCAGGATCTTCTAATCATTAAAAGAAATGGATGTGCTGTCCTCTGTTGGTCATACTGGTTGTCACATGTAAAATTCAATTAAAGAGGCAGCAAGAGGTTCTGTTACAGCAACAGAAAATACAAAACTAAATTAAATTTGCTTCATCTGCTGCTTTCACCAATATGATCTCACAGTGTGAGGGATTTTTTTAAAATGATGCAACGATAGAAGCCTGATCGTGGAGAGGACTCATTTCACATGGCTCTCTCTACTGCAGCCTCTGCCCTGTGTTTGTCCTGCTGCTGTTGGTGTGCTGTGTGCCCCAGGGAGCTCTGGGCTCCCCCGGGTGCCAGGGCTGCAGCAGGGCTGTAGAGCTGCCAAACACGTGGTGAGAGGAAGTTTCTAGTTTACATTTCACATCACATGGCGTGGGGACAGGGCCGTGTGTGCCAGCTGGGATAGTTTGTGCTCATCACATGTGCTGACTGCTGGCATGTGACGTGGTGGCAGCTGAGCAGCTCCTCGGGACACCCCAGCCATGGCAGCTCAGGCTGTGCTGGGTGTGCCCAATGCAAATTCCCATCTTACTGCTCCTGGGGTCCTTCTGTGAGTCCTGATGTGCAGGAATGCTCTGCTCTGGGCACTGCTGGTGAGCAGTGGTGTGTCTCCTCTGGATCCTCAATTCGAGAAGAATATGTAGCAGCTGGAGAGGATCCAGGGGGACTGCAGTAAGGGTGATTGGAGGTGTAGAAACCCTGAGCTAAAAGGAGAGATTTTAAAATCTGGGCATCATGCTGTCTAGAAAGGAGAAAGCTGAAAGCAAATACAGTAACACTTTCAGAAAGATTTACCATCATGTAAATGTGTCATGGCAGTAAACCTATGTGATATATCAATTATTTCTACCTCTCAAGTGCTACTTGGCTCACAGGCCTTAAACTGGTAAGAGGGTGAGACACAGCCACAGCTCTCCTACATACCTGGCTTAGTCCTACAAATACATTTCTAGTACTTACTAGAATAAAAAAACAAGCAAGAATTTATGAAAGCTTTACTCATCATGGACAGGGTGGCTTCTCTCCACCACCCTGCCTGTGAGGCTTCCTGAGGCTGTAGTCAATGGCAAGCAGTATTTATCAGATCTGGGTTTTGTCCTTGAGTCCGATTTTTGCATTTAAAAACCTCTTGTGAAAGCAGTTTCAGGGACACAGCTGTTCCTCGTTGTCCTTTATAGCCATAAGTCAAAACATCTAAGAAAACAGAAATCAACTTAGAACATCTTGGGTTGTAGTCTTGCATGTGCTCTGTGCTGAAACTGTCACTGCGCAAAATCAATAATTTACGTCTTTCTTCTCTGTAGGGAGATTGGGCAGTGTTGTCATGGATTTCATATGAGAAATTTCAGGTTCAAAATGAGCTGGAAGGTAAGCACTGATTTCCTCTCTGCTGATGCTTCCTCAGAGTCAATTTTACTAAAGAGCAGTTCTGGAGACTTGTGAATACTGACAGTAAACTAAGTCCAAAAGTACAAATTTTAATTACACGTACTTAATCCAGTCAGATAATCTTTGTAACACTCAATCACGGGGCAGGGGGTGGTAAGCTTTGTATAGAATAAGGTGTGCTGTGAGACAGTGGAACAGATTGCCCAGAGGTGGCTGCCCCATCCCTGGAAGTGTTCAAGGCCTGGTTGGATGAGGCTCTGAGCAATCTGGTTTCATGAAAAGTGTCCCTTATGGCACAGGGGTGGAATGAGATTGTCTTCAAGGTCCCTTCTAACCCAAACCGTTCTTTGATTCTATAACTGGTTACAGCCCTTCTTTAAATCAAAATACAGCTTGAATGATGATTTTGACTTGCCAACAGAATTTACATGTTTTATTTTTAACAGATTTTACAAAATCCACTGTAAATAATGACAGTTATTTCTGTTCATACAATTCTACAATTTTGATTCTTGACAACAGTGGTGCAGAATATGAGAGGAAAGTTTGTCAGGCAGAAAGCAAAAGTGACTGTGTGGACATAGTGGTGAGTGAAATTTCAAATGGTAAGTAAAAATCAAACATGAATCAATAAAGATTTCCTTCAATTAGTAATGTAATTATTTACACTGTTAGAATGGGTTTAAGTGCTGTCAGCCCTTAGCTGTGTGTGTGGTTTGGTGTCTGGTCCTGCTGGTGTCACTGAGTTGGACCTCCTGGTCCTGTGGGATCAGCTGTGTCTGGAGAACCCAGTGTTTCCTTGTGCTTGGAGAAGGTGACTCTGCTCGGCTCCTGGGAGTGGAACCAAGGTGTCCTTCCCTTGCCTGTTTTCAGCATCACAGGGAGTTTTTGTATTAAAAAAAAAAGAAAGATGTAAAGTGAACACTAACCAGATTGCAAATAATCTTTCTAAGTGGTTAGTGATACAGATGAAGATGCCTCATGGTTTACTAATCAGAAGGCAGAACCAGATTAATAAATAATTAAATGAATTACATGGCTGCGGGGTGGGGGCGGACCAATAAAGAGAACGTGGAATTACAGGGTGATCTCGATCTCTGCGTTTCAAACTGTCTTCTACTTTTGCTTCTTCAGGCTGAGCTGAGGGGTGTTCTTGAAAAAACAGGATTGGGCCGCAAGAAGAAATGAAAACAAACGCTCCTGTTACTGCAAACGCCAGAAAGGAGGGTGCGAAGGAGGCGGGAAGGGCACGACACCGCTCAGGTCCCTTTGTTGGGGCCGCAGGGAGGGCGTTACCGGCGCTGCCCAGGCCGACCCCGCGGAGCCTCCGCCTAAAAATGAGAGGGAAGCTCCGGCCCGCGCGGACCCGCCAAGGCACGGACGGGGTTCGAACCCGTGATCTTCGGTTTACGAGACCGACGCCTTACCACTTGGCCACCGCGCCTGCGTTAAGTGCTCCTCCCGACGCCCTTCTATCGCTGGCGCCACTCCCGCGCGCCCGCCCCCGCCCCGCCCCCCGCGCGGGCACCTGAGGCGCTGAGGGGGCGGAACGTGTGGGAGGGACCGAGAGTGAAGTGTGGGACTGTCACGCTCTCCCTCTTTTTTTTTCTCCCTCTTCACCCCTCTGTCCTTGTCCCTGTCCCCGGGAGCTGCGGGGTCGCTCGTGAGAGTCCCGCCCCCCATCAGCGGCTTCGGGGCTGTGAGGGCGCCGTGCCCGGAGATGGCACCCGAGTGGCGCAGCCGCTTCGGTCCGGACCGGACGGGACAGTTCGGAGAGAGGGGACAAAGCGCGATTGAAACTTTCCTTCTCCGAGGAGAGAAGCAGAAATGCAAAACGTTGCGATAATTAAATGGTAAATGCTAAATTAAACGTATTCGCTGCCTGTTAGCGGTTCCCTCCAAAAACTCACTGTTGCAAACCAGAAAATTGTCTTCAAGGATACATTTTTTCCCCCTAGATTTTGTCTCCTAGATTTTTACAAGTGTGACCTAAAAGCAAAGCTTTTAGTTTTCATTTAATGTTTGGGTTTGGGGGTTGGTTGGTTGGTTGGGTTTTTTTGTGTGTGTGTGTGTGTGGGTTATGTTAATTTAATGGAGATCCCTTTAAATTCTCCCTGAAACTTGTGGTGAACACCCAAGTTTTATATCCCTTTTGGTTTTGGTGTGGGTTTTTTTGTGGAAGAAGCATGGGAACATATTACAGAGGTACCTTTGTAAAGATTGAGATCAGAATTACTAATTTGGTGGTGCTGTAAGGCAGGTGCATTAAAAATTGATACAGAATCAGAATACTTCGGTTTGGAAGACACCTGCAAAGGTCATCTAGCTGAACCACCCTGTAATTAGCAGGGAAATAGTTCTGTATCCTTTCAGGATGTTCTTTGAACTTTCATCAGGGAAGCTCATGCCTGATGACTTGAGTGCATGAACAAATTTTTATGCTTTAAACGTTATCATTTGTCAGCTTCTCTGTGATAACTGCACTGCCTGTGTTTTGAGCAAACAGAGCAATTTGAGTTAGTTTCAGCTGCAGTGAAAGGTGTACCTTACTGGGTAGTCAGCTCGTTTCAAGCGTGTTTGCTCCTACTGTGGAATAGCTGTCCCAAAGGAGATGAGTCCTGACCTTCCAATCCCAACGGATGTGACTCATGGGCTGGCCAACCCAAGTGTTTGCTGGAATTTATTTATCTGCTGGTCTTGTTCATTACTAGCCTCAAAGGACACGGACTATGGAAAGCTGGGAAGTGAGAATAGCACTGTTGTGTTCTGCTTTTGTGTTGTCACTGAGGTCACTGCAGCACTTCCAGGTGTGATGGTGTGTGGGAGTGGAAACTGCCTCGCTCAACTCACACCTGGAAAGGAATGACCTCAGAGGGCTGGTTATCTCAGCTGGCTGAAGAGTTACTCGCCCTGATACCCAGATGGCAGCAGGAAGGAGGCAAGTTTCAATCAATGATTGCTTGTTATCATTCCATTTCTGGCCCACTGGCTTATTACAAAATATGCTCTTTGATGTACCATAGTTATGAGTTATAACTTGTTATCACAGTTCCAGTGCAGTTCACATATATTTGATTTATTCATGTTTTTGGAGCTTTGGGAGGTGAGAGGCAATTTTGTGGTGGGAGAAACAAAGGGGGCTGTTTGAATTGTTTGTGGAATTCATATGAATTCTATCTCTTCAAATATACTATATTTTTAATCAATGTATTTGGTTGGCATCAGAAATAGTATTTAATGGCAAATCAACTTCTATTGATCAAGTTCTTCCTTAACTGTATGGGGAGAGGGAAACTTCAGTTTGAAATCTAAAGGATCTTCTGTATAGATTAAGAGGAAGAACTTGATTTGGCTTAAAAAATTTGGCTATTCCCTGGGCCTAAATTTCTCAGAGTGTCTGGAAAAATTGTTTCTATTGTCTAAACAAAGTGCTGTTTAACAGTAAGTTGATGTATCACAACGATAGTTTTTATGACTAAGAATGCAGAGTTGGTTTAAAAACATGTAATTACCCTTTTGCTGTCTGGATACTTTTATTTGGAAGTGTCTTTTATGCTGGTCATTACCCTTGTTTGAGCTCCACGGGAAAGCCCTTCCTCTTCATGCTGAATATTCCTCATGCAGTGTTCTCTTCTGACACAACCTTTTTTAAACACAACATGACTTTCCTGAAGGAAAGTCTTTGGAAGACTCCATTGCTGAAAAGATAACATCAGAGATTTTGTTGGAAAGAGAAAATAATCACCTGTTTTTTTTCCTTCCTCCCCTAAGCCTCACTCATATGAGGTGGAGGTGTTGCTTTAGGAGAGTCTTTGATGTCTGTTTTCATGTACAAAGCCAAGCTTTTTGACACATCCCCAGCTCTTCTGAGGAGATCCTGGGGAATAATTGTATTTATGTGGATTTGGTACAGCTGAGTTTATAAAGATTTGTTATGGGATAGCTGGAATGCTCCTCAGTTAGCAATTACTTGAGCTTAGACTTTGTCCTGGCTTTATGAAAGAATATTTCTGTTCAATATCTGAACTTTTAATCCACACTAGTTGTCCTGGAGGGGTTCAAGAATGATGCAGTGCTATGGTGGAGTAGCCCCACAGTCCTTTATCTGCAGAGAAGACTGGAGACTCTTCTTCAGGTAATTTGTTACATGAAAGGAAGCCTTTCTTTGAGTTGTTACATTTCTGGATAAACACTTAAAGGCAAAAAACCAAACCTTAGCTGTTGGATCTCAGATGCACTAATTGGTTATTTTGATTTTGGATTAGGAAGGTCTCAGTAGAAAGAAACATCTCTGACTTGAGACAGTACAAATATTCTAAGAATATGTCCTTAGCAACACTTGTACAATACACAACAAGCCAATAAGCAGCAGTAAAGGGCATTTAATGTGGTCCAGAGTAAAGACAAACATGATTATGGCCATCTGCAGAACATGTTTTAATAAACTGAGGTTTTAGTGAAAACCAGGGTTTAGCTTGCGGAAGTTCACTCAGCATAACCTCAAGTTTTATCAGACCTTGTTTTGTGTAATACTAAATATGAACACAGTTTGGGAGGGAGGGTTTTGTGTTTGTATTTCTTCGTAAAACAATCAAAACCCCCGATTGCCAGTGCTTTACCTCTGTTACACTCCAGCTGGAATTTCTGTAATGCACAAATGCACAGTCCAGAAGTGCTGCACTTGTTTTGCAAGGTTTGTGCTTGGTGTGTGATGGCTGAAGGTAAGTTATTGGCATATATAGCCTACAAACTTTTACAATGGAGAAAAGGTATTTTATGACATTTACAGGGCATTTCAGTAATTTTTAATTTGTGCAGTTTTACTGCTTTATGGGGGTTTTAATATTTGGCTGAGTTCTGATGTCATCAGAGTAGAACAGACTGAGGAAAGGGTGGGTGATCAGCACAGGGACTGCCCTCACAAGGGGAAGTAAATACTGAAATGAAGCAGCTTCATCATGAAAAGAATATTGTGCAAACAGCTCATAGCTCATTCTCCTGAGGAAATGCATTGGGGTGTTCTTGAACATATTGCAAATACAAAACCCCTCAAACCAGCACATCTTGGAAACCCTGGAAGAATCCGGGGAAGTCATAACTTGAAGTACATTACAAGAGCACATAGTGACAGGACAAGGGGGAATGGATTTAAATTGAGAGCAGGTTTAGATTAGATATTAGGAGGAAGTTCTTTACTGTGAGATGCTGCCATGAGTTGCCCAGAGAGGTTGTCAACGCCTCATCCCTGGAAGTGTTCCGAGCCAGCCTGGATGGAGCTCTGAGCAACCGGGTCTAGTGGAAGAAGGTGTCCCTGCCCATTGCAGGGGGTTGGAACCACATGAGCTTTAAGGTCCTTTCCAACCCAGGCCATTCTATGAGTCTATGACTCTATGTAATAGTATTGCTTAAAAAAAAACAAAGTCCAAAAGTTCAGGAAATCTCTGGTCTTACTGATTTTGAAAAGAAAGCATAATTTTTTTGGAGTTTGTCAAAGTGCAGATTTCATTCTTGCTCCTTTTTGTGAGAAAGGTACTTGGAACATAGACTCATAAAAGAATTATTGTTGATTAATGTTAATGTTATTTTTCACTTTTAAGTAACCACAGACAAATGAACACAGTTTTCCTTTTTTATTTGAGACACTTAGCAAAAATGCTGAAATATCAAACATTTCCTCAGTAGCTACAATATTGCCACTATGTACAAAATATTTGATAAATGTAGTACACATATAAAAATACAGTATGCATTACATATATACAGTACAATGTGCAAAACATATGGCATTCAAACGTATGGAATTGATTTCAGGGGTGCAAACAGCAAATACAAAGGCATCATGGTTTCTTATAGAAAGGCAATACATAAACTGACGCCCTGATTGCCATAATTTGCATTTAGTAAAGTAGTGCTTAAATGAAGAGGGCCCCAGAGACAGGTGTCTGTCTTCTTCTTTTCACAAAATGAGATGCTAAGACATAATTATGACCGTGAAAATAAGAAGAGGAACAGCTCCTGGGGTTAGCGTTGTTCCTACTGCAAGCAGTTCTGTGAAGGAAATCCTATCTGGAAAAAAGCCTGTGCTATTACTTACTACAAATTTCTCAAACAACAAAAACAAATCTGTACTGTTAAACATCAAAAACAGCTTTGAAAGTATCTACATCCTTGATTTTAAAAAAGTATGGGTAACACTTCTGGGGGTTTAATTTCCTATGCTTCAAAGTACAAAGTGCCTCCTTTGGCAATATAAATGGCAATGCTTTGGTTCCTATTTAAATTTTATATTATTATAATTTATTTTAGGCTGTCTTTTGAATATCTGAGCTGTATTTTTTACAAAAATAATGTGATTATATAGTTATTAACCATTCCCTGCTTTTATTTGAGAATTTGCTCTCATAGCTAGAATGGCTTTTTTTTTTTTGGCTAGATTTCTACAAATACATTTATGCACTTTTAACTTAAAAAGTCTTTATATTCAGGACTGGACACTACAGAATGATGTAGGTGTCTCTTTTTTGCACTTTACCTAGCAAACTGGTAGAAAAGGACTATTTGAGATTACTTCAGGTTTTAATGGCTGCTCTTTATTGGCCATGTATGTACCATATGCAACTCAGTTCCACGTATCTCACATAAAATACCCCATGCACTAAGGTCTAGAAGTCTATTAAATCCAAAGGTGATTTAATAGACCACAATGTAAATGGTTTTAACAGAATGTTTACTAGAGATAAGTGGAAGAGGTTTTTTTTCCAGTTTTAATAGAGTTTGCTTTAAGTTTATAATACACTGAAGATGCCATCCAAATAATAATTGTTTACATTGGTGAGCTTTCCTGTGTTTTGATTACATAATGCCCTTCCAGTTCAATGGATTCTGTGATTGCATTTTCTCTGTCTTGAAAATAGTTCAGCAGCTTGTGCTTGGGTTCCAATTGTGGTGCTGACACTTTTGAGGCATCTGGATGTTTGAGATTATGTAACAGAAAAGTTTAATACTGACACCTCTGTTTTGATCACCACGGTCCCTGAACGTGACTCCTGTTGGTGAATTTAGAAATACCTGGGAGAGAAATGCCAGTATTGAGTGATTCTTTCTAAAAGCTGTGGTCTCACCTTTTTAAAAGTCTGATTTTGCAAGCCCACATTGATGGGTTACACTCCAAATTTCTGTAGAGAACAACTGTCATAAATTAATTTTATTCTCAGAGAGAACTGCTGTATTTATGACAATGCTTTTGTAACTATTTATAATGTCAAAGAGAATTTTGCTGTAAACTTCTTTGCTGTAACTGCTGCTGAATGGCACTGAAAGTGTGTAACAACTGAACGCAGGACGTGACTCCTCCTGATTAACATCAGCCTTGAAAACGTGTCTGAGCTCTCTCTGTCTAGAAGTGTAAACACCAACCTCTGATTTTCACACAGATAACATGGTGTTCCTAATTCCTCTGAAGGACTTACCAACACATTTGATAGAATGCATTCTGTTAGTACACTGCAGCCATTACATGGCAAATGTAGTGCCAGTGCATTCCTTTGCAACTGTTCTCTTAATGAGAAATATTCAGTTCTGTACAGTCAAACTGCACAGTCATGATTCAATTTCTAAGATGTATTGTATTTGTGCTACAAAAATTTTCATGTAAAACATGCACACACAAAAGTCTAAGCAAAACCTATTTCTGCCATAAACAGGCATATACAACTATGGCAAACATATCACATTTCAGAACAGAGTCTAAAGCAAACCATTTTATATAAGGTTTAATACACAATTCTGAAATGTACAAAAAAGTAATCACACATTCCCTACACTAGAATAGTTGTACTTCGGAAACTAAAATGATCCCTTAATTTTTAAAGTGTTTTCTCAAAGAGTAGAAAGCTACACTGTACTGCTAACAAGACAGCTCAACTGTTTGGGTTTATTTCTGCACATAGATTCCTATGGGTTAGTTAACATCCTACACTGCCAATAACAATAGTTTGGTAGCAAGGTGACTCTGCCAGTTTTAAGCTCTATTTACATGCACATCAAAAATGACAGTACAGTTGCTCTAGATTAATTTGTCCTCTAAAAATTAATTTACTTGCCTCTTATTTCATCAGAAGGCAGGGTCAAAAAGGGATAATTCTAACCATACAAATGTGGTATGATGTCTGGTGTATCACACATAATAAACTGACAGTACTGCAGAACACTAAATTTTGTTCAGAGTTGTTCCTACCAGACCAAGAGTCCTTAATTCTTATTCTCCTAACAGCTGAGGGCACTTAGTATCTCAGAGTATTAGTTCCCAAGAGGGTATGGTAAAAAGGAATGCAAAAAGTTGAATGTGAGTGTTCCATGTTCTTGGAGAGTCCTAAACCATCATAGCTTAAGGCAGACAGATCACATGTAATACTGTACTCAAGTACTGGAGGCACAGCAAGAAGGAATAAGGAAATATGTCTTTCAACTTGGTGTAATTCAAATCTTTATTGATTGTTTTGCTGTACTTAGTTTCATACTGAAGTAAATCTTGGCCAGTAAAACTAATGAAGAGATATATAATGATTTAAAGTGCTGTAACTGATATGATGCAAACATATGATATGGGTTTAAACCCTGAATCAAAGACATAATCCACTATTTTATCTGAAGCCAGTGGAATTCTGTAGTAATAGTAAACCAGACTGCACTGTATCTGGAGATATAAATTTGCAGTTAATTCCACTACATTTTTTGACAAAAGGATTTTGTTTGATGTTTACTGATTGTGTTTTTTAAAAATGTGATAAAGGTTACTATATAGGTAACAGCTACTTTCTGGTTTCAGCATTTCTTTGAAACATGTCATTAGTCTAAGAAGGAAGCAAAAACTTCAGGGCACTTGTTCATTCACTCCAGAAAACATTACTTTTGCAGGTTAGTGGGGAAGAAAGAACCATGCAATGATATCAGTTTTCAGACTAGAAAACATACCCCGTTTCCCTATTTCAGGAAACAGGGGACTGTTTCCTTTTATCTTAAGAATTCCCTAGTAAGAAATAATTCCAATTTTGTTTGATTATCAGCCTCCATCATCTATGGCAACATTTAACAGCTATTACCTGAGAAACAACCATAGGATGTCAAAGTATATTAATTCTATTTGCATTTTTTTGCTTGTCTTTCTAACTGCTTTCATAATAGACTCTGAAGACAACAACTGAGGGCTTTAAAAAAATACTATTTTCATGTGCTGTGCTGTGTGAGGTAAGAGCTTAATTTTTGCTATTATCCGTTTCAGGTATGAAATATGTCTTCTTATCACAAAACAGTACATCCTGATACTGTTAGGATTCTCACTGAGCAGCTTCTCTGTTGGCTTCCCTGATGTTATGTAGTGGTAGACAAAACTGTTCAATAGATAAAGTACTCATTAAGAAATGATGGTTGTCCTGTCAGTACTGTCCCCTGCAACTTCATCTCATCCTACAAACATCTTTTACTGGGGGCATTGGGACTATTCTTGCATAGATGCTTGCAAGATCATAGTGTACAAAAGCATTAATTAAACCTTTCTGCTTCCTCAAACTGTTCTAATCTGCTGAGATACTGGATTCAATAATCTAACAAATATCCTCAAACACAAAGCAAAGTAGGATATTTATTTCCATTAATCTCTTGTTTGAAAACCACTGTGTTCCCCTCTGTCCACAAAAATAAGCTATATAATGTTAAAAGAGTATACAAATAACTGTCTGATATACACATTAAAACCTATCTATTAAATCCAGAGCATTGCTATAGAAAATTCAGTGTTCTCAATATTACCTGGCATAGCTACAGTGGATTTCTTGCAGTTACACTTACTATCCCTTTGGATGCAGTTAAATTTCTCCCTCATGATTAAAGAATGGGGGAAGTGTTTTAAAAACCACAAAACCAAAATATAAAAACAACTTGAACAAATTAAGAGACTAGATACATGAAGTTTCACTGAACCAGCCAGTGCTTTAACTTGCCTTTGCCCTCCCAATGGATTCTGACCCTGGCTCAGGCTGTCCACAGGAACAATGAAGTGCAGTGATTCCTCCCCCTCCCCCAGACATTTGCTCACTGTGTCAATACAGACAGTTGACATCTAAGTTTAGCCATGTTGTGTTGCTCATTTAAGCATTACAGAGACATAACTTCTTTCTTAAATATTTGTGATGCATTTACCTTGGGGTACTTTTAATCAGTAAGTACAATCATCCTCTCTTGACTTGTGAAATACAGCTTTCAGAGGGCCCTGATCTGCATTACTGGTAGATGCATAAAGTAATTCACTGTTGTAAACTTGAAAATCAATAAGGAATCAGCTTCAAGCATTTGTTCTTCCAAACATTACTGTCCTAATTTATCTGAACTGCAATCAGGATGGTATGATAATGGACCTCTGCTGTGAAGAAGACTTGCAGGTCGTGTTCTCATTGGCTACAGCTTAATCCCAGTGCAACTGTAGATCTTGTGGATCTAGAAAGTCAGTGGAAAACACGCTCGGGGCAGCAGAACTGAGAGGGGTGAGTCCAGATGAGGAGCTGGGCATTGTAATGTCCAGCCATTCCATATTGTCCAAATTTGTATCAGGAAGGTCAAGAGACAGACAAGAATTATTAGTGGTAAACTGTGGGTCAGATGTTTCCATGGGTGAATGAGAGTGATCTAAAATGCTTGAGTGATTAAGCAGATCATTCTGGAGGTCTTCAATTAGAGAAAACGACTCTCTGTCCTCATTACTGCCTGTCAGTTGAGGAATTTCATTACCTGATGGTAAAGTTCCATCCAAGAGTGCTTCAAGTTGGTTTTCTAAACTTATAGACAAACTGGTGGTTGGTTCTAAGGACACAGGAGGAGGGGCCATTTGGATTTGTGGAGGTGGACGGGATATCACTGTGTTCACTGGCATTGTAGTGATGTTGGCTGTTACTGGTCTCATTTTAGATATGGGAGATGGTTCTTCCTTTATTGGAAGGGAAATCTCTGTAATTAAAAAAAAAAAACACCAAACCACTGTTGAATTCAGAAAAGGTAATGACATAATATCCTCATGCTCACAACTTTCACTCCCTCTTTGCCCACTCTGAGATGCATCCACAGTGAATGGAGTAAGAGTCACTCTGCTGCTCTGACAATACTAACACTCCATGCATCAGCCTTTGACAGGAATGCTATGAACAACAAAGTATTTTAAAACAAGTTCCAGAGTTCTGCTCTCAGTAATCAGCCAATTAGCATATGAATATTGATGAAGAATGGAAATACTTCCAGATTTAGCTTTACCTCCTTCATGTTTATTGTTGTTCTGATGAACTACAACAATTCTGGTACCAACACATTTCCTCATTTAGAGATGAGTACTCAAACCAATTTTCAGTTTCATCCCTGTTAATACTGTGTCCACTGGATTAACTGAAAGTCCATAAGATCGACTGGTGTGATTAGGATGCATTTATTCCCGTTTCTAGAATCTTAAAACTACAGTTCTGTCAAGAACTTCCATGTAAGGTAGTGGCAGTAACGATAAAAGGAAATAAGGCGTAAATTCCAATTTATTCTTAGATATGAATGAAGTCTAAAAATAAGACAGACCAGGATATGCAAATAAATCCTCTAGCACAAGGTGATATTTCTGCAAGCAAAAATATACCTGACAACATATTCTGTGCTAGTTTTCCAAGTAAAACCCCACATCCTTAAAACCTTTCAGAGCATCTATTAAATGGTTACTGAACAGACACTCTCCTGAAATAGATTAGTAAACTTAACATTTTTCAGTGCAGAGCTTGCTTACATTAAGTGCAAGAGCCCTGAAAGCTTTACTTTGTTTTTTCATTAAGATGATCAGGAATCATCTATTTTTTTAATGCAACTTCACAAGTGTGGAGCAGGTGTTACCTTTAAGATCAAATAGGTTTAGTAACGTAACACTCAGAGCAAATACTGAAGTAAGCACACCAATGTTTCCTGCATTCCCTGTTCCAGAGGCATTCCTTAACTACCTGGGCAATACTTTAATAAAAGCACTGAAAGCATTTTTAATTTAGCTTGAGTTGTTCCCTGCACAGGTCACTTGTCTCAGTCTGTCACTGTCTACTCATGTTTTCTTCCTGACTTCACAGTTTGCTTTGAAAAAACAAAAATACTCTGATGTTTAGAACATGGCTAAAATCTTCTAGGAGCCAACAATCAGTCACTCCTGTCCTGGCATTCACTGCTGTCAAGATCCCGATATGACAGCAGTTATAAAACATTACATTAATTGAACTGCTTGGCACCACAGCATTTCCCAGGATTGTAATGGCTCCTTAGTCTACCAAACCTAATTATGCCTGAAAGCCTCTTTTTACTGCTAAGCTACTTCCTATATTACTTCAGTTATTTCAGTGCCTTTCTGGTAGCTCTTATTTTAGCTGACATAAAGTTGTTATTCGTTCATGTCTCCATGTAGTGCATACCAGGAATGTATCTCTGATGTTTATAGTTGACAAGACACGGTTATATTTAATCAAATTTTAGTATCAACATGCTTTAACTCTTACCTTATTCTATCTGTTTTTATAATTTCAATAAACATTACATGGACTTGCTCAACTTTTCCAATTTTGATAAAATGTATCTGTGCTAATCTAAGGTGTTATTTTAATACTTTGAATGCAGCACAGATTATTCACATTGCAAAGGTCTCCCTGAACTAATTTGCAAGCAGTGAAATTCCACAGCAGGCTGACTCTATGAGTTTTGGTAAATCTTTAATTGGTAATTATTGCAAACTTCAAACTTTCAGAAATTTAGCTTCATCCAGGCTGGATAGTTTCTAACTCTGCTCCCTGAAGGAATTCTTTGACTGATTGTAGCATTGAGTTTTTATGACTAGGTTTAAATCTCTACATCCCATAGTTGTTCATGAGCTTACCTCCACTCTTGATGAGAATATCAAAAAGATCATCCATCTGCTGACTGTGTGCACTGGAAATCTGCAGTGCAGGAGAAGGACAGGGTTATTCTCTTTGATGTAGTATTTTTAACTAAGCTGATTGTTCCTGGCTTCTCTCAACAGTACATAAGTATAACCTATGATCAGACTAAAATGCTTAATATGAAATTGTCAATCCAGAAAACAGAGAAATAGTTTGGAGAGACACTTGTAATCCCTCTGGTCTGTTTAAGCACAAAGGAATAGGGAAAAAATCTGAAAAGCATGACAAAGATTTCATGCAGGCAGCCCAGAGGTGCAGAAAACTAGGGATCAGAGGAGAATTGCTAATCCTGTTTTGCACCAGGACAACAATAACTGCAGGACTTTGGGGGGTGCACCCTGAACTGCTTTCCCTCAGAGACAATCTGTGACTGGCCATCATGTAAGATACATTTTATTGGGCATGTTTTTTCCTAATTTGTAATTGATGTTCTTTTATTTTTTAAAGGGGGGGTAAACTTTCAGGAACTTCTTATCTCTGTTTTAACCAGCCATCTCCTGAATATCTGATTCTACGATTCTATGATCTGAACTTTAAGCAAAAGGTAACAAAACCCCCCACAAATGCATTCTTTCAAAACCAAGTCTTGAAAAAGTGAAAACTTTTACCAAGGTCTCAAAACTAAAAGCATTTTAAAACTTGTTCTACTATAAGAATAATGAAATCTGAGTTCTGTAGTTAAACACAGGAAAATAATAGCAGGGTATGTTAGAAAATCTTGACACTAAATTAAAACAAACCCAAAATAAGCAATAGTTTTGATAATTTTAAACTTATTAAATTCTAATAATAATTCTAAAATTATTAAAAACAACGTTTTTAATAAACAGGAGAAAATACCAACCTCACGGTGCGGTGTCTGAATATTGCGGGTCTGTTTTATGGCCTCTTCGTAACGAGGAGGATCTTTTGTCTTGGACACTGTGTTGTTGAAGAGGGGCTGCTGAACAATGTAAGGCTGGGCTTGAGATGGAGAGCCAGGCTGTGTGAAACAACAAAGTCATGACTAAATAATATGCTTCAGGGAATTCAAGCTGTGTCAAGTTCTACAATTATTCTACTTTGTCACCCCAATCCACACATTAGTGTAGGTAATCAGAGGGATGAAGTGAGAGTTTCTGTCTCACACATATGCACATTATAAAATCTACAAAACATTCTTCCTTCAGTGAACTGCAGTATATACTCAGTCATCTTATGTAAGAATAACAACATAAAACTGAATTGTATGGAACATTGTTGGGCTGACCTTACCTTACTGGGAGTAGCAGGTCCATTCTGCACAGGGGGGACCTGATTACCACCAGTGTGAATGTTGGAGTTTGATGGTTTATTAATAAAAGATTGTGATGGTGTTGTAACTGGTGCAGTCTGATAGGAAAACACTGCATTTGATGTGGTAGGTGGGAAAACCTGTAAAGGATTAACAGATCAGTTTTAGACTGTGGGTTTTAAAAGAAAATTAGTAACATTGGGTAAATAATGTTAATGAAACTTTTTCTTCTGAAGTTTTGCTTGCTTAAATTCCCTGTTGAGTGAATGTTATTTATACTGATTTTCCCCTCCAGTGGAGTAATTTGTAAATCCAGAACAACTGGTCTTTGAAAGAAGCTCTGTGCTATGACACACTTTCATTCACTGATAACTAGAAATATTTTCCTCTGATTTCCCAGGAAGCATGAGGAAAGAGTAATATAATTTTTCCAAAATACATTTCAAAGACTATGGAACAGTTTAATAGCATATCTGTGATTTCCCCACCTAGTGGACAGTCACTAACATGAACTTATTTCTGGCCTGATACAAACTGGTACATGTATCCACATCTGTCCTATGCTGCCACTTTTAAGACAGAACAATTGGTTTGTGCCACATAATTCTAACTTAACTACAGGTATCTATGAGAACTGAGGGAGAGGCAAAAGATAGAAAAGATGACCATGGGTATCAACTATAAATTTGGTTACTAGTATAATAAACTTTTAATTTCGTCAACTCATGGTCCACACCCTCATTACAATTGATTCCAAGCAGTATCCTACTTCTCATACTTTGAGTTAAAGGGAGAGGAGGAGCAGCATTTACGTTCTGATGTAAAAACCAGTGCAATTCTGCTGCCTGGTTTCCTGTGTAAAGGAGGGCAGTGGACATGGGAGACAACCAGCCAGGACAGGCAGGATGTTCAGCTCCAGCATGGCCTGGTCAGAGGCAACTCTGCTGGGAACTGTGTGGTCTTCATGACAACTGATCTGAATGGGATCAGAGGGTACAATTCTGGGTTATGTCCTGCAGACATTTCAAGGAACTTTCAGACAACAAAGGAAGCAAGTTGCTGTGGTCTCTGGCATGTGCCTCAGGATGACTGGAAAATTTCTGTATGGGACTTGTTGAATTTACAAGGTAAGATCAGTCTCTCATCAAACCCCAGAGAACCTCCATGACATCTGCTTTTTGGATATAGGTTAGTTTTGACTTCTGTAGGATAACCTCACTGCCCATGGAATTAAATGGATTGAACAAGCTGTCTGAAGGGTATGATGCCCACTGAGTGTGCTCCCCTTTGTTAGCCAGCTCTCTAGAGAATGTCAAGGCAAAGTCATTCATCTTCTAAGATCAACTTCTTTCTGAAACTAGAGCCTGAGCAGAAGCAGATTACACTGCACAGGTACAAACCCCAAATCACACTGGGTTCATGATGCACTTTTGCAAACTGGAATATATACTTTGAAGGCTGAGATATTCTGTAACAGTTGCACAACATACTGTAGCAATTACCCTCTTCATCTTGAATTTCAATTATTCCTCGAGGCAGGCTGAAAATCCTCCTTGTCCTAAGTAATATGAGCCTTATAATCAATAGCACTGATAAGGAAACAATAAAGGTCCAAATCTAATCCCCAAGTTCCTAATCATACAGGTCAGCCTGGAAGAGGCTCAGAGGAGGAGGATTTTTGGTGATGACTGGTGCTGAGGGGTTGCTATTGGTTACCATATCAACATGACTGGATTGGTACTCACAACTGAACATCCAATGCTGATAAGCATCTGTTGGAATGGGACATTACAGAGCTTATAGTTTTGGGTAGAGAGGAAGATCTTTCTCTAAATTCCCTGCGTTCCTCAGGAAGAGGTATGGTGGAGTTTTGGCTCACTGGAATTGCCATCCTCAGTATCTCAGTCCATAGTTTTCTTTGTAAGTAAGGACGAAATCAACAAGGAAATAAGAAAACTAAAAGGAACTTCTATATAAAAGTAAATCTCTGAAGCCACAGGTCAAAGCTTTCTCTTGAGAACTGGCTGTAAAACTTCCATTTTGAGCCAATGGCAAATAAGAGGAACTAACTGGAATACCTGGTACTCCACTGGTGCCAAGCATGAGGAAGGACATAGTAAGAGTCATGCCCTAAGAGTGCCATTAAGACAAAAAGTCTTTAGACTTATGTATTTATTTGCAACTGAAAAATAAAGTCCTAAAAAAACTTCTTGGAAAGAGGAGTTAAAAGCCCATTGTATCCCACACACAAACGTGGTACAGGTGTCAGGTGACTTGCTCATTTATATATAACACAGATGCCACTTAAAAGATTCTAAAAGCACTGCCTAGGATTAGATTACACAACTATTTAGCTTAATGCTTATTGCCATCCACAAACCTTTCTGACTTGCTGGGTCTGACCGAGTGCGTGCTGCGTGCTGGGGTTTTGGTTTGACTGTGGAGTGTGCATCTGAGGTGCTGTCTGGGCCAGGCCAGAGGAAGAAATAGGAGCAGGTATTTGTGACGGGGTCTGTATTCCAGCTTGTGATTGAGCCTAAGGGACGAAGATAAAATATTTGCATTATTTGTATCTCACAGGAAGTTACATCATGTAAAAATCTATTGCACAGATTATGCAGAATAGCAATCGCCTGTGTTCTGGGAAGGATGAGCCTGAACTGTGCATAGGAAACAAAACTGTTACTATTTGGTGCTGGTGAGTTCCCAGCTAAAAGGTGATGTTTATTTTGCCAAGAGAGTTTAAGAAAGACAAAGACAAACTGGAGAGTCCAGTGGATAGCAATGAAAATAACAAGGGACAGAAAGGGCATAAATCAGTAAGAAAGGACTAGAAGAACTGGGTTTGAGTAACCAGACGACAAAACTGATGATGCAAGAACAAGGTTGTTTTTAAGAAGATCATAGTAATTTTTAACGGCCTGTGAAAGGCAAGAAATGTGTCTAGCCTCATGAAAGAAAAATTTAGCTGGTAGTGGAAAACTTTCTGTAATATCAGTAAAGTAAAATACCAGAACAAGCTGCTTAATGTTGTTACAGAATTCTGGCAGGATGTGAGAACAATTCAGATCGAGATCTGGGTGTGCAGATCTTGCACTGTGGACCGTGGGGCCCATCCTCAGCAGAATTTTACATCCCTTGCAAGGATTGCTGAATACGATGGTGCACATGCTGCATCAGGTCTCAGCCCAGAGCACAACAGCCAGGGCCACCTGGTGCTGAAAGAATGCTCTGCTGGCAAAGCAGCCAGGTGAGTGGCAGGGGATTTTATCTACCTATGTCCCAACAGAGCCACTGGGCAGTATGTGCTTACTTCTACCTTAGACCAACAGCTTACACTGTTTCAGCTTTGTCAGATTACTCTTATACCTCTGGCTTTATAACCTGTCTTGGTTTATGCTGTATTTATTCACTGTGATACTACCTAAAATCAGCCTAGAAATAATATTTGTGTAACCATGGTTTCTTTTTATAAATCCATGGGAGTTGTACAGCCTGGCATTCACATGTTAAATACAATGAGCCATCATCCCACAAGGGAGTTCACACATGTTCTGCAAACAGGTATACCTCAAAATAAAGTACTGGGATTGTAACTCTCTATTACAATATGGAGGTAAAAAAGTGCTGGTATATGCTGATATAAAGCAAACTGTGCATGGAGGCAGTACCTGATAAGACAATTGCTTTTCAGGAAAGAGTATCTGGGAACAAAAGTTGCAAAGAAAGCAAGTACCAGAAGCGGATATGAGGAGAGTGGCACTTAAGTTTTTCTACTTTCTTCTCTCAAGCAGAAACAGGCTAAGCCTGATTTTTAAGTTAATCTTACATTTACCTACTTAAACTAAATTACAAAAGAGTGCCATGCAGTTTACATAATGAAAAATAGAAACCCCCTTACCTGCAACTTGATATTTCCAACAGGTAGCTGCACTGCAGTGGCAGAATTCGGTCCCTGGATAGACAGTGGAAGGAGCAGCTGTGCAGTTCCTTGGGTAGTTAATAAAGCTTGAGGTTGGGCAACAACTGCAGTTTGAGGCTGCCTCTGTGGATTAACATAAAATTGAGAAATGGCATTCTGAGGTTCAGCTTTGGCCACGGGTATCTCCTGCTTGATAACAACTGCCTTTTTGGCAACTGGATTCTGGCCAGTAGTGTACACTGACTGTCCTAAGGAATGGCTGGCCACAGGTATGGACTGACTGGTACTCGAGCACTCAGCAGGAGCAGTTTCATCTTTGACAGCAGCACTGAACTGCTTCTGTTCCAAACCAGCCGAGTTCCCAGAAGTCTGAGACTGTTGCTGTTGTCCCCGTTTTTCAACCTCAAGTTGCATTTTCAATACTTCCACAAGTTTTTGCTCTTGTTCCAGTTTCCTTTTGAGCTCTTCAATCTGCTTCTCCTTCTCTTGGAGCTTGCGGTCCTTTTCTGCTACATCAAACTCTATGGCTGAGATGCTGCCACTGCTGCGGCTCTGGTTCTCATCGTTCAGGTTCGCTCGGAGCGGGGAAGTGCTCAAGAACTGTGATGGTGACATCATGGTCATCATTTCTGTGAAAGTATCTGCCATGCTCGTGTCATCTGTGCTTAGACTCGACTGTTCTGAGGGAGAGGGGGATATAGGCAAAGGAGAGCTGATGTTTTCAGTATTTACTACTTTGCTGCCAGGTCCAGTAGATGTTTTTTCTGGAGGGAAGCTGGATACTGTATTAGCCACTGGTTTATTTAGGGTTGCAACAGGAAACGCTACAGTCACTTCCCCAGTGTTACCTGTGGCCCCAGCAGAAGTGGTTACTGTCACAGAGGTACTTGTAGCAACCCCATTGTTGTTAAGATCTTGGTAGGTTTTCAGACGCTCAATGAGATCTGTTTTTGTTCCAGACACTGGTAATCCCCTCAACTTCAACTCCATTTTAAGCTCTGCTACCTGAAATAGCATGATAATAACAAAAGCATGATAATAACAAAAGCATGATAATAACAAAAGATTTAAACTTGCTGATAAACATTCTACTTTATTACATCTTAATAAGAAAAATAGTTTTTTTGCTAGTTATTCCACCTCTGGGTTGTGGCAGCATGAATGATCCATGACCACATTTCCATGACCTGCTACCTACTTCACTGTTTAACCGGCCAAAATCTTAGTAGTGTTCAGTGTACAAAGAGCAGTAACAAACTTATGATAATTTTTCATAAATGTTCAAAATGAAAAAATGCACAAAAAGCTTCAGTTCTGAGCTAAAAACTTGCGAAGCAAACCTGTAGATGATGGCAGCAGTACTGCTGATAAAAGCACTGAACAGCACCACGCTGAATCCCTTTGTTACCCCAACATGACACACACATCTGTTTCTGAGAAACTTTATCAGGTCAGCTGGATGATTCAATAGACCCATCAAACACAAAAGGCTCTCCTGCTAATTGGCAACCAAACAGTTACAGCTATGTGCCATCTGGGTTTCTGTTACAAACAGAGACAGTATAAGGAGTCAAAATTCATTTCTGATAGAAAAATGGTCTCAATTTTCCAATAAGCTTTCAGAAAAAGTAAAGAACAAATGTGTTGAGTGTAAATTAATTATGTACTTCAAAATATCAATTAAAAAGAACAGTCACAATGACTGGCTTCTGTTTATGATGAACATAGAGCACAGCTAACTGCAGAGTTGGGCTATATGTGTGTTAGAGCTACCTCTAATAGAATAAAAGGTAGTGAGCTCAGGAATGTTTCAGTCCTTAGCCAGTCTAGAATTTAAGTTGGAGGTCCTTGTGATTGGAATTGATGAAAAGTCACAGCAATGCATTTTAAATCTCTAAAAGCCACAGCAATTTTCTGTGAAGTAACTCTCTACCTAACAATGATTATCAGTTGTTTCCCCCAGTCTGCTCTAAGTTTTCTGTTTTCCAACAATTCATTTCTGAACTCTTACTCACAACTGATTTAGCTCATTCCACGGTAAAGGCATCACCATATGATCTTCCAAAATTTCTTATCCCTTCAAAACTAAAGCACTTTCCCATCCCTCACAAAGCCAGCCCTTGGTAAAGGCAGGGAGGAAGGAATGAACTGCCCACTAGATGTCCCTACCCCGCTGCTCAGGCTTGGCATGTCCACGCTGTTCATAGACCACAAGCTGCTTCAGGTTCACTTTCATTATGTCCCTCACAGTATGATTTCCTGTTCATGTATTTCTGAAGGAACAAAATCCTGTGCAATGCCTTCATAGAGCAGTTTAAACAATTTACACAGTTATTTATAATATCAAGAAACTTCTACAAAATCTAGCGTTCATTTTCAGATGATGTGTTGAACTCTGGTAAGAAGATCTCTTATTTTCTCTTCTCTGTTCCTGGTGTTATTTCTGTGTTGGCTTTATAGCATTGACCTCTTTGAACACGTTTTTATTATTATTTTAATTTATACTGCTTAACTAAACCTCTGCATTGATACACTGAAATTGTCATGAGGAAAGTATTGCTCCAGTGTTTAAATCTGCCTGGGCTAGAACTTCACATGAAGTGGACCTTATATACCAAGGGATCAAAATGAGGTACCTATACAATGTGTCTGAAACTCTCCCTCTTCTAATTCTTTGGGAAAGAAATGTCATTTCTAGAACATAAGCATGTGTGGAAGCTAAATCAAAACAAATATTTAAGTTCAGAAGAGCTGTGTATGAAAAACTTGACACTCTCATTCTAACAGTTAGGAGGAAAGTACAGTTTTCATTGGTAACAACAACTGGGCACATTCTTGAACAGTCACAGTTTGCAAGTAATGACCTGCAGCCATGCACAGGAATGGACAGATCCCTCTGATCTGTTACCTTCAAGTCATCCAGGCTGGAAGGCAGAGGTCCAGGTTTCCTGCTGGGAACGCTGCTGCTCTGCCTGGGGGAGCTGGCAGCTGACGTTGGGGTGCTGTTGTTCAGAGTGGTCAGTGGTGTGTTCCCATTGTTACTCTGTTTGTCATTCAGTGGCCTTCAAGTAATAAGAAAAAGAGGGGCAATAATGTCAATGCTAATTATATTATGTTTTCAAACAAGAAATTCTCAATCTAATGTCTATCAAGCTAATGAACAAACTGACTTTTTTTACAAATACACATTTAGCATAAGACATTACCATTAAATGTAAGACAAAACAGACAAGAAAACATAACGGAGAGTAGTATGTTGATATTTTATTTTCTGTGCAGTTAACTGTACTAATTTATGCCTCATAGTTTTGATTGTTGTCATGGTATCCTCGAAGGATACTATGGACTGCAAACTCAATTTATACAAATCAATCATCAGCTAGGACAATTACTTAGTATTTTGTTTGGCATCAATAAAAAACCCCCTCAGTGTTGAACTCTGTGTATCAACCCTACATACATGTCCAATGTTCATACACAGGAAGGCAGTTTACTCTGAAAAGAATGTATTTTTACCAGCTCAAAAGAAGAATCTTGTACAAGAACCTCAAAGTAATGGTAAAAAAATTAAAAATGCCATCATTTACACTGGGTACCATAAGTCAGCTCTTTTATTTGGTTCAGCTGATTTCTGCAGAAATGTTTCTGAAATGTCAGTAAATGGAACATAAGAAGCGTGGGTAAGCAGGCAGAAACACCACTAGGCCAAATGTTAGGATACATGGTAATTATAAATACAGCCACAGATGGCAGCTTTAACTTTTCTAGCCTCACTTGCTAAGGAAAAATAACTGAGTGAAAACTCATTTAAAAAACAGTTGAAAGTCATTTAGTTTGGGCTTGTGTGCCTGTGGCATGTTACACTTTAAGCACTTCTAGGAAATGACTGGTCTTAGGTGATGAGAATGAAACTGCAGATAGTCAGCTTCTCATTCTCCTATGGTGTGCTGGCAACTCTTTAAACATTTATTTTTCTGACTGCTTCTGCCTATAAATCAGCACTGTAAGTGCTAAAGATCAACACCAATGAGGAATCATATAGGCATTAGAGGTGAGGCTATAAACAATATACAGATCTTACCCAATTTAAAATGACTGTTATGTGTTACTATAAACTGCAAGAATGTATTTTGTGAAACTGATGTAAAAAGAGAATAAAGCCACAATAATAGTGTCACTGTAGAAGACACTGTCTGTAACCTTCTCTTCTGCTCTGCCTACCTACAACATATTCAAGTGAAAATGGTGTCAAAACTTTTGAGTTTCAAATATTCATCTAGTCAGAAGAAATGCATCTGACAGGTGAGAGGTTCTGTTTCCATGAAACACAAAAAACCTAGGACCACTTCAAGGCTTATCAGACTTCAGGAGTATTTTAACAAGAGAACCACCTCATCACTTTGTTAAATTAGGCAAATAATACCGCCAGTGATGCACAATGCCATTTAAGTTTTCTTGGGTTCCAATGATCTCAGCATTTGGAAACCACATTTCCTGGTAAAGCACTAAGCCTATAACTGATGTAAATGTCTTTTCTGTAAAGGACACAAACAATGCTTCACATACTTCAGTGGTGCAGGCAGAATTGTCTGGTAGTTGTAGTGTTGTTGCTGTTGGCTCAGGATCTGCAGCTGCAAAAACAGTTGCTGCTGTTGTAGCAGACGAGCATAGTTGGAGTCCATCTGTGGCTCATTTTTCTCACCTTTCTGATCAGGTGGAATATATTGATGATACTTCAATTTTTTCACCCTTGGCTTGGGTTCTTTACATTTCTTGCTCCGATGTTTATCATTTGGGTTCTTTGGGTGGCTTTGCTGTTTATGAATGGAAAAGATTGAAAGAGCTACAACAGATGTCATTTAAAGCACTTATGCCTGGTGCATACTGAGCACATTCACTGCAAAGAGCTGCTGAACACCGCTATCCCTGCAAATCCCTTCCGAAAGCACCATTTCCCATCCTTGGAAGGTTAATGTACTCCAGCTGGCTGATACCTTGCAAAAGAAGGGGTCACCAAGACACAGTTTGTGACTGGTTTTTAATAGAATGGCACAAATAAAAGTAAGGGATTGTACCAGTCATGACCTGTCACTGCAAAGAGGCATTGTTCTTAAACATTGTTCCTAAAAATTCAAAGCCACTTAGCACTTTGTACAGTAAAAGCCAGGATCCTAAAGCCCATCTGCAAACATGTGAGGTACTTAGAGGTCTTCATTAAAAGCACGGACAGAAAGTCCTATAAACTACAGGATTACTCTTATAAAAGTTTCAGCAATATCTTTATTAGCACTATCTGCTCAAGTGGAAAACTCTCTTCCTTTACAGGCTCTTCCAAATTACTTAGGGTGAAAAACGGAAAGCAGTTATCAAGTCATACAGAAGGTATCAAAGCAGAAGTGCTGTGTAGATCCCTGCACATTCATTACATACAGCCTGTTTTGGGGATATCTGAATTTGTCATCAGGGTCCTGCATTAAGTAAGCTGCTACGAGTCCAGTGATTTCAAAGGATACAGCCACATTCATACTAGAAGTTTACACCACAGATTTATACTAGAAATGCTACATGTCATCCTGGTAAATTAACTGAGCTCATGTGAGGTAGTCAGTAGAAGTCTACCTACACAGATTTATTACACAGCTGAAGACAGCTAAGTTACTAAAATGAAACACAGACAGTAACACAAACCCTCTCTCACTGTATTTGCAATGGTTGTCCATGCTGCTGGCCAGGTCAGTGCAGAAAGAGAATTGTGTGGTATTAATTGTCAGATATTAAAATAGAAGGATACAATAACTTTTCTCATGCCTTCCGCTTATACATTAAATCAGCTAAGAAAATAGTTTTGAAAAAGGGGCAACACTTTTCACCAGTTTGGTTACAGGTAGACTATAAATGCAAAATCCTATTAAATTATTCTCCATACAGAACTAGGTCAGAAGAGCTTCAGTTAACCAACACAAAGCAGAAAGTCGGTATTGTCCTTATTTCTTAAAAACTGCTTCCATAAGCAATGTAATGCATAGTTCTGCATGCAAACTTCTGTCAACTGTCCTGTAAGGACCTCTTGGAATAACGAGCTGGTCCCTACAAGTGTTAATTGACCTTAGCACCCAAAAGCTTTGAGTCACCAACCCCATATGTCCCCTGATCACTGGCAGAAGTTAATTGTTAGCTACAGGCACCCTAATGTTACTCATGGACTTTTCCATTAAACACAGCACTGGAAAAGGACACAGATAAGGAATGTTGTCCTCAGATGCCAAGGACACAGTACCCACCTTTACTAAGGTTGGCCCAGGCTTTGCTGCAGAGACAGTGTTTGTGGTCAGGGTGGTGGCAGCAGTGCAACGTGTGACGTGCTGTTCGATTGTTGAGGGAGTTTTGAGAAATTCAGGAACTGGAGAGGTTAAAGGTGGATACTAGTATTAAAAAAATATAAGGAAAAAGAGAAACATTAAAAACATCCACAACTTGAGTAACTGAAAGAAAGGTGAAAAGGTTAAGACAATTTACTATCATGTCAAATTCACAAAATATTTTTAGAAGGAATGGTGAAAACAGAACTCTTTCATGTATTCTATAAAGCACATCTTGTCACACTTCAAACATAGCAAATACACCAGTTTCTTACCTCAACTTCTTAGTTTGCTAAGGAAACACTGTTTTATCACTATAAATTTGAGGCTTTCAGTATTTTCTGTCTATGAAGTCAGAATCTTGTGTACACAAGAAGGATCTTACCACCCAAACAAGTACTGCCAGAAAAGCATCGCCTTCATGAAGGTCAAACATCAACACATGCAAACAAACTTCTTGTTTCAGCAGCAGCACAGCAGATGTATCTTGAAAACACTGATTCCTATGTATTTTCACAGAACCCCACCTCTGACTGCCAGGAGGTGCATTTCTTCTGTACCTGACTGCCAGCACAAGTGTAAGATACTGTGCAGGTACAATCCAGGAGTTTGTTCCCTTGATGTTACAAACCTCATGTGTGTAATTTCTTCTATAAACTTACTATAATTTCATATAGGCTTAGGACTTTATTATTATTTTTTTCCTGACACCACTACACCTACCAGAAAACTCCCCAGAGTTTTTCTACATAAAAATCAAACTTCGCTCAGCTTAAATTTGTCAAAACAATTTTCATTGTGCTGAAATTGTTTTCTGATTTAAAACCTTAAAGAAATCTTAAAATTCTTTATGTGGTATATGTCCCTCTGGTGGGATATAGACTCTGTACATAAACAGATCTCAGCCCTTGTGATCCTAGACACATGAATGGATTTTTGTTCTTTTCTCACAAAACCATTTTTCATTCTCTGATCACCCTTACCTGTTACAGGTAACTGTTACACTTTTCATTAGGCTTTCCAGGATATAAGTAACTGGAAATCTATGGGATATTCCAGGCAGGGTCTCACTGGATCCTTACAGTGGCATTAACACCTCTACTGAAATCATCTCTTCTGACAGAGTTGTGACTTCACAGGGAAGTCCCCAGCAGCTCACAGTCACTGCTGAACACTGCACCCAAACTGCCTTCTGCCCCAGTTTTCTCTGGAGTCAGGAGTCCCCAGGCTTCCACATTTCTTTGCCATCAGGAGAGGCTTTGCATATTTTTCTTTTTAAGAACTATTCCATTCTATTGCAATTCCATTTCTCTCCTAAAAGCCACATCAACCAGCTCTTTCTGCATAATAACAATCCAACTGTGTGCTGACAATGCTTCCTACTTTTGTTAGGTGACCCATTCTTACGTCAAGGTTGTTAATGGTAACATGAAATCAGAATGTCCCCAGATCAACTCCCATAGAGCACTATTACCAATTTCCTTTCAACCCAAAAATTCCCTCTTTGGGTCTCATTTCTGGTAATCTTTTATTAAAAAGCCCCTTCTTTTCCCGGTATATTCCTATCAGTAAATATCCTTTTTCTTCCAAATTAATTCTAAAACTTGCACTCTAATTAAGTCCAACAGGTGCTTCTCCCCAGTTAATTTCTTCCCATACTCTTCCATGAGATTGTACCACAAAGGACTTAGAGATTTAACGTGCCCTGTCACTGAAACATTGTACACATGGCTGTCCTGGGGCTGTGTCAGTCTGTGGTGGGGGGCTAAAGATACAAATGTCTCTATTTTTATCTCCAAATTTCCAAGTGTTTGCTCTGGAAAGCATCTGATACCTACACAGTGTCTGTTATTTGCTGGACTTGCACAAGAAATGCCAGGGGATGTAAGAGGGACTTAGCCTTTGAAAAAGGGTTCTGGATGTGGACTCCAACATACTGCACTCCTGCTGCTATCAGGTTTAAAAGGCATATTCTAGTTACAGCAGTAAAATTTAAAAAAGCACTTAGTTTGTCTTTGAACCAAAGTGTCATGTACCATATTACCATAAAGCACAGAGGAATTCTAATGACCTCCAGATTTTCTATTTCTTCAATTTTCTTTTCATGAAGTCCCAACTAAAAGGCATTTTAAATGTTTGCTAATTCAGCTTATTCATTACATAATCTTTTACTATTCATCATTCTGATCCTTCTTGAAGCCAAACAAATAACTTGACAAACATATTTAGCTACTCTTTATAGGCTATGAAAACAAATCCATGACGACAGCGCAACAAAACTCTTAAAACTGGAAAGGTTGGTAAATTAGGAAAACCCAACCAACCAAAACCAAAACAACTATAAAACCACCCACCACCAAAAAACCAAATCACCTCTTAAATTCACTTTGTGTGAAAATTGTGGTGTTAAATATTCTCCTCTTGCCAAAGTAAATTACTTTTTCCTTACATTACTTGTTATCCAGACCTACAAAGGATTAATGGCTACATCAAACACAAAGCTTTTTACAGACTTTCCAATTTTACCTGCAAGTGTCAGATGAGGTAATGAACCACGGTAATTTACTTTACATGTCTTTAAATTCAAAAAACTAAATTTAGCAGGTCTTGACTTCTTAATTAGATTACTTCATAACCTAACAATCATTTCATTTGAATAGATCTCTCTTTTCAGGTAATATGATTTGTGCACCTGTTCTGCAAACAAGCATCTAGCAGGTCAACAAGCTACAGCGACTGTATTAAGAAAACAGTCATTATATTCTGTGCCAGCAAGAAAAATACTTCAGCTGTTTTGAAGAGAACTGTTTAAAGTCTTGTGAATTGTGAGCACCACAATTTGATCTGTTTAGAGTGTGGTTAAAATGCCTAATCCTTACCAGATGCAAATACAGTGGGTTCAAGCAAGTTTTAGGTCACCAGTCAACAAGAGCTGAAGTTTTCAAAGTAACGTTACATCTTCTCAGGTCTGGAAATGTGCAGAGGAGGAAGCCTTGCAAAGAACTCTGGCTACACTCCACTGCTTTCAAAACATTCTTTTTAAAACTTTTATTATAATAAAATTTAAAATTTATCAGAGGAAATTAAAAGAATAAAGGAGCAATTCCCAGGCAGATCTCCTGTAGAGACCTGCTGTGCTGTTGTTCTTTATTTCAGAAGGAACAAGGTAAGCATCTGGTTTATTCTGCAAAAGAGCAACTTCTCACGTTGCTCTTCTCACAGAAGTGGCTCTAATACCTTATGAAATCCGTAAGCAAAGCACTGAAGTTCTATCTGAAGTGCTTTTTCAATCACATTCAAGTGCTCTGTTACTTTGTTTCTGTAATCACGTATCTCTCTTGTGCTTCCTACTTGAAAAGCTTTTGGCTTGTATTACTTTGAGTATTTTTATTTAACTCTCCATTAGGAACCTAACTTGTTACTTAGGAAGCTAATTTCATGTGGTTTATTTTCAATTTATTCAACACAAATTATATTCTCTCAACATGATGCCCAAATAAAATAGAAGTGCCATATTTTGTGTCCAGCACTTGTTTTGAACATGAACTTTGCAATACTTTTTCTATCTACTGTGGTAATAAGAAAACCAAGGAGAGCAATTCCAGACCCTGAACTACTGAGTTGCCAAGTGTCTATGGTCATCAAGACAATGTGATCTTCAGAGTACCAAGCACACAAAGCTGAGTGCAATATTATTACACTGCCCTAATTTGTAAGTCACTTAATATATATAATGCTATGATGAAAAAACAAATCTTTCCACTAAACAATTTACTGAAGTATAAACTTGAATAGTATGGTAAAATGCATCAATCTGAAATATAAATTATTTTTCTGTGATAATACAGGTGCTTTTGTTGATGTACATCAGGAAAATGGGCTGACCGAGAGAAACAAGAGCTGAGGGTCAGGGCTTGCCCAGCTGCAGAAATCTACTTAAAAGCAAAGCCTTCTTCTTTTAACTGCTCTTAGTGAGTTTAAAATTACTAGCTGAGCTATGACAGAAAACATCATGAATAATCTATTTAAGCTAAACACAGTAACCTTTAAATAAACAGGGATCTCTCATTAATGAATAAACGTACTGATTAACTCCAAGGTGAAGACAAACACCTGTGAAGCAAGCACTGTACAAGACACTCTAGGAAGCATCCAGGCAACTATGCTTGTGCAACTATGCTTTCAGTAGCTCATAGAAGATAAAAGAAATTAATTTGTAGCACCTGATGTTTCTTTCATTACTGTTTTTACAAATTATTTTACATTGGCACTTTTATAATGTATTTAAAGACAGGGCAGGTGATGTTACTGTCCTGTCCATTTAAAATCACAGAAATTAAACTGTTCTAAGAAGAGTTCTCTTTCACCTTCTTTTGGGAAAACAGTTGTTTTCATTCAAATTGATTACTCTTCAAATCTTCACACATTTGAATCTACTATAAAGACAACATTTTATCTGCTGTGACAGTTATTTTCCTTTCTTTGTAAGTAACTTGAGAAAATACTAAAAACCTCACAGAACTATCAACATGAATGTAATTTTCATTTCTTAAAAAGGCACTATTTTAAAAGTATAGGAAAGAATATTTAAATTCTGTGGGAAACCTTTTTTTATGGACTTTTCTAAAGATAATGGAACTGACGTCAACTGTTGTTTCAGCTCAGCTTAATTCTAATGAGTTCAAGATCTTGCTCAGAATGAAGACAGACATTAAGTAATCAATAACAGCTGGAGTAAACCATGGCCATGACCTTTTAAACAACTTCTGGGAAAGCTGCAGATCTTCTATGGGTCATAATGAATTTCAGGGAATTTATGGCTTCACTACAGTCTATGGGAATTTCATCACTGCCAACAGCTAAACCAGGGCTCCAGTCTGTGCACTCCCAAACAGAAAAGGGAGCCCCAGGCCCCCCTCTGCAGCAGCAGATGGATCCATTCCATGTGAAGCTGCCCCATTTCTGTTGCTCCAGATCAAAAACACACTGTGAAGGTTTAAACACTTAAAAGCTGTACCTGTGTCGATGTAGCAGCATTTGGGGTTATAGGTGATGGTGAGTCACTGGTTTTTGGCTCACCAGGGGAAGCTGCTGAACCCTGGGATTCTTGGCTGGCTGGCTGATCTGGTGATAAAGCATCACTGCTGTCTTCATCAAATGAAAAATCATCCAAAGCTTGAGGATAATTCTCTTGTCCAACTGCTAGAATGTTTACAAAGAAACAAACAAACCACTTTTTTTTTTAGTTGTACAAATTAAATTTAGACATTCATAGCAGAATTAGCCAATTGCTGGAAAATTATCAGTTTTCAGCAGCCTAAACATATGGTGCCTAGTATTTATTGTGTTTTTAATACAATCACAGCCATATTAAATCATATTCAAGGAATGCATAAAACAAAGTATGTAGCAGAAGTAGTTTTAGTAAGAGGTTAAAAGGTATGTTCAGCACATGTGGGTGCACACAGACACCTCCAGCACACTGAGAAATGGCCACAGCTCTTCCATTATTTTCTACTACATCGGTTCTTTTCCAAGACAGTACTATACTCCAGCTATATACATATATATAACTTAGAAGTTTCCAATAAAAATAGGATAACTTTAATTAAATGATGACAGAGTTTAGGACTCAGAAGCTGAAAGAATAAATAGTAATAAACTTAGCATATGTTTTCTTCCAGTGAACTTTACCCTCAGGAGTTATTATTTTACAATGCCATGGGGATAAGGAACAGAAGCTGTGGGATTTCTACTTGCCTATAATAGCTTCTTTAACACTGGAGTCTACAGGAAGAATATTTTTTTCCACCAGTTCCATGGGGCCAGGTCTCTGAGCAATCTTCTCATTGAGATCATCTGCCAACCGAGCTCTCTTCAGCTTCATCTGAGTGGCCTGCAGAGAAGGCTCTGCAACGGTCTCTGAAGGGACACACACAGTTAAATACCCTGTTCCAACTTCTCCCTGCCTTGTCTTTGCAACAACCATTCCACTTTTATCAAAAGCAGCCCATTAGTATTCTGAAAATTCTCAAATTAGCAAGCGAGATTATATGAGTAGATGTTGTTTATCCCCATGATCCTGATTTTCTGGAAATGTAATCTCTTTTTAACAGCAGTAATACCTTCAGTAAACATCTGTACAATGTCCAGCTACAAAGCAGAGAATATAAAATAACAAATGCCTGTTATAATCTGGAACATTTGCTGCTCTAATGGTTTACCAGTGTGAGTTGTGGTAAAATTTAATTAATCTATTGATTTTTGGATTCTCCCTTCACAAATTTCTTTAAAAGTTTACCTTTAAAAATAGCTTCTATTCTTCAAAACTACTTTTCAATGAAATTGTGGAGACTGTCAATATGAATGTGATCTCTCAATGTGGAAGCTCCTACCAGGATATATTCAAAGGCATGTTTTGAAAATTAATGGCTATTAAATTCACTTGGCTCATGGTTATTTGGTAGTCTCTGTATTTGGCAAGGTTTTGGGGAAACATAGTAATGCAGCCCCATTCATAAAGAGACTTGTTTCCAATGACCTGAGGCACAGGTAAGTAGGAAAGTAACAAGGAAAGGAAAAGGAAAGCCAAGGAAAGTAACACAGCAGGGTAACAGTCATTTATTAAGGTTCTATAGGTTTTATATTATTATATTTATATTCTAAAGGTTTTATAAAGGGGGAAGCACAAGACCATCAGGTCATTTTAGGGCATGAGTAAGAACTGAAGCAATATAAGCACTCTATACAGACCATGGTATAATCAGCATTACAGAATAAGAGCAATATGCAATAGCAAACAAACAGTGTAGAAGTAGAGAAATACTAAAAAAACCCCCCACAAAACACTAAACCTTCAGAAATAACTCCCTTTGAAGTGTAATTCAGTCAGACAAGTGAGTGCACAGAAGCCCCTTTGCAGCAGCTCAGGGGCCCAGAGCTGGACGTACCTTCCAGGATGTGCATCCTGACCAGCTCGGAGCGATCCGGCCGGCTGCGGATCTTGTGCTTCAGGAAATTTTCAGTCTTACAAGAAAGGAGAAAATAGCATTAACTACTGTTTGCTAGAAAAATCAAAGTAGTTTGATAAATCCCATATCTCCAGTCAATGAATTGAGCTCTTTCTGCAGATGGGTGGACACCACTGTCAGAATATGGGGTTCCCTTTGGTTTTTCATTTTCCTATCAGTTAAGCAGTGCTAATGAATTTCTATCTTCCCTAAACAAGTTGGGAACGTTGGTGGATTTGATCCCATTCCACCATATAATCACAATATGCTACAGAAATACTGCACAAACATAATTTACCCAGGTATCCCATCCTTGGCAGGGGAGAGCATTACATTGTGACTGCAAGTTTATCCCCCACCTTGATCTGTGAAGGCTTAGGGAAGTTCCTCTCAGATTTGACACCCATATTTTATTTTAATGAATTCTTCCAAGACAAAAGCACATGTTATTACTGTAGTGCTAATTTTCCATGTACTTAGAGAATTTAGTATCACACACAACTGACTATCCATTTCCAGATGTTAATCACAAGTTGACACAAAGTGGTTTACCCTGGCTCGCTCCAGGCTCTTTATCTGCTCATGGAATGCAGCTGGACTTTTCAAAGCTGTGAAGGGAGAGTAAGAGTTAAAATTGGCAGTAGTGATTTCCAAAAGAAACATCCTAATCAGCATGTGTGCATGGGTGTTTACCACCACCTCAGAGTCATGTTTGCATCTGACCAGGCTTACATTTGATTCATGCTAGTGGGGTTCACCTGTATGTAGCAGAGATGAGCAATGCTCCTATACAGAATACATATATTACCATGTAACAGTTAACTTTGTCACTATGTGTTTGTTACCCAAACAGTTCCACAGTAGAAATTGTATTAGGTAAGGTTCAGAATGCCAAAATACTGTTTCATAAATACTGTATTTACTGTCTCGCTGTTACCTCACACTTGCTGTTATTAGAGAGAACTGGACTGTCCCTAGGAACTACTGGTGCTGATTTAAAAAAAAAAAATAGAGACCTTAACTGTTCGGATTAGAAAACAAAATGATGGTTAACTGCTAAACAGCCAAAAAGAGTAAAAAACACTATTCAGCTAGAAATAACAGCCAAAAAGAGTAAAAAACACTATTCAGCTAGAAATAACACAAACTGCTTCACCTCACTGAATTGTTGGAAGGGTAAAACAGCAGCAGACACAATCCATCTGAATTGCCACGCTTTTGGCAGAGGAGATGCCACAGAGCAAAACCTTTAACACTCTCTGAAAGTTTACAAGTTTTTTTTCCCAGGTTTCACTCAAAAGCAAACACGTTGTTCTGTTCCTGAAGGTAATGAGCACTACAGACCTGGGGGGTGAAGATGCTTTAGCAAAGCAGTCTCAGGTCTGCTGCACATCCAGAAAGCTTCAAGGACGGATTTGCTGTAAGACACTGTGCTTTCAGGCTACAATTCACCAGTGCACACTGGGCTATTTTTAATCACTTGCCATAATTTTGGTATGTTTCAATGGCTGGGGTTTTTGTTTGCTTTTGATAAAAATCACTTTTCACAGTTGAATCTCTTGACAATTTGGACCTAATATCTTGTGCCCAGTCTCATTCCAATGTCCACTTGCGATATTTTCTTGATGTTTTCTGTGCACCCCTCATATATTTGGCAGCCCTTGCCATCCTACTCTTTAAAGCTGGCTTTGTTACTCATGTCCACTCAATTCAGTTTCTTTAGTAAATTAGTAATAATTATTTAAATAGAGAAAATAAAAGGAGAATCAGACTACATCTCCAAATCCTTGAGTCTTCATCACACTGGCTGAAACATGAGGTAACATGATGAATTTATTGCATGCTCATGGATGTTACCAAAAGGATTCCATGAGTCTTTTCAAATGCTAATGTTATTTTTATTGACTCTTATCTTCACTACTTATATATATTCAGTTCAAAATTCCTACAGTATTGAAACCCAAATGACTAGAAATAACACAAGTCTTACGTGGCATGATGCCCTGGTCCACCAGCTGTTCTCGTGTCCGTCTCTGTTGCAGCCTCAGCTGAAGTACTGACAAAAGAAAACATTGATTCCCATGTGAGCACAGAAAGTGCAAAACCCCACGTAGTTCAACTTCAGAAATATCTTTGCTCTGTCTATTCAGACCCGACAGTCACCTCTAAGAGCTGCTGTTAACAGCTCAGAGCAGTGACTGCCCATGGACACTTCCAGCAGAGTTTGCTGCTCTGTGGTCTCATCTGATAGAGGGGCTGCATTTCACACAAACATCCACTGATCCTATCAGCTGGGCCTTGTAAGGGATATTAAGCAAACATAAAGAAAACAGTGAGGTAAGAAGAGTTTATACTGTAAACTGCAACAAATCATGATTTACATGTCCTAAAGCAATCTTACGTGACCTCACTGCGGTAACAGAAATCATGTTTCCAGAGCATTTCAGAAGAAAAGCTGTGTTTGGTTGATGGTTTTTTCTTTAATAACTGGATTTTTTTTAATAAGGCTGATTGTACATTTAAATAAACCTTGCTGAAACACAAGAAACTGAAGATAAGCCATATTTTATCTGGCTTATAAACACCAACAAAGCGATACAATCAGAAACAGACCTTATCCTCTCTCTGAACATCAGAAAATACTGTTTTCCAGACTGAGATATGTGTTATCATAATTATTTCAAGGACAAAATAAATCCAATACTGTCAAATGTGGAAAAACTATTTATAAAGTTTCAGAGGTAACTTCTTATGTTTCATTACATTTAATAAAATACAGTTTCTCATTGTTACTGTGTGAGTAACCAATGTGACACACATTACCTACTACATCAGGAACCACAATACCTGGGGGGAGGATACAGGCCTTGAACTTTCAAAGAGTATGTCTTTTTTGTAAATTTTCCCAGGGAAAAGAAATAATAAGGAAAAAAATAGTTGTCTCTTTCTTGTACTGTTCCCTTCCCCTTGTTTCTGTATCAATTTATCGTAGTGCTTCATTATCTCTTTAGCATATACAGGTATGACCCCAATTTCATCTTCTGAACAAAAGATGGTCAAGAGAAAACACACATTAAAGACATAATATTTCCATTCTTAAATTCAGACTTGATAGCTTATTATGGATGTATGATTATGGTATGCTGTTCCCACTGTATTTCACGAGGATGCAAAACAAGCTAATGCATTGTCCAAAACATCCAAATGAATGTAATTTCTGAAAAATTAAGCTAAGGACAAAGTTCATTGTTTCCAGAATTTAAAAGGAACCAGCTTATTTCCTGTTCTGCAGTACAGGAAGGATACTCCTCTGGCTAAAGCATTGAGACCGGGAATAGCAAGTCCTGAAAACAAGGACATTATTTTCTTATGTCATACAAACATTGAGAGTTTAAATACAAACATCTCAGAGTTGTGGCACAGCAGATCTGTTCAGACTTTACAGCATTGTTACACAAGTTACAAAGGACAGAGATGAGAGAATGCAAAAATAACAACACTAAAATGTAAATTGATGAAAAGTCATTCCAAAGGTACTGAGTCCCTCTGAAAACTTGAAAATACCTGCTTTAAGTAGGGCATTGTATTTTCCAAGTTAAAGTACGTGACTGTAAAAAGTTACCTGAAAAATTATTTTATAGTAGTTCATTTTTTGTTGTTCCTTTACTTCACGTGTCTCCAAGTAAGCCATGAACTCTTCCTAAGGTGTCCCTTACTAGCAGGTGCAAACTTGTGCTGCCTGGGGTCTGGCACCAGCTCAGAGGGTGTGATGGACCCTGCTCTCAGCAGCCCTTCCCAGGCTGGGGCTGGGCTGCAGCACAGACAGTTACACACTCCCAGCAAATCCCAGTGTGGGCAGAGCCAGTTCAAACCTTCCTGCAGAGACCCACATGGCTGTCTAAGTCCACTTGGCCTAATCTATCCCAAAAAATGCAAGTGTGTGCAAACACACATTTATGGATGTATATCCAACTCTACAAATCCACAAGCTTTGTTATACAAATATACATTTAAAAATATTTTCAATGGAAATGCAGTTTAAGCATACAGTCTAATGATATAATATTAATGATATAATATTAAGCTTTTAACCCTGGGGATACTTCTCAGAACTTCCCACATCACTGACACAAAGCCCTGAGGAATTCACTAACTGGTGTGGTGTTTACAGGAAAGTAAAAAATCTCTGGTATGTTCTTGTTTTGGATTTCCTTGCTTACAACTAGGAAGATCAAGCAAGCTCAGAGTCAGCCTTCAAACAGATTTGCAATCCCTGTAAAAATCTTAAGCAAGTCTTACCCATCCAAATCACGTGAAAGAAAACTTATAAACAGCATGGCAAGACTATTGTATTTCAGACCCAGTATTTTTGGTTCTGAGTAGATTAAAACTTGGTTTTTTCCTGTTCTTTGCTCAAACTATGCTTGCTTTTACAGAGCGAGGAAGCTGTGGCAAGGGTGGAAAACCATGTCCTGCTCTGGGCAGGAATCTCATCCACGCAGTACAGCTGTATTTGGTCCAAATTTACGCCGTACTTACACTTGGCTTTCTTGGAACACCAAGCACACTGCAAATGTGTCTGCCAAATCTTTTACCCAGTTCCAGGTCAGTTTTAAACATATGCCTCTTCATTTCAGGCCCAGAGTCTTCAAGCAAAATGACCTGCTCCAACATCAGTGATGTCCACAGTGGAGCTGATTGTCAGACACAGTAAGTAAACCAGAATTAGTAATTTTTTCAATTCACTATGTGGAACACAGTGAATGCTGGCAATATTACAGCAGGTGCAGGAATGTGGTTCATATACCAACACAAAACAGGCAAGTAATCGATTCAGAAATAATGCACTTGCGGTGCTGTCTCTGTCACTAAACTTTCTCATAAACCCCATTTGGTAGGTGTAGCTGGCTCAGCTGCAGCTGCCTAAGCTTTGCTAGGACGGTGCTTTCAAATGTTAGTAAACACAAGTGGGAAAAAGTGTTATTACTGAACATGTTGCAATGACCAGTGTCTCCAAATGTAGATGATGGGAAGCCCTGCTATGTCATTTATGAATGTATTGGATCTATGATTTGTGGCTTCAATTATCATCAGACATTTGGCTTAAGCTTTGCAGAAAAACTGACCCATCCCCTAAGCAATGTCCAGCCCTAACCAGAGAACGTGCACTAGACCCCAGTGAAAGGGTGAGGGGAACAGAGAATGTACCTGCACACAAACCACATGCACTGGGGTGTGAGCCTTTAGCATTTTTAGCAAAACCAGGTAACCAATGACTCCTGTCTCATAACACTCCCTGCCTACACATCACCCAGGAACCTACACTGGGCATCCCACAGCAAATCAGGGAATATTCTGAACTTGTCCCATCTGTATCTGGACAAGTCACAAGAACTGTGGGAAAACTGAAAAAATGGTGAGATAGAGAAGATACAGAACGTGCAGTTATTCACTTTCTAAATAAATATCATGAACTTATAGATTACATAATAAAGGACAGCCTGTAGCATGACTAATAGGGAAGCACTGCAGGGGGAATACTAAAGAAGAGATGACTCATAGTTAGAAAGATGGTATAAGAAGATAATAATTGAAGATTTTTACTTGACCAGAGCAAAGAAGTTAAACAGAAACAAGACTGGATGAAAACCAGATGTTTGCTTTTGCAATGAAATCAAAATTAAGAAGGTTAAAAAAAGGTTTGGTGTCTAAATTTTTTTAAAAAATACTGAGCAATTAGATGTATTATTAAAGAAAAGAAACTATCTAAATAGAAAGCAGTTGTGAATAAAACCACTAAATATATTATTCTTAAAAGCTGGAAAGCTAAAAAAGTTTTGCTTTTCCAAAGAAACATATCAGAGAAAAAGCCACTATTTATATCTCTATAAATACTTTTAGCCTCCACACAAAGTAAAAAGCAGAGATGTTTCTAAGGATGAAATAGCAGCACCTGTACTTGAGTTGTGTAACTTCATCTAGGCAGAGAATATTTGGGTTACAGATGGGCACTACAGGCAGTAGTGACCCTTCTCTTGCCTCTGTGGTGTGATGGACAGAAGTTACACACAGGCTTGTTACACTGGAGGTGAACCTGAGGTAGGTATAAAGGAAAGGAGTAGGAATGAGGTTTGGGAAAAGCTCAGAAGAAAATGGGGACTCACAAAAAGCAGCTCAAAGAGCAGACAGACAGGAAGATGGGAGTCATGGAAACTAAATCACAAGTTTTCAATAAGGAAAATATGATGAAATTACCCTCAAAGACAAGGATGAACAATATGAGAATTGTACTTTTGGCAATTTATTTCAGTGAGAAACTATCTAGAATAGAATACGGGTTGGTTTAAACCTAACGTAATTAAAGCTGATACAGACTTTGCTTATCATATATATAGAAATCCATAGAGCAAGAGATTTCTAGAATAGTCAGTGACATACAAAGCAGTAAATCTAATAAGGATGGATGAGACAGGGGACACAGTTTCAAAAAAAAGTATCTAAAACCCACTGAAGCATTATCCAAATGCAATATATCTGTATTTTGCTACTTGTTCTATTGTGGCTTTGGGGTTTTTCTTCGCCTTCCCCTTTATTTCAAAGAACCCTTTACAGACAAGTCAGCACAGAATCTGGGGAAGGGAGAATTCAAAAGACACGAGGTGCAGGTACTACAAAGCAAAGTTCCCCTGGGAATGGTACATACTCCAACACTGTGTTTAACAGACTGTTCTTAGCAGGGTAAATCCATTCAGCTTGAGCCAGATAATTTTACCTCTCACTTTTACACTTGTAAAATCAGGTAGTTACCTACATAACATCTAAAATCATAGAAGATGATCTCTGAAATAAAGGCCTCAAATTAACAGATATTTAGGTATGTTAATACAGTATTAATATTAGCAATACTCTTCCTCCTATTTCAAGTGCATGTGCAAAAGAAGGACTGTGTTAACACCACTGAGCAAATCTAGTTGCTAAAAGATGCTACAAATATTTTGCACTTCATGTTATCTGGCAGGAATCCTCCTTCACACCACTGCAACTCTAAAAACTGTCTGAACTGTTCCTGAATAAAAACCATGCCCAGAGAGGTCAGTCAAATTCCTGTTTTGGCTAAGGGAGAAGGGCGGGTACTCTTTTTCATTTTCATGTCAGTGTATGATTTTAACACTTGAACACCAAGAGATTCCAAAATTTCCATGTGTTTTCTTCAGTCAACAAAATGATCACTAAAGCCTGGATAGCTTATTTAATACCTACTGACAAAACAGAAAAGCATAATCCCTGCTCACAGTAAGAACATCTGGTTATCTGACTCTCAGTCAGCACAAGTCTTGTGACTGCACTGGAGGTGTGGATTTTTCACCAGCTGAAAAAACTGAGCACCAGAGGCTGGTGCTCCCACTCTTACAGCTTCCTCCAGTGTCAGCACAGCAGGGAATCAACACTTCATGAGCCAGGGAATGGAGATGGTGGCACAAAAGGAAGAGGTCACCTGTTCACTGATGCACTTTATCATGGGGAGCTGTGCTTCTGTAAAGCAGCAGCTTTTATAGAGCCAGTGGCTTTTGTTCTCCAACAGCGAGTCCTGCTCGGGTTCACACACGCTGTGCCCTAACAGGGCACAAGGATTAAGGACACCCAGAACAATGTCCTGCTGAAGGGCTACGAGGGGCTGAAGGCAGCAAAACTGGCAAACAAACATTTCAGGAGACACAACACGTTCTGTACGAGGCCCTTGGAAAGCCAGGAAACAGAGTGTGCAGTCACGTCTCACTCGGTGTGAACAGTAGAATGAGTGAAAATAAAGTGTATTATTACATCATCTCCAACAAACAGCTTTTATCAAAGCTGAGCAAGTGATCTGTGTTACAAATCTGTAATGTGTATCCTATGGAAGAGCAGTCTCAAAGTAGTACTATATCATCACAAGCACTGGAATGTAAAGAGGCCAAAAATAAATTGATAGTTGTCCTGCAGGAACAGTGCTATCTATGCTGATTGACAAGCTTTCACCACTGCTTCTTGTCTTGAAAAAACCCAGGACACATGCTGTGCACAGTTCCAGCACTAGTAATTCCACATCTAATACAGTTCACTACATACCCTATTACTTTAAAATCAGGTTTTATCTTTTTATAGAAGGTACTATGAGACAGCGAATAGCTGTTGCCATTTCACAATTACAGGCCTAAAGGAGAAGGGCTCCATCACACAGTTCTTTCAAATGGCAGCAAAAAGAAAAACAATGCATCCAGATTTTTTTTAATGTTCTGTATGTAATCATCTCATTATTTCCTCCAAAGTTTAAATCCACTGGATTTTAGCTATTTAAACCCTTAAACCTGCAAGTAAAAATGGGAAAATGTCACGTCCAACATTCCTGCATACCCCCTTGGAAATTTCCAAGCGGCAGGAACTCCAGTGCCGGCTGCTAGGCTGGCTGCCATGGAAACAGCGCTGGAAATAGGGCCGTTTCCTTTAAATGAGGAGCTGTTCCACTGAAAGCCTCCATTTCTTTCTGCCAGCTTAAAACAGCTTTTCTGCAGCCAGAACCTCTGCACGCTGCGGCTGCAGCGCGGGGAGGGGATGCTCGCCCAGCTCCGGGCACGGCCGAGGGCAGCGGGTGGGCTCTGCCACCACACCCGCCCCTGGCGCACGGAACGAGAGGGATTTGGCACCGGGGCTGCAACACGGACACACGTGTGCGAGCTGCAGGGGGCAGGGAAGTGAACAGAGCATTTCACCACACGTAGGTGGGCCCGAGGAGTGCTCTGAGCATCAGCTTTGTGTTAGAGCTGCAGACCGACCCCACGGGGCAGCAGAACCTGAGTACCGAGGACTTTCTGTGCATCCTGCAGGCGTTACCCCTGCACCCCACACCCCGTCTGCTTGGACTTCAAAGTTTATATCTCCTAAACAGCACAACCTTACACTAACGTCATTTTCCAGAGACAGAGGTTTTGCTTTCTCCCGAGTTGTGATTGTTTCTCCCTCAGCTCTATATGAAGTGTGGTACTCTATTCATAATTATTTAATGCTTGATTGAGACAAAAATGGTTAATCTTTTCCACTAATATTTGTTCTGTGAATGAAACAAAAAAATTAGTAAATGGAATGTGTTGTATAATAAGTAAAAGAGAGATGTGCAAGGCACACATTTCAGGAAGGGTATATGGAGTGTGGTGGCTTGCACATGGCATTACACATTGCACTTGAGCAAAGTCAGAAATACGGTAATATAATGCTCACTTCAGTTATGTGCCATGTCAAAGCAGGAAGGAAGAAGAGAGAAAACCATGAAAATATTTAGCTACCTGTAATTTGTTGGAAGTGGTTCCAAGCAAGTTGTACAGCATTTTAAAGATCAAATGCATTTGAAATTGTGGTACTCACACCCCATCAGCCTGAAGACAGTGATACAGTATGTTAAACACTCTCCATTATAAAACAAAAAAAACTGATCACCAATTCATTTTGCAAAAAAAATCAGATATCATCTAATCGAGTGAATACGTCATACTGGGTTTAGTCTTCAAAACTGCCACATATGCCAGGATATAATTTTAAAAAGGAAATATTTTACTTATTTTACTGTTTTTTATATATATAAAAAACCCCATAACAACCACACCTTTCATATCTTCATGTAACTTTATGTTCTGTTTTCCACTGTTTTATATGTGATTTTTCTGCTAAGACTATACCCAAAATAATTAAGGCAAGTGAAACAGCTCTGTTGCAGGCTCATTTTAAGCAACTATTCAGTGATACTTTCATTGCAGCTTGGAAATGTTCTGGATAAATGCAAAGGACGTGAGACGAGGCTGCTGAGGGCCATTTCACACCATCTCTTCAGAATTCTGGAGGGAAATCTTGCAGGCCCCTCTGGATCACTGAAATTATAGCACTGGCATTCACAGCTTTGGTTTGTAATGATGCCATGTAACCACCCCCAGCAGCAGCACCGTCCTACCGAAGGGAGAAATGAGAACCTACAGGAGAGATGCTAAATGTAAACTTAACACTTCAAACAAACACATAAAGCATAACAGTATCATTAGCTGAGAGGCTGAAATGACTGGGATACAGGACAATCTGTATTGTATCCCATTGCTATGGCACATGTTGCTTAGGAACAAGCCAGAACATACACAAGCCTCCCAACAAATTACGGAGATGTCTGCTGGGGCGAATACATATATACCCACTTATATGTAAAAAGCAAAATCTACACTTTTCCCAATTCTGTTTACATCTTTAAAATGAGAAAAATCATGACCACCTTGGGTGAAAAGCCTGAATAAACTAAAGCTTATATTTCTGATTTCTTTAAAATTGCATACTTATGGCATACAAGTTGAGTATACAATAATATTTTCTAAATCTTCAAGTATTCCTCTGCTAAGTACAATTTTCTGATTTTTAATGTAAAAGTTATTTTTTAAAAATAATTTGCCTTTCCTCAAATACTACTATCAGCCAAGAACTCTACTGTCAAGGGACTCATGGAACTTGAGTTAAAATTCTACATCTACTATGACTTGCTTTGTGACAATTTGGAGCGTATTATATCGAATTACAGATTATTTCCAGCCAAGCCCCCTGCATTTTCCATGCTATTCCCATGGAATAGCCAGCAGAGCCGGCAAACAAAATACAGACCCAAGCAGATTGTCCAACTCAGGCGCTTCCCCAGCAGTTCAAAGCACTGAGGAAGGTGGATCTAGGCGGAGATGCCTGACTGCAAACTGGGGTGTGAGTCAGCTCCGCTCCGGAGACACCACTGGAGTCCTGGGGATGCTCAGTGGAGGAGTCCAGGTGCTGACAGTGATGGCAAAGCTGCTGCACTAACAAGCCTTGGCAGCAGAGAGGCCGAGGCACACACATGTGGTGCTGGATGGCAAGGGAAGAACAACTACCAGCAGAGCAGCAAAGCAGACAGTGGTTTTTTTCATTGTGCCCAGTGCTCTGGGCAGGATGAGAAGCAGCTCTGTGGAATAAGTGCTCTCCAGCAATACCTGTTCCCTGATCCCTCACTCTGGGCTGCACAATTACCAATGCCAGCACAAGGAAGAGCTGGCAGGAAGCAGGACAGAGCTGGGGGACAATACACCTACTTTTGGCAGCAGCGGACTTAATCCTGACCTTTTATAAAATCTTCACGAAATCTTGTCATTGCCATAGCAAGTTTTCTTAAAACTCTTGGTTAGCCAAGTATCTCCTAATAGTAGACAGATTATGTACAATATCAAATTAATACATCGTGCTCTTGGTTTACCAGTGTATTTAAGCATGTCTTTATTACAGTGCTATTACAACATATTTATTATTTAAGTGCTACACTGAAGAAGAAAATTTCTTGGAATAAGTGGTGCTTTACTTTTAGGACATACAATTATGCCACTGACATTAAAGACACTGCTTATGGTAGATTTTAACACAGCCTCAGAAGATCATGGCACTGAATTTACAGTACTTCCTTTATTAACTAAGAAGACAGGAGTATTTTGTTTTTCTCAAGTATTTTTCTCATTATCTGTGTCTCAAGAAACATACCTGAATGACTACCAGCTATAATGGGTCATAAAAACACCTCTAAACACCAGATAACACAACCAACCAAAACCAAGAAACCAACAGTAGAATCTGTAAGTCTGATGTGCCACCACACGAGAGGTCAAGAGTATCATCAATATTCACCATACCAGCAATAGCAGGAAGTCTGTTGAATAAACAATTCCCATGCATATGGATTTGATTGCAAGGCATGAAGGGAAGAAATCCTTCCTGGCTACACCTGGTAATCTGTTAACCAGACAGCATGAACACAATTCCAGTCCACACCTGAGAAATCCCCTCATTCCACCCTGTATCCTGTTTCCAGCACTTGCCATTCGCCAGTTCCTCACAAAACAGTAAATTTAAAATGCAAAACAAATCCAGGAAAGAAATTATGTTTCAAGGTGGAAAGCAAATTTCCTTCCTGGTTAGTCTTTTTTTTCCTTTAAAGTAGTTTGTAGGCAATTAGTAACTCTGAAGCCCAAAAATATGGTGCAAACAAACTGGGATCCGGTCTCCTTTTAAACCCCACCTAAGACAGCACCACACTGATTTGATGCACCAATTTAATGTCTTCAAGAGTTCTGCATGGCCTTGCAGGAGCTCATCCATCTTTATATTAAAGCAATTTAGGGTACAAGGCAAGACTCTCTGCACTGCTTAGTTAAGAACCTTTCACTCTGCAGTCTGAGTGTGTTCCTAGTTCCTCACACAGGCACTGATGACACTGACTCTTCCTCACCAGCTGCACGGTGATGGCCTGACTTCAGGAGGCTTTTCACTTGACTTTTCTCCCTGTTTTGGTTGCTTACTTGACACTGCTACAAGATGCTGCAGGAGGCACAGTCACTGCTTCGGGACCTTCTGCAAAGCTCTTTAGTTATCGCTGTGTGGTGGCCTCGGGGCCAAAAACTATTTCTGTTCCTTGCTCATACAAAAGGTGATTTTGATTGAACAGATGAAAGTAAGAACTGTTTTCACAGAACAGACAGTATGCAACAATAACATTTACAAGAAAAGAGGGTAATTAAGAGGATTTCCTCCCATGCTACAGGATGCTTTAATGTGCATCATTAGCCTAAGCAAAGGAAAAAATTCATCCTTGTAATCTAACCTGCCAGTGCCCTTAATAATAATTTACTGATGACACTTCTGGGGTTTTTGTTTCCAGGAAGTCTCTTTCCTTATAAAGAAATACTAAGTAAAAAATGCTCTGCACCCAACAATTTTCTGAAGGTACTCACTGCTGAAATAAGCCCTGTACTATCTCAGAATTTTCAAACCTGTGCAAAACAGATTATGAAACAAAGGCACCTTCTGAATTACTGGATCTCTACACACTTCACCTGGGCTTGGCAATAGAATTACATTTTTAATTTTGCAGTTTTAACCATTTGTATGTGGTATTTCTTAGTATTTTTGTGTCCTAACAAAAAACACATTCGATGATTCAGGTGGCAAAAACAGCCACATCATTTGAACTAAAGGAGGAAAGAGAAGGAGGAAAAAAAAACCAGAGACAGAATGGCACAAGTTAATTTAGAATATACTCTTCTGTAAAATAAGTAATCTGTAATTTTTTTTTAAAGTAAAATGTCATCTGTAGTATTATTTACATAGGCTTCAATTAACAACTGCAAATGAATTTTTAAGAACCTATAAAATACCTGAACTACATATTTCATAACATTATAAACTGAAAAGGTGAAGCTTTGTTTTAGTCTCTCTACATGCAAATCAAGTAGATTTGGAATGTTTTCAATAATTCATTCTATATACTACAGGAAAGAAAGCGCTTGTTTTTCTAAGCTTTAGAAAGAGGGAAGGCTGGAAGAGGAGATCCTGTAGTCAATCAAACTCTCAAAAAGAGGTTCATTATTTTAATCATTACGTTGCCAAACTTCAGAGAGATAAAAGGATAAGCAACATTCACCGGGGGAAAGTGAAAATGGAAAGCAGGTACTAAAACAGAGAAACGGAAGCAAAGAGGGTGATTGTGGAAAACAGTTATATCTTCTTCTATGCACTGAATAATTTAAGCTCTAAAATATTCATTAATTTTGACTGGAAGAGTGTCCCATAATTGCAGGGTTTTTACTACTCTGACAGACCATCATTTTGTAATGTACATCCTTTCATCCACCTTCTGCATAACTGACATGTTCAAAATGACTGAAGATCATTATTACCGTGGTTACTCATTAGCCCACCTACACTACCCACATATTAGTTATTTCCATGTTTTTCTCCCCTTTATTTCTCAGTAGCTTAGCTTGGACAGGTTTTGTTTTGCCCACATCAGCCCCCTTACTCCTCTCAGCTCCCTCACTTCGTTCTTTCTTGCGGTTGCCCCTCTGAGCCTCAGAGGCCGCAGCAGCAGGAGGTTTAACTGGGCCTGGCTGGAGCTGCAAGGCAAAAACATCATGAAAAAGGAGCCACTGTTGGCCCTTTCTTTCAATTCCTGTCTTCCAGTCAGTATTTTCCTGCTGCAAAGGAAGCAGAACTGTTCTGCTCTCAGCCACTGCCACAGGCAGCAACACTCAACTTATTATCTTTCTGATCAATAACAGACCTTTGGTGTCAGTACATTACACAAAAACCAGCATTTTCTCTGGCTCCAACTTAGCGCTAAGTAATGGGTTTTTTAAACTCAACTGTCAGGTACCAAATTTAATAATGAATATGGGCTTTTTGCTACTGAAAACATTATTAAGGTACAAAGTTAAAAAGAAATTAACAAAACCCCCAAACAAACCCAGCATTTAAATTCTGAGAAAGGCATGATCTCATGCAGAAGTCTTGCCACAACAGCAAGGAAGAAATCTCTGAATCACCAAACAACCCTGAGGTATCTGGAGGAAAAGCCAAGGCAGAGTGCTGTAAAGGAAAGCAGGGATTTTGTCTACTACAGATCCAGTCTGTGTGTGGTTGAGAAGCTGCAGGCTGAGCCCAGAGCTGCAGAAGCCCCGTGTGTAACTCACACCAGTCACCAGCCTGCTCTGGGCAGGGCTGACAGGGACTCCACGTCTCCTCCTTCTCCCCCTTCACCCAGGCCAGCTGGAAGAAAACCCCATTTCCCTGTCTCAGCAGCATTAACAAATCTGCCTAACAAATACTACTTATAATGAATCTTTAATACTACTTCTTGTCAGCTCTAAATAATGTTCCAAATATTCTCAGACTATTGCTATTTTTTACAAACTAATGCCTGAGCATTGTATCAATTTAATGCCCAGCCTAAATCAAATAATTTCAAAACCACACATTTCAAAAGCAGAGTCAAATCTAATTCAAAGTGTGAGGGGAGAAGGGAATTCCAAAGAAAGACAGAAGCTGAGAAAAGCACTGTTAAAAATGAGGCAGTAATATGTCTAATACTAAAGGTTTGTGGGGTTTTATTTTGACATGTCATATTTAATGGCATTTATTTAAATTGTGACATTTTGAAGTATTTTGTGCAATATTTACAGAACAATTTCAGACTACTTCATTAATTTGGCACTCTGAAAAGACTACTTAATCCCTCATTTTTCTTCACACCACATTTCTATTGAGTATCATCATCGTTATTTTAATAGTCTCAGGTAAAATTTAAATGTAGCTTTTAGTTTGTTTTTTTTTTAGAGGGAAAACAATACCTCATTTCATGTACAAAAATTCTGCATGACCTACAGCATCACACCACACATGCTGGATTTGCCCAGGAGTTCTGCATTCTGTGTCCCCAACCAAGTGACTGACCTTCCTTGAGGGTTTTCTGGCTGTTCACCTCAAGGCATTCCTTCTCCTTCAGTGGCTTAAGATCTCCTGCAGATAAAATCTCGGAAAAGCCCTGCTGCTGTTTCTTGGAGCTATCGATCATGATGAGAATCCTTTAGAATGGCAACATCCAACACAGGAAAAAAAATATGCCTTTGTGGCCAGGCGGTCCCTGCTGTCCCAGGCAGCGCTCCCAGTCCCGTCCCTATGGAAGGGGCTCTCCCGCCGCTGTGCAGCCCAGCGCAGCCTCCATCCTTCCCTCTCCCTTCCCAGGCTGCCCCCGCTCGCTGCCGGCTCTGGAGCTCAACTCACTCACACAGCAGGCACGGAGCATGTGAAGCACAACTCCCAAATCCCACCTCTCTTCCCAGACAACCACTCCCCCTTTTCCTTTGGTTCCGCTCGCTGCCCCTGCCCATTCGTGTTCCACCGTGCAGCTCGGTGGTCAATCATCTGACAGAGAATGAGTCAAGCGGTTAAAAATAAATCCAGCAGTTGCTGAAGGAGCAGCATTCGCTGCTGCCCGAGACAAACTGCTGCTGAGGACTCTCTCCCTTTCCCCTTCCCCCTCTCCTGAACACCGCCGCAGGCAGCAGAAATACTTCATCCCGCCCGGCACATTCATTGCTCATTAGGTCTCACCAGTAACCAAAGCTGCGCACTGGCATTTGGAAAAGTTACGGGGAGACCCTCCCACCCACCCCAGCCCCATGGCTTGTGTCAGAGATATTTATCTAGCAGAGGCAACTGGGAAAACCAGGAATTATTTCCATGCCTTTCCTTGCAGTGTGAGAGATTCTGTTCCTTGCTGTAAATACCCAAACCCCAAGTATTTTATTACTTTCCTCTTTGCATTAGTTACACATCTCATTATTCCCAGCAGTTTCAGGAGTATTTCCTCCCACAGCTTCTCATCTGCCATTCTCTCCAGCATATCCCATTTATCTTACATGAGTCATCAACTTCAGCGTCAACCTGGAAGATTTCGGGGAAATGGATCCCCTTTAATTATCTGGCACTGACCATGAGGCAACAGCAAAGGAGTTTGCTTTTAATTTCATGTACTTAGAGAAAATAAGCTGTACATAATGTTAAGTAGTTGCTACATGTCAACAAGTAACTCCAGCAGGTGTATTTTCCCTTCAGCCTAAAAACACCATCACTGCACGTATTTTTCACACCCCCACTTCATATTTTAAATCTTTCAGCCAGAAATGATCAAGGACATATCCCATCAGAATCAGATTGCACAAAATCAGATTTGAACAGATCTATACACAATTGCAAACACCCGATAGAGAATTTTTAAAAGTGGAAACTAGAAAAAAACCCCCACATCTTTTGCCTCTTTGGATCTGTGTACACAACAATCACTCAGCGCCAACTCTTCACCTTGACAGTGCACTCCCGGGCAAGCAACTGATACCACGGGGTGTGAAGCTGCCTGACACAGCCAGCAGGATTTGGAAGCCTTTCCCTGTTTTCCTATTGCTGGGAGAAGGGAGACCTAGATCTAGTCAGAAGTGCGGATTCAAAGCAGGGTGAGCTCACCAGGCTTTATCAACTTCTTGACATGCAAGGAGCTGACAATACAGGCAAAAGGAAAACTTTGCAGCATGAATGATTTGAGGCCACTCTCCCAGTCTGAAGATTCATTGTCTGCACGTAATTTATATAAAAATTATCATCTTAAATTAGGTTTTGCTTAAATACCAACTACAGGCTGTTCCAATAGCATTACTTTTGTAGTTATTTTTACTGAACAGAAGAAAAAGTACTGTGGAAGAACTCCATAAATCAAATACACTCCCTAACTGCCTGCAGCTGAACACTTACTGTGCATAAGAAATGAAATTACTGTTGAGAAACTCCACACATTCAGAAATAAGAACTCAGACTAAGAGAATACAAACACACACTGCTTAGAAAATAAGACAATAAGGAGAATCTCAGACAGTTATGGATGTACCACACATTTTTCTTACACCAAGTTACCGGTTTGGACGGATGAATTATATTCTAACAGTGTAACAATATATAACAGCAGAAATTTGTTTATGGGAAGGGCACAGTGCCCTTCACACACCTACTGAAAAATTGGTACTTTGGTCTGATTTCACAATGATTCAGAAAACAGAGTATTCTGACATTTAAAAAACTCAATATACTAAGGAGGAAGTGTGTAATTAAAGAACCCACAGAGTCAAACGACTCATTTGCAAAGGTAGCTCTATCCTTTCCTTCTGTTTATAGTACTTTATATAGTGTCCAGTGCTCAGGTGAGTGCTGATACACAGGAACAGCACTTGGGTAGGTGCAGTTCAAGCCTTGATGAACATTTCCCTTGCTCAGAAAGATGCGCTTTAGTAGCAGGGAGTTCCTGCTATCCAATTCCTCTCCCTTTTCCAGGGAACCCACCCCACAGCAGATGAATGTGCTTATGCTTCAGCCACTTGGAGTAACGCCTAATATTTCACCTCTTCAAGTTCACCTCTTAGTTCAATACAAGCTTAATATACAGATGAATATTTTAAAAGACATTTAAGAAGTCTGGTCAAAATCTCAACAGTAATTTGCAAAGAACTTTATTAAGAAAGGCAGGAATCACAGAATTTACAGACAATAAGAATGCAGAAATTCTTTTGCAGACTAGGAGAGAGGAATGGTCAAAATGTCACTTGTTTTTTTCATGTAACCACATACTGCAATTGCCAATAAATGCTGTAGAATATTGCCTAGTTGGGTGGGGGCAGACAAAACAAATTAGGAGGAAGAAAAGATACCTTGGAAGAAGAAAATAGTTTTGGTTCAGATTCAGTTATTCTGCAAATATTGAGAATATCTGGATATTGTGCTTAGGGGAAAGTTTCTCTTAAATCCCTTCACGAAGAAGAACATTTATCCCACACATAATGAGAAAACCCACTCCTATTCCATCAACCTCTTGCTTTCCCAGCAGTCTTGAATATACATTAATCCAAGCTCAAGTGATAATTTGGATATACTAGTTACTTGAGTGACCAACAGTTTAGTTCTACTATTTCAGTGATATGGCTTCAGAGAAAAACTAATCACCATGTCTCAACATCTCTGTTAGAAAAGTCCCAAATTCTGACACAGCTTCACAGGCACCTGGGGGCATCTCCCAACTGCTGCTCCCCAGCTGTACCTGCAGCACTGCAACGTGGGGAAAGTGCATGTTCCTATCATGGACTTCCTCAACATTCCTCAGAACTGGACTGGAAGGAACAGAAACACTGTTAACATGTTCAAGTACCAAATTCATGTGCTAAATACCAATACTCAGATGTTCAAAGTTACGGGGAGAGGTCCCCCCAGAGAAATGAGGCTGTAACTCCCCTCAAAGGGTTCCATGTTCTTCCCTTAGACTGCTACAGCTCCACACCTCCTGCTCAGATTTACGGATGCACTTTCAGATCTGAGAGTCATTTTTTAAGCTCTTACAAAAGAGCAGGAGCCCTGTCATCAGCCACCCCCACACACTGATACATTAAACACACTTCCTATGTTTGGGCAGTATCTGCCTTGAAGGTCACTGTTTTGACAGATAAAGCTGCTTTGTACTGCAGTTACTTTGGCTGTTGGTTTTAGAGGGGGCCAATTCCACATTTATCTTACATAAAATGGTGAAAGACTTCACAGGTGGAAACTTCATACTTTTCTATTCGAATTATTCATTTTGGCCTACAGCGAAAAATGCTCCAGAATAAGTATCAGGGAAACAATAGCAACTTGTTTGTTCTTTGACTACTCTTTATTTCAGCAGTAATATCATTAATAGAACACAACCCACGAAATATGAAATATAAAACAGGTACAAAAAACGCTTGGGGGTCTTTCAACTCCACTCAAGTTTGAAATGCTTTTGTGTTCAGTTTCTTAAAGGCAGGTGGAATTCCAATTTTCATTTGAAATCGGTGGCATTGTTAAAAAACAGGCAAAACCCCCTTAAAATTGCAAAATTTTCATCTTCTCTTTTCTGCTGCTGACTGTATTTAAATAGAGAAGCTTTTCTAATACAGAGAACTACTCATTTCCAAAGTAAAACTGGACATAAAACCTTTCTGGTTTGAACATGTACCTGTTTCAAAAGAGCTGTTTTTACCAGCACAAACAGCAAAATGACTCTGAGGGTCATACAGAAACCTATAGTGAGCCAGAAACATAACTGTGGCTGAAAGGCCAGTTTCTGTCAAACAACAGAACATTTCTTTCAGCTGAAAGAAAATCTTTAGTTGTGCATGTTGTATTTTTCAACTACAGGTTTAAACCAATTACAAACAGCACCAGTGTATCAAACCCCGACGCTGAAGTAACAATATCCGGTAACATATAGTATACAATATATATTTATTTCAATGCAAATTAAATCTGTTAGAATTTGCATCACCTTCAGATGCAAGTAACTCTTATTTGAATTTCAGTTTATTTAACTTGTATATATTGTACACAAGTGGGTGAAATGCAGAAAAAGGGCCTCAGAAGGGAATGTCCCTGTCAGCTCCACAAAGCAGGATCCAGTAACATCTCATTCAATGCACTGTACTGCACCAGTTTTTCATAGACCTTTGCTTTTCATCTAAGGTCACCAATGTTTGTTCCTCCCATTCTTCTGCAACACAGACTTAAGTGTTCTTCAATCCTTCAGCTTATAGGAAAAGTATTACTTAAAAGGTGAAGTGTCTGACAGATTTTCACCAAATCCCCAAAGTCCAGGAGGAAACAATGAGCAGCATCTTCCCCTCACAGTGTTTGTCTGCCCCTGAGCACAGCCCCGTTATCTCCTCCAGTATCGGGGCTGTGCTGAGTGAGATCACTGGGAGCCACTTCACAGCCTCATTAAACATGAAGTAACTAAGCAACAATTGCTTTAACAGTACATTCCAACTCTTCTCATCATATGGAGCTCATTCCCTTGCAATCCTATTAAAAAGGAAAACAAAACCTAACAGAACCCCCTCAGGGATTTAAACTCTTTCACTACCACAATAACATTTTATAGTGGGAATAAAAGCTTAATTACTCAAATACCTCCTTCACCTTGGCTTTATGTACACCTGGATGAATTTCTTGGTCCTTTATACTGTGTTAGGATAATTTAGTTCTTGATCACAGTGTAGGTTTCTTCACACAGGAAAATACTGCACTGACTACACAAACTAAAATATTAATTATTATATTATATACATTATTATAATTTATTCTATTAATTCTTTAAACACTGAGACTGTTACCTCAAATTGTTAACTTGAGGGGTTTTGTTCTACCTATATTCTCCCCTGTTATCGTAACAGAGACCCAAACAACCCAAATTATGGTCACCATCTACCTCAGTCACTCTTCCCAAAAAAATTCCAAACAGTTACAGTGATGTCAAATTTGTAAGTCTGCATGTTCTGCTTCTCCCACTAAAACCCACACAAATTCGTTTTAGGGGAGGACATATGTTGGCAGAGTTCACTGCTTAAATGAAAGTTACCTTCCATTTGGTCTTGCACATATACACATCTAAATTAATAATGATTTTTAAAGTGTGTACATATAAAATGCATAAAAATATGTATTTTAAAGATGTTTTATTATACCTATATATGTTTCACTGCATACATATAAGTTCTTTAAAGGACAGTACTTAGTCATCCACCATGATTTGCACAAGGGGCTGCACACCATTTACCAGTTCTGTTTGCACAGTGTTACCTTCTTGTAGTGGCTCTATCACAAGTTGACACTTCAACAACAACAACATTTGCAAGGAGGCTTTAGTTCTACCAATTTGATACAATTATATGGTGGAATTTAAAATTAACATTCTTTTCTAGCTATGCATTTAGTTATGTACAAGGAATTTCAAGAAAAAAGGTCAGAATCAGACAGTTTGATCAAGTGATCTCTTTAAAGGAAAACATACTTTCTGTATCTCCTGTAATCACTCAAATGCCAAGCCCTCAAACAGGATCTTTTCATATATACCAGATGCCTTAAATTGAGTCTGTCACAGGTCATGCCTCCCATGTTAATCTCTTCACAATAAGCAGATAATTAAATAATATCTATAAATCAAACTAAAATGATGGAATGTTTGTTTAGAAGTTTACCAAATGGAATGACCCTGCTGGAATTCTTTCATGTAGCCTGTGAAAATGTCAGAATATATTCCATTTAAGAGGTCACAGTCCCTAGAGATCTCTGAGTTTTGGCCTGTATGTCTTTTCACATGCTTTAATATTTGAAAATTGTTCCTTGTAGACACTGACTGATGCCCTGGGAATGCTAGGATTGTGGGAACTGGCAGTACCAATGACAAAGACAGACTTACTGGGAAATCAGTACCTACTCTGTTTGCACTCTCATCTCCTATAGGACAGGACAACACTCACATTTACAGGAGACCAAAAGAATCCACACATTAAAACACATTTGTAAGGGGTACAGACACCCAAAACCCAACTCCCCAGAAAAACACAAAACACAGAGACAAATATTTATCAATTGTAATACGCTGTGTGTTCTTAGAAGGGATTATTTAGTAGAATATTTGCATTGGACATTTCATGGACCATTAAAACTTTAAGGGAAAGACAAATCACAGAATTGCTGAGGTTGGAAGCAACCTTGACATCACCTGGCTGGAGCAGGGTCAGCTGAACAGGCTGCCCAGGACACTGCCCATCAGATTTTTTGTATCTCCATGGATGGAGATTCCACAACCTCTCTGGGCAACCATTCCACCCACACACATTATTTATACACTACACTCTATATAGGCACACACATTTCTATGGTAAACTTATATAAATGATATACTTCTCTATCTAGATAGGCCTTTCAGAATATACTTACACTGGTTGTATACCTCACTGAGGTTTGCTTTTGTTAGGTTTTTTTGGTTGGTTTGCTGTCGTTGAGGGGTGGTGTAGTTAATCAGAATATCTGCATGCTGCTTCCCAGATCTCCCTGCTTTCAGCTTAGTGACTATGAAACTGCTGAATTTAAGATGACATTTCCAATTATTTTCTGTGCCAATCTACTACTTTAATCAGAACTAAGTTTTCCATTTGTTGTTCTCTAGTCTTCCCACTCTAGTCATCATTTCTACACTGTCTCTCTCCCAGCACTCTCAAGAAAATAAATTCTAAGCACAGTAACCTACCTTTGTATCATTATGAGAGGAAAAAACACACCTTATCGCTGACCTTAAACAAGTGGAGAAAAACCTGTCCTGCAGAGATGCAAGGAGAATGTCCCAAATCCCACCTGATTCCCTAATATAAAATTTGCAGTTCAAATCTATTAACTGCACAGAGGATTAAGGATTTGTCCAGAAGCCATAAAACTATGCCAAGAATGCATATTACCAGTGCTACATACTGAGGGAGTGGAAGATAAGAGATAACAGGCAAACTAATATACCAGGACTCTTTTAGATGCCAGAAAAATTCCCTTGGATCATCAGATTTATTTAAGTACTATCATTAGGTTAAGTGTGATGTGGATTTCATTCAGTTATTTTAAGAACCATCTTGTCTCCCAGCTGACTTGACTGGTCCCTCAGGAGGACTCAGTATACACCATTTGGAGTATTTATTTTTATTTTGGTTTGTGTTGGGTTTTTTTGGTGTCTGTGTTCCATCTTCCCCTGAATTCCCTGCAGTTCCCCAAAAGCTCTTGGGCCCCACAGGAAGCTGCCACTCTCCTCTGACCTTCAGTGCCTCAGGGTCTCTGCTCCAGGGTGTCCCTGTTCTTATGCAGCCAGAGGCACTGCTTTCTTTGGGATAATTTCTTCTGATCAAGATTTTACCAGTCTTATTTTTACTTTGAGAGTTCATTGTCCCAAGGCTTTTTTCCCAACAAAATATCCAGGAAGTCCCTTGGCTCTCTTCTCAATTAGCTCAACTCTGCTGCAGAACAGCAGCTGCCAGCCACCCATGAGCCATGGGAGGCACCCTCCTCCAGTGTGAGATACACCACCCCACACAGGACCACAGGGCAATCCTGGACCTGCTCTGGTTCCGAGCCTGGACAAGCAGATCCCTCTCAGCTGCCACTGCCTAGAACAAAAGGGTTTCTTCACACCAGGCAGAGGACAGAGACTGGGCACAACCACCATGTGACAAGGTTCACAGCCAAAATGCAGAGCTGAAGCCACCTCCAGAGTGCTGTAGGTCAGTCAGGACCATGGAGGAGCCAGCCTGTTACCTGCCCAGTACAAGAATATAACCAGGCTCCCATCCAGGGATGACAACTGCACAAGAGCAGCTCACATGTCTCTCTTTCAGAAACTGGCAGCCACTACCAAAAGAAGATTTTGGCACAGTGAGACACTCAAGGAAGCCAATGGAGAGCCAAGAGAGGTTGCTCTAAAACACAAGCTAAGACCTTTCCATTTTACAACTACCTTGAAATGACAATTGCATAGCTCCTCACACCCAGACCTTTACACCTCCCCTACCAGCCAAAGTGCCACGCTCACCAGTTCTAATATAGAATATATATACCAGCATATGTATATATACCAACAAAGGTACTAATTCAACATTCAAAAGGCTTTGCTCATGCACTGCTTCCATTTTTTGATGGTATCTCCATGTGCAATTTCCTTCCATCCTTTGACTCTGAAACAGCAGGTTGGAAAGCTGCAGGTAGCATCATTCCCATCCACCCTCCTGCTGTCAGCAGCAGACAGTGGATCCTTCCCTCCCTTGCCACCTCCTGGCTCTCAGACAGAAGCTCCTGAAGCTGTGGCACAGTGTGTGGGCAGCACATTGTTCTGACTGGTACTTCAGCTGTGCCACACTGCCTGCCACGCTTGGCACTCTTCCTCCACTGCAGCCCACCCCAGCAACACCCAGTCACCAGTTCTCTCCCTCCTGCTCCCAGACAGCCTCACCTGTCACTCTTCTCCTCCCCCAAGCTGTCCTTCCTAAGGACACAGCACATACGGTGCACAACCCAGCATCCTTCGGGCAGGGATGCAAATGGGAGCCTGTTTCCCAAATTCCCTTTCTGTGAGCAGTCCAACTGCTCACATGACAGACAGGGACTGTACACCCGTGGCTGTCATGAGACTGCCAGAATCACAGACACCTCTCTGGGTCCACTCAGGAGGTGACAAGTGTGAAAAGCAGAACCAACAAAATGGTAACTTTTGCTGCTTTTTACCAAGTGGAACAAGAGTTGGGCTCCAGAGACCAGGCACAACAAAATGCTGCAATACAGAGAGCACAGGGTTACATGATCAGTGCACTGCATGTATTGCCTAATTATCCAGGAAGATGCAGACTACTGAGAAACTGAAATTAGTTTCATTACTAATCCAGTATTGCCCACAGCCGTTAACTTGCAACCACCTCAAATGAAAAAGAACTTTAAACAGTGATGGTTCAGAAGACCAACACACAACATATACCACCAAAATCAGCCATTTGTCTTTATTCAGGGAGTAAACATCTCCTGTAATAAATGACTGGAAAAGCTTAAGACCCTAATGCACTCCCAACTGTTTTGTTATTGATCCTCTGCTGGAAGTTAAAACCTCTTCAACAGAGCTGGCACAGCATGTAAGTGTTCCTTTGGGAACTCGAGGGACACCGGTTCCACTGGAGCTTAGGCTCAACCATGAGAATTCACACCAAAACCATCAGCTCTGCTCACCTGGCCTCTTACACCTCCTTTGCTCTGTGCCTGGCACCTCTGGGGGCACCGGGCAGGGGAACAGGAGCACAGTGTACAAAAGGAGAAGGGAATGACATCTCCAGTGACTCTTGGCTCACCAGGCACACACCTGCCACTTCACTGCACACTTCTGTTACCCTGTGATGACCTCCACGGTAAACAACACCAAAGCACAAGTCTCCCACCCTTCCAGTGTCATTGGAAAAGCTGGAAACACAGTTTCTGTACTAACTTGTGCAAGTCAGCTTAACAACACTGTGCAGAGCAACACTGGAACAGCTCAGCCTTCTGCTGGAATCCTGCCAAAAGACTCACTCCAGTAAACAGAAGGTTTAAAGGATCACTACCAAAGCTCCCAGTAAGCACAATGCTTCCTGCACAAAAATATCCAACCAAACCCCCCCCTTCTTATTAAGTGCCACTGTATTTCTGGGTACTGAAATCTCTTGTGTTCACAGAATTTATAAATAGTGACATGCTAAAATGCTCCTGCAGAAATAAAATTTTTGGTAAAAACTAAAAACAAAGAGTAATTATTAAAGCTACTTTCAATACGAATCCAACACATTCAAACTTCACTTTTACAAATTTTCTGCTGACTTTTCATCACTTCTACAGAAAAAATTACTTTTAACTAAATCAGCCAAAATCCCTTAATCGGATGAGCAACAGTTTGGCTGCTCTGGAGGTTTGACTTATTTAGACTCAACACATGATATATGACACAAATATCTGTGTCATCCATTGTGGTTTTACAGGCAATCAGGAAAAAAGTAGTTTTCCAGAGGTATATAGATAATTTTTGTATCTACACAGACACACATGCATATATAATTCTAAATATAAAATTATATATAGTTATATAATAATATTAT
>VYXB01001210.1:0-248865 GCA_013397135.1 Pachyramphus minor | reverse complement strand
ATCTTCATTCACAAAGCCAAGCCGTGATGATATTTTAGGCTGTGTCCACCTCTTGTTTGATTTAAGGTATCTATTTTCTACCTAATGATTTGATGTTAAAATTCAGAAACTTAAGACATTATATCTACATAATTTTCAGAATAAGCTTCTAGAGGATGCATATTTCACAAAATGTTTTGTACATAGGTTTGAACATAGTTCCTTGCAGTGGTGTACATTTCACTGGGTAAAGGTTAATAAAATATCACAAGTTTTTCTCTTTTTATTTTTTTAACAATAAATATTATAAAAAATCCACAAGAAATGATCTTGTCAGTTTATATTTATTCCCCCTGAAAAAAATGATAAGACAAATATACCTTCTCAGAGCACATGCTGAAGTCCTGGAGATTTTCTATCTGAAAAGTGTTCAAGAGGTTATTTATTGTCTCTGAGGAAGAAACTGTTTCTTTTACATGGTTTTTATTTATTTATCTCATAATAAAGAAAAGCTTAGGAGGAATTAGCAAGGAGCAGTAGTCTGCCCTCTCTCTGCTTTTGTGGAGTCCTGACGACTACTCACACTTTAAAATTTGTGCTGTAAAAACCGAAAATTCAGTTATTTGCAAAGTTTGGAAATTACTGTGAGTTCTAAAGGACACCTGAAGCTGAATCAATCTGTGGAAAAAGATGTTTAGAGAAAAAAGAAATAAGATATTGCTCCATATTACTCACAACACTGCTTCCACATGGTTTTATTTTTTTATATACATAGTTATTACTTAGGAAATTGTATGATATCTGCTTGGTGATTTAAAACCATAACTTTTATAAAAGAATTGTGCATTGGACTTCGCACAATGAAGTGGTCTGAGCAATAAGGTGAAAGAACCATGGTGCTTAATACGAAACTTTAACTTACACAAAAACATCACCAAAAAGGGCAGGACACCTCAGGCTATGGGTAAGAGGATAGCAAACTTTTAATTTCTGGGTCACTGCTTGCATCCAGCTGTGTTTAGTAGCGCCTGTAGGTCACTGAGTGAAATGAATTAGATATTGCAGATTGGCTTGCAATGGGACAGGAGTTCACATCACTGAACCATCAGAATGGACATTGCAATTTGCAGAAGGGCCAATGTCTACCTACAACACAGGTCTGAGCTATGTCAAAGGCAGGGTGAGGGAAAGCTTTTGTGCTGCAGAAACTTAAGTTTTAATGACTTGATCTTCTACCACTTAGCTGAGAACAATTGCTGTGCTTTGGAGAGAAGTGCAGACTCCAAGGCTCTCAACCTGTTACTCCTGAAACATTGAACTCATTGCAGAGATTAGGGTAGGGTGGGAAACCTGCATCTGAAATCTGTAAAATTTAAACATACACTGTATCAGAAGTTAGTGGTGTCAGGCTTGGCACCAGATCTGACATCAGATGAGTAGACTTGAAGTCAGAGTTTTGGTTTCAGAAGCGGTCTCAAGGGTTTATGTCAAGTTGAAGGTAAACTGAGATAAAAAATGTTGAATAATTTAATTTTATTTTTGTCAAACTGCAAAAATTTTGGTTTAATTATTTAGAATACCTTCACTGTTCTTGCTGATTTCAGCAAAGACAGGGCAGGTGGAAAGGGAAGCAAACGTCATTTAATTACAAGAAACAGTGACAATTCTCATTGAATGACAGATATTGGGTGGTTTCAATAATCTGTGTGGCAGTTTAGATAGCATTTTTTGGAGGCTTGAGGCTGGGTAGGCACCTATTCCTCACCCATTTAAATGTCTAACTTTTCCTCCCCATGGCTTGAAACACCATTTATTTTCTGCAGTTACTCCTGAAGTCATTCTGGAGCGTGTATTTCTTTGGGGTGGTTTTCTTGCAGAAAAAGTAAAGCTAAAGGAGCAGTTTTCTGATATTGTTCCCACACGACCTGCCAAGCTCCTTCAGGGGATTCTGTAAAGAAGGTTCCAGAAAGAAAATGGCCATTTGATATTGAGAAAATAATGTTTAAAAGCAAATCCCACAACGATACTTATGGTCTCACGGATCTGAGATACCAGAAAAGTCCTTCTGGCAAGATGACTCTGGATTTGAAATGCGAGTTTCAAATGAGACAAACTATGAACAGATCATGAAAAAGACATCTATGTTTCAAACATATTCCACTGAAATTATCTTACTGGGTTTAACACTTCAGAAAAAACTGACAGCCAATTGGTAAGCCAGGGATGTGTTTCTGTGCCAGCTAAACCCTAAAGAAAGGAACTGAAATGGTTCCAAAGAAGTAAAAACAGTAGATATTGGGTATTTCTGTCTAATAGAGCAAGAAAGTTGTCCTGTTTTTAACATCTTTTTTTTTCAGAACCATCAATACACACAGGATTGTATTCTAGTTTTCTTCAGTGTATCAGTGGTGTGACCTTGGTTTATGTATATATTTACGTATTAATGTCTAGATACACGTAATTTTTTGTTCAACTGATCCAGTATTTCTTAATGAAAAAAATAAATTTCTTCTTCAGAAACCTATTTGTTATATATATAAAGGGGTTGATTGGAAAAATATTCTCCAGTTATTCTCGCACATTCTATTTTTGGGGTTTATTCTTGTTTTTTTCTCTTCCCTATATTCTTTCAAATAAGATGCTAATCACTCTTATGGGCTGTTAACTCTTAAGAAATCCTTTTGCTGCAATTTGGAAAAGATTTGTAATCCCTCTGAAACCTAATACAGCTCAGTCTAATGTAGGCATCTGAAATAGGTCAATTGTGTCTCCTTCTTATTATTAGTAATAAAGTTTTGGGTGACAAGCTCAGATGTAGACAACAGGAGTGTAGATATTTATAGTTTAATAATGCAGATCCTACACAGTGTACTAGGTCCCACGTGTGCCATTCACTTGAACATCAGCAAAAATGTAATCAGGGTCTGACAGTATTTCTTCCACTTATACTTTATGTTCTTCAACAGAAAGAAAAAGTCCTTATTTCTCAGGAAGATAAGAACACATAAAAACAGTGTAATTCATGTGTTTTCTGTTGATCTTTTCGCTATATTGCAAAGGAAGACATAATGGCAACCATCTGTCCAGCAAGAAAGACCTTGTTTCTTTTACAGAACACAAAGAAAGTGAGTCCTTACAAGATTTGGTGATATTTCCAACTTTTTCTAGGCCTAAAAAGCAAGATATTTACTTAAATAAAGAAATCATGACAATATATTTTCTTGAGTCTAAATGAATTCTTCTTGTGCAAAAAATTAATGTTTGAGAGTTTAATTAAGAAATAATTTACTTCCCCCCCCCATACCTCCATCAGCATTGACTCCTTACATCAATGAATTAAGAAGAAAATGATTTTAGCAGAGAGCTTCTATTCAATCCCACTTTATAGGTACATGACGCTGTAAAGGAACAGTGATTATCTTTTGATTCCCTTGTCTCTTTCAAAACTCTGGAAGTTCTGATTTAGACCTAAAAAGTAATTAGAATGTAAGCTGAATGAGATTCATGAATATTGGTTTGGGAGTGGCAGGCAATAGATCTGAATCTCTGTCTCAGTTTGGTGACCGCTTCTAATTGTTTCCTTACCTTTTCCTATCCTCTCTCCAGGCAGCACAGATGGCAATTCTACTCAAGCTACACTCATGAGACAAGAACTTGCCCCGAGTTAGATGTAGTGGTACTGTCTCTAGGTTAGGCATTTTCTCTGTGAAAGACTTCTGGAGAAAATCCTAAGGTAGTACTTGTACTTTTTTGATCTCTTATGTCACAGAATCACAAAATCATTGGAAAAGACCTCTAAAATCATCAAGTCCAACCTCTGCCTGATCAATACCCTGTCATCTAGACCACAACACTAAGTGCCACATCCAGTCGGTATTCTTCCTCAAACACCCTTCATCCCTACTCATCCAGTGTCATGGAAAGGGCAAGCCTATGTCTGCCTTGAAAAAGAACATAAATGCCATAAAGAATAAGCTGAGAACCAGAGGAAACAGGGGAAATTAATAAAAAAATCATGAAGGAAATGTTATTGATATTTCAAAAAAAAAAATAAATCAGAAAAATAGAGCCTAAGACAGGACCAAACCAACACAGGACCAAAGAGCTGCTGGTCATTGCTCACTTGGTCTCTCTGGAGACAACAGAGTGAGGCTCCTGCTGGATGGTGAGATTAGTCAGACCCTTGGCTTAACCTGGAAAAATCCTTCTGTCTTTCTGCTCTCAAATAATTACACATGAGGTACTCAGCCTGTTTATTGAAAAAATACACTACCAGTTAGTATTTCAGAAGTGATCAAGAGGGCTTTGCAGTCCCCTCAGTTATTCCTGGTGAGTTTGAATGTGTTATCAATACAGGGCCTTGCCTTTGAAATGAAAATAATGGCTTACACTACTATGTGACATTCCCTTTCTGGAGACAAATGATAAGTGCATCTCTAAATAAAGAATAGACAGGTTACAATTTCAGCACTCTAGAGAAAAGACATCTCTAGACAGTAAATATTCAAAACCCCAGATGACATCTCAGGAATTTGAACTGAAGCTTTAGGTGTTTGCAGTAATATTTTAATAAGGGACTCACATAAAATGGGTACCTAGGTAGATGAAAACAATAAATCCTGTGTACTTGAGGTACATGTGCCATTTGTTCAGTTCTGCTAAATGTCAAGGTTTAAAGCTGCAGAGATAAGTCACCCCTCTCTTGGATGATTTAGCATCATCTATCTGTTGTGCATGTAAATATCTGTCACAGGGCTCTATCGCTCCAGACTACCTTTCACTTGGTTTATGAAATTTAATAAAACAGACTCCAAGGCTACTATGAGGTCCTTCTTGCAGATCCTTCAAGGATCTGTTGCAGAAGTAAGTAGTATCAAAAAAGAATTGGTAAGAGCTTTTTTCTACTAGGCAGAATATTTGTGTTTGGAAAACTTTGGTTGCACATAAACAATGCTGTTCTATGTTGGAGACTTGGTTTTCATAGGCAGTGAAAGTCTGTTTGCTCTTTCATCATGGTGAAAGTCCTTCAGAGCAGTCAGGCTGTTGTTTCCAGCTATACTGCAGACATGTGTTTTGCTTTTTTTTTCTTTTCCCGTGTAGTATTTGAAGTATTGCTAAATCCATAATGCGTATGTTACTGCAGTCTAAGGCATGGAATGACAAGATTCCTGACAATTACATTTGTTTATCCTATTAAGGTAAAGGAATTTTTAGGATTAGGGCTTCACATTTCAAATAAAGATGTTCATAAAACTTTCTGCACGGTTTAATCTTCGTTTGGTCAGACACTTTATTCAACTATTGCACAACCACATTTTCTGCTGATTGTTAATCATTTTGTAGGAAAAAAAAAATTAGGTTACTGGTCTCAGAATCAACACAATTATCCAGAATTTAGATGGCATAGTAAAGAACTCACTGCTTACTGACAAATAATTTCAACTCCATAGAAAATAACACTTCACAGAAGATGATATGAACATCTTTATAGATACAACCTCAAGGCTGCCTTGACATTTTTCCAAGTTCATACAGTATCAGGGTTAAACACAAATAAATTCATATTCATATGTCTAGTAAAGCAGACTTATGCCTAAAACACCAACTTAATTTTCAACCTGAATCCGCTTCATACTGTGGCTGCAGTGAAATGTGTAAGCCATTGGGGTTTTTTTATATAAATAAGACTCCTCTATATTTCCATGCTTATTGTAGGTGACATACCAAAACACACATGCGGGAGATATTAACAGCATCAGCAACTTCCATGCATTATTGGGGCAGCCTACTGTTTGTTTTCCTAACAGTATTCAAAACGAAAGATTAATAGGCATAGGCAAGTGCAGAAATAATTTTACTGTGTTCTTTCTTATGTTTCTGTTTATAAACATGCAGATTACTTGCTACTTTTGAACAAACATAACTGCCCAGAAATGAGTGTGAAAAGAGCTTCAAGAAAGTGACTTCTATTTCCTGAACATAGAAATTAAAGCAGATTTACTTCTTCATCATCATTTCTGTGAAAGAGTTAATACCTGATTTCAGTGGAACTGGATATCTACTCACTGTATGAAGTCCTTCATGAAAACAGTGTTTTTAGGCTCATAGTATTGAACAGTTTGATAGCATCTAGCCTCTACCCCAAGATGCTTTCATTTGTCACAACAAATTTTTGAAGCTTCTCTGAGACCACTTAATTACTGCTGTTTAAAGAACCACTTGCTTTTGAAGGCTCTGCTAAGCTACAATTGAGAGACATACTGAAGCGTTTATTAAACATCTTTTGAGGGGTGAATCACCAATGCATCTTATCCAGGCTTCCACCTTCAAGCCTGGAAGTGGATTAGGAAAGGGAAAAGAAGAAAAAAAAAAAGAAAAGAGAAAGAAAAAGAAAAAAGGATAAGAAACAAGGGAAAAAACACTCATGAAAACTAGGTAATAAAATCTCAGTACACAGCTGTCAGTACTGTGCCAGTTAGTAGAAGAAAGAGAAGGGATCCAAAAGAGGGTGCTCTCCAACACTTCTCCCTTACTGTGTGCTCTGAATTGCCATGATGTGGGGACGACGATTCTTGGCATACCATGTCTCAAAATCAGCGTATGAAAGTGTCATTGATTCAGAAGAAAGGAACAGGAAAGCATCACAGGACCGTTCGCTTTCTTTCTTCTCCCATCTTTCTTGATTTCTTCAAAGCTTCTTTGCTTAAGTCAGGATATGTCATGTTAAGAATGTTAAAAATACTTTTTTCTGTGTGATGTTTTTACACTGGTGTCATTTCACCTGCTAACACTGATTCTGACTTGTGAATAAATGGGTCCACCCTCTGATCTGTAATGGGAAGTGTGTTTCCGCTGCTTGTATCGCTTAAAGATTTATGGGAAATGACTGAAATGATGACATAGACCAGGTCACAGTGGCAGTCTTGTTAATGCCTTCAGTTCAAAGATACTCAGTACTCTTCCATCAGCTAGAGCCATCCTAAGTAGGACCAGGAGAAGCATGCCAATTACTGCAAATCATCTGCTTTCAAGAAAGGAGGGCTCTTTTATATGAACTGTGCCAAATAATATTCTTACAGTTACGGTCAAATCTTTTACAGTTGAATGAAATTATTATCATTATTGCACAACAGAAACACTTTCCTGTAAGGAGTACAGTAACCAATATAGAATGTGACATGGGAATAATTCTTGCAATAATGAAGAAAGAATAACTAGCCATACTGGTTCTTCTTGGTATTTAGAGAGCCAAAGGTTATAAAACTGAGAAAATAGTTTTTCAGAGAAATGGAGACATCTGGTAAACCAGCAGAATATAATTACCATATCATCATTTATTGCATTTCACCTAAGGTCAGTAAAGGGATTGCAAAAATTATAGTTCAGTTAACACTCACTTCTATTGACATGGATAAATATCTTTTTTCACCGGTTTAAGACCCAAACTCATAAGCTTAATAGAGGATGTTATGAAGAGTCTGGACTGACGAGGTGATTCCCTTATAATGTAGATCTATGGCAATTTTCTCCTAATGACTCTCTTGAAATCCCGAGAAAAAACCCCAAGCATTTGGATTAGTCAGATGTTGGGAAAAAACCTCAAGCCACAGAACCCCTTGGATTTTAAAAACTACTGATATATTGATTTGACTGAGATTTGGGGGTTAAACTGAAGCTCTATCATAAGCTGTTCATCAAGTTTATGCATGAACTATGGGCCCATCATACAAGACAGTGAAATCCTTCCTTCGTCAGGATTAGATCTCCCTTTTCTACTCTACTTTGTTTTCCACTGTTTTACTTTTACTATTTTAATTAACCTTATTTCTCAGATGTATTTATTAATTTGTGTGATATCTTTATCAAGTACAACAAGAGAATTCAAGAAAAAAAATCCATAAGGAAATTTCTGGAATTAAACTATCAGAATGCAGTCTTTTCCCAAGGAAAAAAAAAAAAAGATAAACTTAAACCCACAGAAAATTCATGTTATAATAAAATCCATAATTATGCCTTTCATAGAAAGGAAGACATTTGCAACAAAGATTTTAAAGAATGAAACTAAGTATTACTACACATGCACACACACAACAGCGTGGACTGTATGCTGTGAGGAGAGGAAAACTGTAGGAATATAAGCTCTATAGTCTAAGGACTGCTTGATTTTGGTTTCCTGAGTGTACTTAAATGTACTTTCATAGAGTAATTCTTAACATATTACCAACCATAATTTTCTGCATATTCATACTTTTTATTTATCTTATCTGCCAAATATTGAATGTATTTATTCCACAGATGATGTTGAATAGTGCAAGAGATAGTTCAATGTATGCACTTTTTTAAAACTGTCAGCATTAACAAATCCTAATGATGTATGCATAGTTTGTGTTCAAGCAGTTTGGGAAGCCTCCACCCATCTCCAGTTTTAGTCCAATAAGGTTTTGGCAACCTGAATTATTTGATTGTTTGCAGAGATATAATCTTCCATTACTTTCTAAAACCAAAATTATTATTAGTTAAAAATATACAAGTGGCTTGCCATGTTTTTAAAACCTACACACACACATACACAACTCTGCCCAGTGCATTACAGCTGCAATAAATGTGTTTTGAAGATCTAGTCAGTGCATTTTCATTAAAAGGAAAAGGTCACCCATAATAACATTATTCCTGTAACCCAGGTAAAATGAACATTACTGTGATGTCCCTGCATTTAAATGCCAAATGATGCTTGATCATAAGGAACTGCAGGAAAAGTTATGACAGCCAATGGTGCCAGTGCTAGTGAGAATGAGAATCTATGAATTTCTAGATATATTAAAAATGCCAAATGTTCTGCAGTCACTCTTTACTGCATTTACTACATTGATACCATGCTGTATGTATGAGAAGCATATGCTTCTGTGTCCCAGGGGCTGCTGCCCTTGACATTTGACAAGTATTTGTTAACCTCAAGCTGAAGAGATGGCCTCAAGTTGCAAGAGGAGAGGTTTACACTGGATATTAAGAAAACTTCCTTCATTGAAGGGATGGTCAGGCATTGGAATAGGCTGCCCGGGGAAGTAGTGAAATCACCATCCCTAGAAGTGTTTGAAAGATGTGTGGATGTAGCACTTGGGCATGTGATTTAGTAGTAAATATGGTGCTAGATTAATGTTTGGACTCGATGATCTTGGAGATCTGTTCCAAACTTAGTGAGTCTAGGATTCTAAGTAATCCTTTAGTATGTGATCCATTGGTATCAGCTAGTGGGAATTGACTTTTTTTATCTCTCTCTTTTTCCTGAAAAAAAAATAAAGCTTTTCTAATTACCCTGTCTCAATAATTGTGTAAGCTTTTCGAAACCCTAACAAGTTTCAACCAAATTGAGGAGCATGTTCCTCCAAATTTTATCAGAACAGTTGATTAGATACAAAAGAAATATCCTCTGTATTTTGTAACGAGAGCAAAAGTAAGAAGTGCACTTGCACACACAGGGTGAGAACAGGAATAAAGCTTTGACAGGGCTAGTGCTCATGGACTTCCTGCTGGTAAAAAGTCCCTTCCCTGACAGATAAATTCACTGGGGGCTCGAATCTACAAAAAACTGTATATTTTTCTGTGACTGTTTTATTTCCAGCCTCCTATCTTTATTTTCCCATGGGTGCCTCTTGAATATGTAGCAGTTGTGGTTGTGACACAAAGAGCAGGGTGATTAGCTTCACCTACCAGCAGTCCCCAAGAATGAATAGAAATTTCTGACAGTAGGACCAATTTCCCCTTCAAGCTGTGGCAATCCATGATGTCCAGAATTCAATTTCCTTAATTCTTTTCATTCCTCACTTGTTAGTTCCTGAATCATTTCTCTCTTTCTTGTTTTTTTTCTTTCTGACACACTATTAACATGCATCCAGGCTTTTGCACTTTGTCTCATGATTAAAAAACAGTAAAATTAATTAAATTGTTATAGCAAAAATCTGCTTGGTCAAGACTTTCATGAATCTGTTGGCATCAGTTATACATGACCTGATTTCAAAATACATCTCATGTGTGTTACCCAGCATCCTCTTTGGTTACTAATGGACTGGAATTTCTTGAGCCTCATGTGATGTAACAGACAATTTTTTTCTTAGGTAATGCATAATTATTTAAATTCTTTAAAAGCAGCACAGAAACATGTGCAATTAATTAAATTATACCTACAACATTCATGCAAGATGTTTTGAAGATCAATTGTGAAAATTTTTAGGCAGAAAGTGTTGCTTTTATTCATAAATTGATCCTATGTCTATCCTTGTAAAGGCAACTTGCCTTAATTTTGCAATGTATTTTAAAGACTGTACGTATTTTTAAATGAGAAATATGTATCTCTCTATCTCTCTATAGATCTATAGATAGAGTACTTATGTTTTTTAAATATAAAATTACATATTGATATATATATCTTTACATACCCTAACAACTTTTTATATATACAAAGTTATATCCATATAGATATGTATATTTATGCATACAAGAAGTTTAAACTTTCTCCAAGTCTGCAACAGCCTTGTTATGTGTATAAATATAATACAAAGTGTAAAATTTCTGAACAAATTTCTCATACTACATAAAAATTGACTCCTTTCCTTCTCTACACCCACCAAAATCCCCCCTCTTTTTGTAGAGAAAAGAATTAAAGTGCAGGAAGACAAAATCCTTGCTGGTTTAACATATAATGCATAATATATATTAAATATACTAATATAAGGTAAATAGTATGCAACATATGTGACAGAACTGAATTTTGCCCATACCTCCCATGCCAAATTTCACTCCATAATCCTTTTGCCTGACCAACAGAATTCTTTTTTCCCTGTTTCCTGGCTTTATTTACTTTTACCTTCTTTCCTGTGTCAGATCTGTCAGGTTTTCTGCTCTTTCAGGTTTTGATGAATAGGAGGCCAGTGGCTCACTAAGGCTCATTTCATTAGCTGTAGCAACACTGGGATGCAAGAATAGCCTCCAAGTCAGCTTTGAGGCAGAATTGTCTCAACACACATTCTTTAACTGCTGAATTATCTCAAGTCCAGTTCTCCACAAACTGAGGTGAGACATTTCCAGGTAAGAGTGTCGTGGCTGAGGAGTGTAAGCTTAAAAATATTAAAGATACAAGACAAACACTATTGAAATATTTGATCCAATCCTCCACACAGAAACATGATGCATCAATGACTTCCACAATGTTACACAGTGATGACCATGACAGGGATTTTCAGAGCTGACATATGTCGTTCACCATGAAGCCTGAGTGAGGATCTGGTTTATAAGACCTCAGGTGTCAGATTTCAAGAGAGCAGTCCTCTTGAGGAAATAATATATATATATATGTATATATTCTCAGTGTAGTATAACAGTGTTCCACACAGAAAAAGAAGTATCCTAACAAGTGATTTACTTTAATAAAAGCAATACTATATAGCTGCAGAGAATGTTCTTTGTGAGGTTGAGTTCCAGTGAAGTCTTCTTCCTAGGCGGTGGCGTCATTAATCATTTTATGAGTCACTGTGACAAGATTTTTCTCTTGTCAGCGATTCACAACTTTGTTCTGCTGAAATCTCTCTGAGGTTTTTAGCAGTCCCAGTGGACTCTGTCTCCAATTCTCCATTACCAGTGTTTCCTCCTTTCCTATTGAAGTCCTAGCTTTGCCTTCCAGTATTCTCGTTGTGTTTATGCCATATACTCCTAACTTATTCATAGGGATCCAAGTTACCCCTGAGCAATGTAGTTCAAGTATGGGAAGCAGTTTAACCTCAAAATAAATAATGCCATTTGGGCTACTTTGAAGTGCTAAACACCTCAATTACCCTACTGTGTGTCAAGAATATTTTGCTTGTCAAAGGCAGGCCTTGCTATACATATTGTCTTTAAAGTACTATAAGTATCTGTGGGACTAAAGTGTAAATTATTAGAAATCTGGAGTGGAGCTCTCCCTTTGAGGTCTGCCTAAGGATGCCTTGATAACTGGGCAGCATGGGGAAAAGACAGAAAGGCACAAGTTACATATAAATTTGTTGGCAGTGGGAACTGCCATTCCAACAAAATCTGAACAGTTGAGTTTTCACCAAGACCCTGTTATAGTACAGAACATCAGTATATTTATAGTTTCACAGAAGCCACAGTGGAGATTCATGTGCCTGATTAATCATGTTTAATTACCAGCTCTTATTATGCTCACATCCTTTTGGACACCATGCTGTAATACAGAAGAGCCATCACCACCCACTGTGTGAGCAGAGGTGGCACACAGGCATGTGCAGCTCCTGTGACTCCTTTTTGTTCTGGAAACTGCACTTGAAAACTATGCACTGTCATCCAGAAAACGTAAATTACTTGATGTGCTTTCATCTTGGTTTATATAAACCTCATTTCAAAGTAGATATTTCAGGGTACCTGACACCGTGCTTCATGTGAAACATAGCCCTGTATTTCAGGAAGAATTTTTGGACAACCATGGGGTTTTTTGCAGCTTATTACTATAGATACATTGGCAAGAAGGTTTTGAGTAAATTAATCTTTAAAATTACATAAATAAAAATCATATGTCAGGACGCATACCGCTATCTTGCATACAAGTTAATTTGGTAATAAGAATTTTCCTACCTGAATACGCTTTACATGCTTACAAGCTTGAAAACTTTTACAGCTATTTTCCTTATGGTTCTCAATATATGTATATATCTTTGTTCCCAGTAGTGTTAGACTTAAAGCCTTGTCCAAAGGTACCTATGATATTAATACATACAATGTGTAAACCAGCTTGCTTATTATTCCTTCTACTTCCAAAGCTTTGTTTTTACAGTACAGGCTATCAAAAAAATATCTCCACTGCAGGAGAGATAAGAATTGTATGCCCAGACACTTCACAGAATCATAAAATCATAGAATAGTTTGGGTTGAAAGGGAAGTTTTAGGACCATATAGTCCAATCCCACTGCAATAAGTAGGGACATATTCAACCAGATCAGGTTGCTCAGGACCCCATCCAACCCGACCTTGAAAGTCCTCAGGGATGGGGCATCTACTACCTCTCTGGGTAACCTGTCCCAGTGTTTCATCCTTTTGCCAAATATTGCATTTGAATCTCCTTATCAAACTTTCATAAAACTAAAATAATCTACTTATAAATGCTGACCCTGTTAAAGAAATTAACTTTAAAACATAAAGGAAAATAATATTAAGAATTGAGCATCTGCTGTGTTTTTGCCTCTAAAATCTCCATTTGGTATATTCATCTGCAGACTTATATTTCCAGAATTTGCTTAGGAAGATGCTGGAAACATGCCTGTACCTTTCATGACATAAAAATGATACAGATGAGTAAAATGAATGAATTACTAAATTATATGTTAACTTCCCAATAAATGTGGGGCATCCATAAGTTCCTGTCTCAGAACAAAGAGTAGAGAGTCACCTTTTTTTCCTTTTTGTTGCTATGTAGCTTCACTATCCATTTCACAGAATCATCCTCTCTCTGGTGCTAAATGTAATTAAGGACCTTTTCAGAAAATTATTTAATGATCTGCCTTTTATTTTTATTTTTTCTCAAATTGTACCCAAGTAAACAGAGCAACTGACTCACTCACTATAGGCTCAGACTGGTATTTTTTATGGGCACACCATTGCAGCCAACAATGATTTACTTAGATGACATGACTTAAGGTAACAAAAAGAATTAAGTAGTAATCCAATAAAAGTTGGGCTTTTTTTTTTTCCCACTCTAGTTGACTTTATATAAAAACTCAGAAAAATTATTTGAAGAAAGGAAAGCCTTTGCAAGACAGTTCTGTCTTCACTGAAATGAATTCTGATCCTGAACTGGGAGAACACAAATACTACAAACGCTTCATAGAGGGTCACATAACTTCATCTTTCCGTTTTGTCATGGAAACCCCTGTAAATTTACTGTTATGCTTACGACCTTCCCTCCAGTCTTTGATCACTTGTATTCATCTGGGCTTTTGCCCCAAAATAAGAATGTTTGTGGTTAAGTTCTTAGCTCTGCTTTGATCTCTTTACCACCTTCTGTTTAGCAAACAATTTTGAAAACAGTTGAAATGTTTTGTGCCTAACTAGCTTTGACTTAGCCGAGGTCTCTTCTCCTAAACAAGAACTGGTAGGAAAGGAAATGGCCTAAAGTCGTGCTAGGGAATATTACACTGGACACTAGGAAAAATTTCTTCACTGAAAAAGTGATCAAGCATTGGAAAACACTGCCCAGAGAAGTGATGGAGTCACCCTTTCTGGAGGTATTTAAAAGATGTGTAGATGTGGCACTTAGGGACATCTTTCAGTGGCAGGCTAATGGTTGGAGCTGCTCTTAATGATGTTTCCCAATTTAAATGATTCTATGATTCTATGACTGAAAGAACTCTATCTCAGGACTGCAAAGTCTGAAAGTATGTGATTTCCTGGGTAGAAAAATTGCATAGGGGTTCTCCTCAGGTCTGTGTGTTGGACTGTTGTGTCTGCACTATTGTTTTAGAGAGTCTGAGTTCAAATGCAAACTTTATTATGGACTCACTCTGATGGCTGTCAGGAAAGCACAGGGGCTGTCTCAGGAGGGTGAAAACATACTGTGCTCTCTGACAGGCATATGTGCAGAAGGGACAGGTCCCCTTCAAACAGTCTTCAGTTGACTGCCTTCAATTTGCTCTAACAATGGTGGACTGGGACTAAAGCTCTTAGACTATGGAAACAGGGACTAGATGGGATACTGTGCTTTTGGGGTGCTTCAAGAGCTATAGGGGATTATGGTGCTAGCTCATGAGAGAAGACTGTTCTGGAGAGAAGCAGAATCAGTTTCTGAATAAATGGAGGTGGAGGCAGCATGTCTATGCAACAGATTTTTTTCTTTCCCCACCAGAAAATCACTTCATCTTTATTGCTACAGTGAAATGGGTTTAACTGCTCACAGTGAACAGACGGGACTGATTTGTGTTTTCAGAAGGATTTAATGAATGCTGCCAATTCTTTCATTTTGCCCATTTTTCAACACCTGCTGGCTGTAAAACTGGCTGATTTATGCTGACTTCTAACTGATGATACCAATGCTGTTCCCAAAAATCAGTCAGGATTTCTTCAATCTTCTTTCAGAGACAGATCAGCTTGGAATGGAGCAGGCCATCTTAGAAATCATTTATGGCAAGATGTGGAAAAAAGGAGGACAAAGGCTTAGGTGTTCAAAGCATCTCAGCTTTCTGCTGAGGAAATTCATCTTCAAGGGCGGGAGTAGTACAGTGAGAACATAGCCCTCATTCCAGATTCATCTCAGCAGTTTCTTTCTTTCTGTATACTGATTTGGCCACAGCTCCTGGCTTCTCACTCCTCAGTGCTGCTCCTCAGCCTACTTTTTGTTTCTTTAAAGCAACTGCTATATCTGGAGCATCAACTTCTCAGCAGCTGCTGTCTGAGAAGTACAGTGGGAAGAACTTACTTGTTTTGGTCAGAACACCTGATTTTTTTTGGTGCAGACATTTCCTTCATGCTTCCACAGGCATCCCTGTTCCTTTCATACCTGTTCCCTTGCAGTTGCTTTTGTCTGATCTGTATTTCACATACATGTCTTTAAAGCCTGACCAAAACCCAAGGTTGACAACAAGATAGTGACTTATGCAAACATAGCTGAAAGACGAAGAGAAAGGTTGCTTGCCTCGGGAATGAGGCACATGGAAGGAGACTGGGGGTTTATATTTTTGTAATAATGTCAAGGTCTGCTAACAATCCCACAGGAGGCAACCTAAAGAGGCTTTAATAGAGACAGTAGTGAAATAGAAGTGTCATGACCCAAAGATCCAGGGGAACAGAACTGGAACACTACACTCTTTATGCTTCCTCTAAAGAAGAGAATATTTTTGGGAGTAACTTTTACAACTGGCACAAATTACAGTTTTTATAAGAAATAACAAAGTTTTTAGGTGTTTTGGCTTCCTAAGGCTGGATGATCCAGACACAGGAGCTAGTACCACTGGGTGACTTCAGTTATGTTTTCAGTTATGAGATTTAAAAATTGTGCATAGTTTTTAGATAATTCTTGAAATTCGAAATTATCCTAAAAAATTACCTAATTCATTACCTTTAAATAAATACATATCGAAAATGAAAAGCCATCAAATACTGGATAAAAAATTCACTCCATTTCATTTACCTTGCAGCTGAAGTGCCAGACTTAAATCATTAGTTTCATACATCCAGTGAGTTTTCAAAGAGAAATTATGACCTTTTTTCAACCGTGCATGTCACAAGGCTTTAGAAAAAAAGTCAGCATCATTAAAATTAATGAGCAGGTTTAAAAATGAGTGACTAAGGTAACATGCATTCAGAAATTATTGCAAAATTGGTTGCTGTGTGTCTGTATCCAGACAGAGCACTAAGACACAAACCTAGTGCTTGTTTTCCAAAACATATAGTGATGTGGCAGGTGAATGGAAAAAACACAATTTCCACAAAATATCTCTGCTGCTTGTTTTGTCGGCCCACTACTGATTTTTACAAGAGCCATTTGTTTAGCATCTCTGCAGCTGCTTTCTCATTTTCTCTGGATGACATTGCTGCCTGTCCTCTCTCAGAGTAGCTAGGTAGCCATTAGCAAAAAAAAAAAAAAAAAAAAAAAAAAAAAAGAAAAAAAAANGAAAAATAAAAAAATAATCATTTTAATATATTTAAGCATACAAAAGTAAAAGTGACACCTGGAAAACAGTTTTCTTTATGTTTCTCCTTTTCTCAACTGCCAGCCCTCTGTATGTGGGGCAGAGGCACTGAACTGTAGCAGATCTTTTAAAATTGGCTTTCTCTGAGACATCTGACACTTATTTTTGCCAGCATCTAAAAAATTGGAGGGCTAGAACGGCCCACAAGAATATGCATGTATTCATGCACACATGAACCCACACATGTATGCTGTCCTTGCTTTTAATATTTGTCAAGGCTGGAAATGTAGGAAAGCATTCACTGTGTATTATCTCCTTCAAGATTCTGACACAGATTTCAGTTAATTGCACAGTGTTCAAATGATTATATTTCTTATATCTACCATTTTTTTTCTTTAAATTAAACTTCTCTTGGTAAGAAAAGGTGGAATATGGTGCAAGATTTTTGGCAAATGAAAGAAAAAGACACAGTACTTCTTATGGTTAATTTATATTTACAGATATAAAACTAATAGATGTAGCTGTTATTCTCCATGTCAACAAACTGCAGCTTTAAATTCAATCAGTCAATCTTTACTGTAAGCAAAAGCCACGTCAACGGTTCATTTTCACTTGAATTCCTTTTGAATGAAGTATTTTATTCAAGTTTATAATACCAACTGCTTGAGAAAGAAAGAAAGGAAAAAAAGAAAGAGTGGTAAATTCCCAGGATAGAAAGTATCTTACTTTTTTAAACAAAAATTCATCACATTAATCAATGTTGTTGAAGTTCATTGAAGTGTTTTAAGATATATATGCTTGAAAAGAGCTTTCAAGATACAAAAGAAGAATAAACTGAGGAAGAAAAGAAAAATATGGCAGGCAATTATAATGGGACCTGTCAGACTATTAATAATTTCAATAGAAACAAATTTTATACGAATAATCAAAAAAAATCTGTGAGTATCTTTGAAGGGTTTATTGATTAGTAACTTTCCTTACATTCTGAATTCCTCATAATGAAATAGCAGGACATGTGATAGTACCTCTTAATCACGCACTTTCTAAAAACTCCCCTCTTGCTAATTGTGAAAATTAAGAAGATAATCCCAATCAATCAATCAATCTCTAGTTTGCTTTGAGGTTCATATCAAGAATATTCTTAATGACCACACTCTAAACATTCAAAATGCTCTCTGTCAACAGAAGAGTACTTGGTTAGAAATGCACACAGCTTTCACCTGATTGGAAATTCTTTGGTGAAAGATTCAAACACCTTCATAATACTTACCAGTGCATATTTTCCTAAGACTGAATGTTTAACATTATTTCTCTTGCTTGTCTTAGTTAACGATCCAGCCATATAAATTAAAATAAGCAGTTAATTTTTTTTTTTTGTAAAGTAGACACTGTCTTTGGAGACAGCAATCATAAGCACTTATAAAGGGAATATCATCCAAACTCACCCCCAGCAATGCACTTTTTACAAATGTTCAGGGATATCAACTCAACATTACAATGACATTGTTTCTGCCTTTTCTTCCCTCCCTCTCCTCAAAGGGCTCAAAACAATTAAAAATCCTGTAACAATCTTTGATTGTGAGGAATTTTTTGATTGTTTTTTTTGGGTTGGGTTTTTGCCTTGTGTTTTCTTTTGTACAAGTCCAAACAAGGTGCAGTCCCACGTAATTGCATTACAGTGGCTAATTATGACAGCAGCAATCAATAAAAACCCAGAATCCTCTTAATGTACTGTCCTTGAGAAGCAGCAAAACAGGTACTATAGTAATGCAGTTAGAGACGAAAAATCACTCCTGCGTTTCAATCCTTCTGGTGTTAAAGAAAATAACTGGTGTATTTTTGCTCACTTTCTTCAGAGTATACAATTACAGACAATACTGTATTGAGCACAGGAAAGAGAAGGAACTAAACACCTCCCTGTGATTACCCGAGTGATTGTACTACTTTTAAATAAGTATAATTCTCAAATAAGTATAATCAGATGCAGGTGTACAGTTTTCCAGCTGACACCTCTAACATCAGGTTTGACAAATACATGCCCAACCTGCTTGCATTCTGAGAAGATTACAAAATGCTTTGTTACATTTAACACCTAACTTATTGCCAAGCTAAGTATGAACTCATCTTATTAACAGCTTGAAGTGGAAAGGTGAGCCTGTGCCTGCCTCTGAACAACAGTGCAGACCCTCTGCCTTAAGGTGGGGTGGAACAGGGCCAGTGTCATCATTTGATAGATGAAATGCGAAGACATATGATTCACCCTGTGATCCTGCCTCCTGAGCAAGGGGCATATACCTCAGAAAGATAGAGTCAATGAAAATAAAGTGAATGACTGCCTTCAGAAAGATGAAGAGCTGAAAATCCCTATCCCAGTAGATATACCCAAGTAGGAATAAACTGCCACTGTGGATTTTTGAGATAAGGGCTTTTTGTCAGTGACTTCGCTGCTGATTTGCACAGTTAGAATGAGGTGATTTTAAAAGTCAATGTATATATCTGCGATAGCACCCAAGTCAATTACAGCTTTAACTCATTTCAGAGAGGTGACAGCAGATGGTGTTTGCTCAGATACTTCTGACATAATACTACTGTTTTGGCATTGTGATGGCTAGGCACGATATAAACTAAACCCTAACCATATTAAGCCAGTAAGTTGGTCATAAGTAATGGAGGGCACAGAGCAAGACAATTTGGCCAGTCATCATTAAAGTCTATCAGCCAAACTCAGCCTCCAGAGGGGCAGAACCAAAGGCTGCCCTTACCTATAAAATGCAAATATTCCAAAGAGTCAAATCATACAGCTGCTAAGTCTGTTGAAAAATGATCAGCTTGCAGCCTGTATACTTCCACTGACTGTGTGATGCACAGTGGTGGCTGACAAGGCATGATATCACAGAATCTTACTCCCATGTCTTCACTCCTTCTTATTGCTAAAGAACTTTTTGTATATAACATTTACTGAGAAGTTTTAGGCTTCATAGATGTTTTCTTTATCTCTGATACTGTAAAAAATTTCACTTCATCTTCATACTGTGTTGTTGATACTACTGACATAGGATCACTCTTTCTTAAAGAAGGATGAATATTAAAAAAAGAGGACTGGATAGCTACAAAAGAAGTTTTCTGCCTATGTGAAAGACAAGTGGTTTGGCTCCAGAAATGGACAAGGTGTGCAGGATAAAGTAGAATTTAGTTCCTCTGTCTGACATAGTCAAAATTTTCTACTGCTTGCACAGGTTTGTTCAACATCTTTCATCTGAACAAAATGAAGATCTACTTTGTTCTCTGTCTCTCTTTGCTTCATACACACAGAACAAATGAAAATATATAAAATATTTAGGAATATGTTATATATATATTTTTAAAAAGCTTCTCATGCAATTGTTGCTACCTGGTAGAATATTTATACTTTAAAATTTATGTCTTCATAGTTACTTTGTGAATCAATAGGGCTCTAGTGTCATGTAAGTTACAATCAGAAGTGCTAGCATTTTCCTAGACTAAAACATGTATATTTTAGTTTTAATGGCACTATTTCTATTTCACCTCTACTCTATTTTTAATATTAATTGCAAACTCACATGACTATAGCTATGGGAAGAGCCTTTTCAGAGAAGAGACCCATATAAAGGAAAAAAATCTTAAACACAGTTAAAATTTTCACATTTTGAAATTAGTGAAAAATCAGTACAGGAGATGAGTATTGTATTGCTTTCTGGAAGCACTGATTTTCAAGCCCAGACATACCTCCTGCATAGCAGAAACTGTACAGTAATTTTATCATAAAAGATACTGTAGGAAGGTGTTGCAGTAACTAAGGAACCAATTTTAGAAAGACAAAAACATGTGTTGGAGGCATAACAGGACTGAAATATCAAAACTATTCTTAGGCATAGTAATAATTTCTGTCAGAATGTGCTACAATTTAAAAAGAAAATTCATTGATTATTATTAATATTATTTTTTATTATTATACTTTAGTATGAATTGATAAAGAACTGAGCTGCTACTGCTTGGGTTGAGCTATATGTATCATGAAGTTTTAGTTCAAGTACAAACTGTGGACACCTTACAAAATAAAATTTCAATATTATCTCATCGAAGTGTTTCCTTTAAACCTACAAAGTGACATGTCCTGTGACATTCAAGGGCAATGACAGTAATTTGCCATTTTTCAAACACTCAGAATGCGAGCAGCCAAAGATTAATCCCATGTCTTGGTTGGTGTTCATTCAAACTGCTGCTTTCCGGTAAATAGATATTTTAGTACAATTATTATGGTACACTTGTGAGATGGTTGTGAAATTCTCAAAAGCAGTCTCTACTTACCTGTTTTATATAAGATTTCTATTGTGTCTGAATGCTTCACAGTCTTCAGCATGTAGTAGAATAATAAAAAGGTTTAAAAGACATATTAAGACTTAATACAGATATTGTGGATCCAGTCCTTGTAGTGGAGTAGTTTATTTCTAACATAGTTGTCTTAAAAGTTTCTGATGGATCTTCCTCATCTTTCTTATGTAATTGATTCAACTGTTTAATGGCATTTAGACTTAAAAGTGGATCCTTACTTCCTAAACAAAAAGCACCTCATGGCAATATAAATTTTTTTTTTCATATCCTATCCCTGAGGATTATAGAAAAAAAAACCAACTGTTCCCTTTGTGCCAGATTTTTATGTATTTGGAGGCAGTTATTTTTTCCCTAGACTGATTCAGTTCTTTCATGCTGTACACAGACCATGTTCTGTAGCCCCTGTTCAGACTTATTTGTCTTCTCTGGGCCATATTGGAGAGCAATATCTCAAATTAAATTTAGCTGCCCAAAACCAGAGTGAATCACTTCATATATCTGACATATAAACCTCAAAATCAGACTTTTTCCTTTTTTTTTTTTTCTTTTAACTGCAATATGGTGTTACAGTCACTAGCCCACAGACATTGTTTCTTCCTGCACCTTTACCAAATAAGCTGCACCAATGTGCAAAGGAACTGAAGAATCATGAGAACAGGCAAAAAGACATCAAGAGGATCCCCTCACTCTGTACTGGTGGTAAAAGATCTCCACTGATTACAAGAATCACCATAGAATCTACAAATTTGAGAGCCTTTGTCCTGCTCACACATCTGTAGTTGAACTGCAGAATTTCATTCCTTTTGCCCACTTTTCTTGACACACCTTGCTTCCCCACTTCAGGAGTTACCTATAAAATTCCAAATGTGATACAGATTACAACCTCAGGTTAAAACTGACATATAAAGCAGTCTGTTACATTCAGAAAAAAGTTCCCCAACTGCTTGCAACAAGGTTTATGTCCTATTACAGTATCACCAGCGTTATATGATACTAGCCCCAGATAGTTGTAATTAAGGGAATTCCTGGGCTAGATGTGTTTTCTGTGTGTATAAGAAACTTCAAAATATTAATATTGCATGAATTTTTCTGAGCTCAGGTAAAGTCTCAATAGGAGTAATATCTAGTGACAAGGCATTTACAGTACATATATTACATATTCTTGTATTTTTCAGTAATAATTTTTTTTTTTTTTTAATTCTGTCTCATATGCCTTCCAGATTATGTGCTGGAAGAGGGACTGAGTATCCAGTTTCTAATAAGCTTCTCCAGACCACTATCTCTCTGACTTTACTGGAAGAGAACCAAGCTGCTGCTAAGTCAAGGTCAAAAGTGACCTTTTAAAAAAGCAGAAAACAACAAAGTGTAGAATAACATCCACCAAAATTCTACAGTCCTAAGAAGGAAACGAGACTGATAAAGACTCATAATACAAGGTGATGGTCAGTGGATGGAACAAATGAAATGCCATATACAGACAGGTTTAGAAGAAAAATTAAGGGCTAACCATGTAAGTTTCTGCATGAAAGTAGGAAGCCTAAATAGCAATATTGGAGCACTGCTTTGAATAAAACAAATTATATGGAAACCTGGAGGAAGACAAATAGTAGCACACAAATTACCAGAATACAACACATGTAAGCTCATATACTTACAATCTATGAAGTATATGGCTTTTAAACTGTCAATCCTTATGGGTTTTTTCCATTTCCAGAAGAGAAGCATATTTAATTTTTGATTCATTTATTTCCCCATATAACGCAGTAAGTGTTGAACTCTGTTTATAGTGGGATGGGACCAGGTCTTATACCTTCTAGTAGAAGGTATAATAGCAAAAGTGATGGAAGAATGTGATTTCAAAATGATTGCTTGTTTAGAAGGACATAATTCTAATTGCAAATATGTTGCCTTCTATTTCCTTTAAGTGGGACAAAGCTGCTTTATGCTATTCAAACCTTTTTTAGGAAAATAAAAAATAGGAGAAAACAAAGAATTACTGCCTGAAGGAGACTACTTTTATACTTAGCTAGAGGGCATGACTACAATTTCAAGCCTTTGCCAAGTTCAGTTTGGCCGGAGAATGTGTTTCAGGCCTGAAATGCTCTCAGATCCTCTGTCTATGTAACATATAAACATGAAATTTCTTTTGATCCCAAATGAAAGGCAATTTTGAAAAAGAAGTGAAAATTGAAGTGTCAAATACTCACTTGAAAGAGCCTCCAGAGGAGGACTTCTCTAATCTCAGGGAAAAATAATTGGAGAGGACTAACTGAGTGCAAGTGATTCACAAATTGCTCAAAAAAAATGACACATCCAGAAGCATTGTAGAAATGTCATGAAATACCTGTATGGATCCTAGTAGCACAGAGAGCTTGCTGAATTTTGCTTAGTGAATAAGGAGTAATAAACCATAGGATGTTTATCAACTTTGATCAGAGATATTAACTTGTACTAATCTTTTGCTGTCAGAACTAAATGGTTACTAAAAGCCCTTTGAAGCCTGTCACCAGTTTCTGTGATTATGATGCAGGTGTACCTAAACATAGAACTGCATTTTCTTGTGTAGAAGGAAACAAGAATTTATTAAAGAATAGGAACAAATGAAGAAGTGACTGATTGACAGGAAAAGCAGTTTTTACTGGGGAAGTTCCAAATCTCCTATTCTAACATTGTACCATTGACTAGAGATGAAATGTTCCAGCTCTATTGTATCCATTTGTGTAAAAATACAGAGTGAAAAGAGAGTTCCTCACTGTACAAGCTTTACATCCAGGGAAAGAAAAAACAGGGAAAGAATTCTACCTGAATTCTTTATAGGTCAAGATAAAGCTATTTCTCAACTTGTTAACACAATATTTATAAAGGTAATAAATTATCTAAAACAAGGTAAAGAAAATTATGTTCAGATGAGGAGAGATGTGTGAACAAGTAGTCAAACAGTGGATAAGAAATAAAAAAGGATTGGAAATGGAGAAGATAGCAGTTGCCAATTCTGTCAAGAAATGCTTTTGCCTACATTTTTGACCTTTTTTTTCGTAGTTGGATTCTTTTTTTCTTTTAACAGTTCAGCCACTTGCTATTTTTGAAGTTAAATTTGAAAAATAAAGAGAAGGAAAAAAAGATCCCGGCAAGAGCTCTTGCTATTGCTTTTCTCCTTTTATCTTTTTCTCTATTTTGTGCGTTTGTTTTTGTATTACTGAAGCAGTTCTGAATTTTAATGATAAAGCACTTGGCTTGAACTCAGCACGTGCTTAGTTACTCAATACTTGTCTAGAATCTCTGAGAATTGAAACCTTAACATATTTAGAAGTACTGTGTATCTTATCCCTAATTTAAAACAATATGAAAAAGAAAGTGCATGCCAGAACATGGATCTTATAACTGGATTTGAAGACCCTTAAAGCAGGAAAAAGTGATTGTTTTTTTTCAAAAAACAAAACTAAAATAAGTTGAAGACTAAAAAAGGAAACAGAAGTGTTATTAGAAGGTTATGTGTCTGGGTAATACACCAGAATGTGCTACCATTCAAAGGCACATGAAGAGGCTGGATATATGGGCCAGCAGGAACACCATAAAGTTCTATACAGGAAAATGCCAAGTCCTTCTCCTAGGGAGGACTAAGCCCAGGCTCCAGGGCAGCCTAAGGGTAGCTGGCTAGAAAGCATCTGTGCAGTGAAGGACCCAGTATCATGGTGGACAAGTTGAGCTTGATCCAGAAATGTGTCCTTGCTGCAAAGAAGAAAATGGCATCCTGCAGCCAGCATATGCTAGCACCTGAGGTTGTTCCTCCCCAGGTGCTTCTCTTGGTACTTCCCCTTGTTGGACTTCATGAGGTTCTGCCTGCTCATTTCTCCAGCCTGTCCAGGTCCCTCTGGAAGGTAGCATAACCCTCTGGTGTATCATTTCTTCCAGTAGCGAAAGCATGGATTTGCATTCTGAAATCATTCCAGATCCTGAATCTCAGGGAGCTGAAGGCATGTGAGGCAACAAGCAGCACTCTGTACAACACTCTTCTCTGGACAGCTATAAAGCAGATTGTCAGACACAATCTCTGAAATGCTAGGTTACATGTAGAGATTAGATGTTTGCAGTGAATACGCTGGGAGTGGTAATGCCTCAAAAAGGTAGGACTAATTGCATTTGATCTGTGGGAGACTAACTTCGTTTTAGTCACTGGCAATGACTTTTTAGTCAAAAGAGAAAAGAAGATTCTATGACTGGAGGCAAAATGCGAACCAATTCAGCTAAGTCTTTTTTTCTCCATCTGTTGACTGACCAGATTTCTTGAAAAATTCCTTCAGCTCATATAGCTAAGCAGGTGGAATTGAGAAATTCACCTGAGGCAATCCCCATCTGTCTGCACCCAGACCATATCCTGCCATAACCTCCACCTAGTTACAAGCTGGAAAGTTAGCCAAGGTGTGGGACTTGGCCACCATTTCTCACCAACCATATCAAGTCAAATATTCTCAGTAACATGATGCTCTTGGTCCTCTGTGCAATAAGCAAAACCTTTCATATACTCTAAATTACTAAAACAATGTTGTGTAAAAAGCAGTGCAAGGCTTACAAACAACAGTGCCAATGTTAATTAAGGTTAGCCAAGGTTTTCTCATTCATACAGCTAAGGGAACATATGGGAAATGTCATGTTGTCATAGCAGATTCTTTGCTTCAGAAAGTTGTGTGAAACATCAAAGCCAAGTAAAATAATAGCTGCATGCAACAAATGTGAGGTACAAGAGCTTCAGATAATGTATCTTTTTTCACTGTCTGACAGAGGCTGAAGTAAGAATGCATGCAAAAATGAGATCTGCTGTGATGTCTATTGTCAAGCTGTTACTCTGACTCTTCTTCTGAGATGTTTCTCTAATTTTATGTGAAAGCATTTAAAATATGATTTTTAAATAAAAGTGCTTTTATTCAAACAGCACAGAAAGCCCCAGAATTGAAAATATTGTTAACTGAAAATAATCATGCCTCATAAAAGCTTGAAACACTTCCTTTTCATATGGATGTGGCTCTCCATTCTTCCTATAGTCTGTAGGATCAAATTAGAAGAGAGTCAATAATTCTGATTGTGTTAGTTAATGACTAATCCAAATTTAAAAGCAATTTTTTAAAAAAATTACTATTTATGTATAGATCTCTCTTCAATCTGACGATTCTATACACATAGTAGAAGAAGCATTTCATCTTTTGTTTTGGGACTCACCTAGGAAGGAAACTTTTTCAGATGTTGCTCCAAGTGGTCACGTGTATGTATGCCCTAAATATAACACTCGTGTAATTTCAGTGACTCTTGGCCTTTCTGAGGAACACTGAAGTAATTTTGAGCAGACAAAAGCAAGCTGGTGGGAGGGACCCATAGTCTGAGATAAACATCTGCTTGCCAGGAGAATGTGTAACAAGATTTTATTATTCCTATAAGAGAAGAAGTGGAAAGTATGCTAGGCTCAAGAGGTGAACGAGCTGTTTACTTTTTTAGTCTTGATTTTCTTCTTGTATTTTGCATTAGGAATGCTGTTGGATTCACTGTTCTGAGATCCTCAAAGACAGGAAACACAAGTTGCTGAAATGTAGACATTGCCAGAAGTTTTTTTCTTTATTTCTGATTGACTACCTCCAAAACATGGAAAGAGTAACATTTTGCAATAGTAGACATTTTCTTCCTGTATTCTTTGTTACCTCATGTCAGGTGACCCAGCCCCTTGGGCAGCGATTTTGGTTTTTCAGCCATTTTTTTCTTGTGCGTGTGTCTTGGTGGGGTTTTTTGTTTGTTTCCCATTTAATCTTACAGAACAGAGGCAAGCACATCAGTCAACCTTAACAAGGTCTGTGGTTGCTCAAAGTTATGCTTAGTGTCAAGCCTAATAAGATGGTAAAGGTGAGTCCTAAGCTATCCTAACTTCAGAAGTTCAAGTCATATGGCAGACTGCGCCCTCGGGCATTTGAAGGTTTGATGGCTGGTTGTTGAGATCAGAAATGTTGGACATATATATATTATAGGAATACCAACCGTAGTAGACCAACAACTTACCAGTGATTTTAAGGACTGAACATAATGCAATGTTAATGCAGTCTTCAAGACTACTCAATTAAACCTTATTTTTACACTACCTTACTTCTTCACCTGATGCTATGGCTTGAGTTGATAAATACTACATGAAAAGTTATCTTCACATTGTTCCTGACAGAGATTACTAGAAAGAGGTCAAGAAAACTCATTATGGAAAATCACAGTGTAGAGATTTGTTTGAATTACTTATGATTTTGCTCTCCTATGGAAGGGTTTGTTGTGATTTCTTTTTCTTCTGACTCTTAGTTATCTGGTGGAATATGGAAGACAGGGTCACCAAAGGAAACTGGGACTGTTTAGGGCCTGTAGGTGGCATTATGACTGCATTTCTGTTGACTGGCTCTGAACACATTAAAAATTATAAAGCACTAAGGTCATAAAGGTGTACAGCAGCTGATGAAGTTACATGACTGCCAACCAGTATCATTTAAATCCCTTAAAAATATCAAGTGTAATGCTCAGCTGCAGTTCAGTGTAGTAAGTGAATGCCATAAAACCTATGAGTAATGTACTGAGTAATGCAATCTAACTGTTTCTCAGGAGAATTTGGCTATGGTTTTAGTCAACTAAGATTAGCAACTGGCAAATCAAAACTGGAAGTCTTTGTGTAGTCAACAGTGGAAAAGGCCAAGATGTGCCTTAGGGCTTTCACTGTACTGGCATATAGAAAGCAGGATTGCCTGATTACATTACACTATTGATATTATGTCTTGGAATTACTGAAAATATGTCCCTTGAAAGGAATATTACTGCATTTTTTTCTTCTCAGAATCCAAGACAAAAAATGAAGATGCAGCTAAAAGTGAAAATATACTTAAAGAAGTATAGGATTCAGTTAGCATGCTCTCCTTCCTTCTGTGAATTAAGTTTCAGGTCAGTAGTCTGTAACAAATCCTCTGTTCCAGGGCAGACAAGCCAGTGCATTACAACACAGAAACCACACTACCTTTTAAAATGCTTGTGAAAACAATATTATATCTACCAGGATACCTGAAATTTAATTTAACACATTAAATAAAAAATATTTTTTTTGAGATTAACCCACACTTTTCTTATTGAAAGGATATGTTCTTTCAGCAGAGATAGCTGCACTAAAATTACCCTCAGTAAGCACAGTAAACTCTGACATAATCATTATCTATTGTAGTGCTTATTTAAAACATAAAGCTTTCTTGTATGTTCCAAGTGTGTTTATATTTTCCTCGTATTTCCTACCACAGTTGAAATTGTAAACAGCATTATGTTACGTATGTCGAGTATGCCTGGGAAGTAATGGAATTGATTACCATAGGAAATTCAAAGCAGGATATCAAACTTGTTGTTCTTCAACCGTAGTTTGGGGGTTGCACTCATTGAACAGGGATTGTTTGTGTCAACCACATGCATTTTTGTATAAAGCAGAGCAGGTGCCATCATTTAGTTTTCTACCAGAAGAAAAATCCTATCCCTTTTTGATATGCTTTTTGATCAGGTCAGTGATATTGTGTCAGCAGAATTAAATGTTTATGGTTATTCAGAAGCTGAGCATAACACAGCTGTTAATGATAACAGCATCATTAGTGTTCTGCTGTAGAAGAAAAAAACTATCCTGCATAGGTTAGGTGACTGCTGATCAGAAGCTGTGTCTATATTGCAGATGGACATTTGTCTTTGTGAAATAAGTATATTTTCAATGTTTTCACATAAGATTTTGACAAGGTTATGTTTACCTCAGATGACTTTTTTCCTGATGTCCTTTGAACAGTATCTTCCAGCTGACAAGAGACTCTTGAAAATTTCAGAGCTTTCTGCCTTTGAAACATGAACTTGCATTCCTGGTTAACACACAGAGAACTAGCGCAATGAACTCTGTAGGGGCATGAATCTGTAAGAATGGAGCAAATATTTGTTAGGAGAGACTACAGAAACACATCTCTATACAACAGTAAGCACAATCCATCCACCATTAACTACAGTAGCTCCCTATGGAGTGCTGGATAGGTAGAGCAGAAATTGCATCTGTCTGTCTTAGCAGCTCCGTGGACCTTTTCATACTCAGCTGTCTGTCTTGCATATGCAATGAAACATTGCTTCCTATGAGCAAAGTCATGAATCCTGGACATTTCCTTACTTAAATTCAATGTGGATTCTTTTGCCAGCTAGTAGGTTAGCACTGTATTTATTCATTAAAACTATGGGATAAAACTAGGGTGAAGAGAAATGAATACTCAAAAGCATTGTATTTAATTTTGCTGGTATTGATGCCATATTTGATTCTATATCCTTTAAAAGGCTATTTTGGATACTACTCATTTTATGCATTTTAGGAAAACTGTTTTGAAATGTACAGTGTAATTTTCTTCTCAGACAGAAGGTTAGTAAATGTTCTGCTGTGAGAAATGGAGTTTGTCTGTGTGATAGTGACTTTGTGCCTGAACATAGTGATTGTGTCTTAATGTTCCATTTCTTGTGGTGCTTCTCTGCTATGTATGAAACTGTGCAATTTGATCAGCAGAGGACAAGCCTTGCAAGTTCAAATCCAGTTAAATCAAGGAGTCACTTTCCTGTGTCAAATACAACTGTAGCAATTAAATAGCATCTACAGAACAGTACATAACAGTTCTTGCATACTCATGCGTGCTCTAGCTTTGAGCATCTACCATTCAATTAGTTTCAAATAGATTCTGATGCTAATTTTATTACCTCTCTAAGAGCACGTTTTCATTTAGAACAATGAAGCAGGCATTCATAAAGGAGTCATAATTAGACTGAGGTATTTAGTCTCTGCTTCTAATAAGAGACATAGAAAATAAGATGTTTACTAATAATTATAGGGAAAGAATCTAAACAGTTCCTCTATCATATTTGAAAACCATTGAGAAATTGAGGAGAACAAGGTCCATCTGAAATTACTCCACGCTTAAATTACTTAAATTGTTTACTAAATTAACAATTAAAAATTGCTACTTTTAGTGTTAAATTACTTTAATTACTAGCAGTATCTTAGAGGTTCTGACATTCTTCAGACTTTTTCAGTTTCTTCTAGGGCTGTCTGCAGACTAGGGTTCAACATGGTAGTGTTCAGCTCCTGCCACTCAGTGATGGCAGTTCAAATGAATAGCTGTGTCCTCACTGCCTGGAATGGATGCCATTTGTCTTTGGAAGTGAGTGGTTGCAACCAAACAACTCATTTCTTGAAAACCTTTTTTCAGGTTTCCTCAGTCCTGAAGTGTTTTGATATCTTCTACTGTTTACTGATGCCACTATGGTCATTTGAGACCCATCTGACTTACTATTATATTTATTGTGTTTCTCCTGCAAAGCACTTCTCCATAGTAATAGCCAGGCAGTGTTTTACAGAGGCAGGGAACTGGAGTCCTTGAAGTTAAAGATACTCTTCTGTACAGACTCTAAAAGCAGCAAATATCATTAAATGCCTCCTTTTCTCCACACCTCACGTATGGTGTGTGGGCCTTGACTTCACAAAGCAACCCTCAGATCTGCAAATGCACCAAGTAGCAGAAAATGTGACTTAAATCAACAGTATCTAAAGAGGGGAAAGTTCCAATTTTCTGTGCAGAGAAAAAAAAATCCCAGAGATATATCAGCTCCTCTCAACCAGCATGTGTTTGCAGGCAGCTGGGGTAAGACACAAGTTATGGAAACTGCTGGTGACACTGGCACAACACAGGGCCTGGTGCAACCCTTGACCAAGGACCCATTTTATGTCATGGTCCTGTTAAAACCATGGGCTTTTGAACACGGCAAAGAAAAGCCTGAAGGCTTCTAACAAAGTCTTAATTTTCAAGGCATGAATTGAGTCTTCCTCTCTCAAAGTGTTGATTGCAAACTCCAGACTTGCCTGAAAATCATTCCTAAGTAAGGTGTGGGACATTGAAAAAGGGTCAATACAACACCTTGAGTGTCATAACAATTTTCATAAAAATTTAGAATCACAAAATGGTTTAGGTTAGAAGTAACCTCTGGAGGTCATCTGGTCCACCTCTCCTGCTCAAGCCGTGCTGCCTAGAGCCGTCATGTTGCTCATGACCGTGCTCAAATGGCTTTTGAATATCTCTGAAGATAAAGTGTCCACCACCTCTCTGGGCAACCTGGGTCAGTGCTCAAAGCAAAAAAATGTTTCCTGATGTTCAGAATTTTCTCCCATATCTACTTTACTTTCTTCAGAGACATTTGCATTTTGTAAGAAGAGAGGCATATTTTCTTTGCAATTATAGACAGAAGCAAATATAGATTGTGAAACAATACATGGTTACAGAAATGATCAGGTGTGAGAGCCCACTATAGACTTTGCCCTCAGTTGCTGAAGCAGGTACACTTGTAATTCATAGAAGGCATGCTCCCTCCTCTGGATCTTCGCAGAAGGCCGATCCCCCAAAAATTCAGGTAAATAACCTCCCAGGAAATAGTAGAGTCCATTTAATTCCACTTCCTAGTCTAGTACCAAAACTATGCAAAGCTGATTTCTCCTTTTCTTTCCTACAAGTATCATGGTCATTGCAATCTTCTGCTTTCCTCTTGGGAATGGATAGAGAAGGGAAGGAGACCCATCTGAGCTATTACAGACATAGAAGCCACTTGTCAGCTTTATTTGAAGTCATAAAGAACAATCTCTCTCACTGACATATTATTCAGCTGCATAGATCTTTTAAATACAACTTCATGACAGTACTATCCTCCTTTCGGTATTTTTGTGAATTTTGTGAACTGCCTGCCAACAAAATCCCACTTCCTTCCCCCATCAAGTTAGAAAAAAGAATGAAGTTGCTAGAGCAGATCTGTAGGCTGCTCTTCAGGCACAAGTTGAAGTACAAGATATGCTATTTGAATATAAGAAAAAAACCCCGTTTTTTTACTGTGAGGGTGATCAAACACTAGAAGCAGGTAGAGAATGTGGAGACATTGAAAGTGTGACTGGACACAGTCATGGGGAAACCTGTTGTTGGCGATCTTGCCTGCAGCAGGGGTTGGATTAATAATCTCCAAGACGTGCTTTCCCAGATCAGCTGCTCTGTTTTCCTGTGATTCTCCCACACTCTGGCTGCATGTCACATCTGTTCCCTTTTACACGAGAGTCTGGGCTTTCAGCACCAGTTGAAAATTCTTCCAGCTACTGACTTTTCCCTACAATTTTATGCAGCACCTAATACAGTACAATCTTTATTTCTTCTGGATTCTGGGCTCTACTATAATACCAGTGTTATTGATGGCTTAGTTTCTTAAATGCCGTGTTCACTTTTAAGTGATCACTTGTATTTTTTGTGGAGGGGCAAGGAAGCACAAATCAAAGTGACTCCAATTGAATCCTGTTTATAGTAAATATCTGCATTAGCTATATAGAATACCAAATTGTATTTATTCTTAATGTAGTTTGTACCCTTCTCTAAAGAGACTTTTAAAAATTTTTATTAACACCATTATTATTTTAGACGGAAATGTGGCACATTTTTTTTCAAACCTGGAGTCTTTTGTCATTGCTCAGATATTTTTGGTGTGGAGTTTCCTTTTGGGGGTGTGGGGGGTTGTTCTGTGTTTTTTTTTTTTTTAGTTCTGTTTTTTGTTTGTTTGGTTGGTTTGTTTTGTTTTGTTTTATTTTTTATAAACAGCATGGAGAAATAGAAAAGGCAAGGAAAACACCTTTGTAACAATTCAGATTTTTCTAACAGTTGTCAAATTCCTGTCTCAAGGAGCATGGTATGTACTAATTTGGCAAGGACATAAACATCTGTGCCACAGAAATATCTACTTCCATTCTATAGAGGAGACTCCTAAGAAGAAAGCTACCAGAGTAAAGAGATACTTTTCTTCATTTTTTCAGGTTGACTTATAAATGATTTTTAAAATTACCTATTCCTGCCTAAGTTTCTCTGGAGATATTTTGTGGGATGCTATAATATTGACAAAATATCACAGTATTATATAAAAAGAACATGTCCAGCAGGATCAGGCAAGGAATCATTATCCCTCTGTACTTGGCACCGGTGAGGCTGCACCTCAAATCCCATGTTCAGTTTTGGGCCGCTAACTACAGAGAGGGGCAATGAAGCTGGTGAAGGGTCTAGAGGAGCAGCTGAGTGAGTTGGGGTTGTTTAATCTAGAGACAAGAAGGCTTGGGGTGGGGGACACACACACGTTATCACTCTCTACAACTACCTGAAAGGAGATTGGAGGAAGATGGGTGTCGGCCTCTTCTCCCAAGCAACTAGTGACAGAACAAGTGGACTTAGCCTCAACTCGTGCCACGGGAGGTTGAGGTAGGACATCAAGAAAAATTTCTTCACTGAAAGGGTTGTTAATTGCCCAGGGAGGTGGTGGAGTCATCATCTGTGGAGGTGTTCATGGGTCTTAGCGCTATGGTCTAATTGACGAGGTGGTGATGGATCAAAGTTTGGAGGGAACGATATTGGAGATCTTTTCTGAGCTAAATGACTCTATGATTCTGTGATTCTATAAAAATGAACACTCAAAAAGAGTAGACTTGGAGTCTAGAAGAATGATATTAAGCTACATGGGGTATCATCATTAATTCTTTCTGCCACAACTAGCACATGATGCTTCTTCCTGTCCTTGTCTGAGGTGGTATTCCATTGGGAAATTGTGTATCCATAGCTCAATCACCTGATGAGAGAATAGGAAGGAGACAGGCAGGCAAGAACAATTCATCTATGTGAGTCAGCCTAATCTGTCTTTACAGACTGAGGAGAGAAACCAGCACTGTTATGAATTAATATGATTTAAATTTAAGTTAAAAAAATTGAAATAGTTTGAGCATAGCTTAGGACATTTCCCAAAGATTTCAAGAATGTAAAAGACCTTTTGCCATTCACTGATAAAATTCTGGCTGCAAGAGCACCCAGAATAGTCTTGTAAGTTCAATAACAACAGGAAGTGCTAGAGATTTACTGTTACAACATGGATAACAATTCATGGAGAAGAAGGGAAGTGTCCGAGTTTATTTTTATTGGGGTGCTTTTAAAAGAAAAAACCCCACATACATAGACTAGAAAGGATTAAATAATCAATTAATTTTCTTTCCTTTACTTCAGCAGACCTGAGAGGTAAAAGAGATTCTAAAAGACATGGATAAACCAGGAACCAACAGAAGGGTTAAATAGGCAATTTTTATTTAGCTTAAATCACTTTCTATCCACTTGTTTCAGCATGTAGTGTATTTCATGTATCTATATGTATTTTACTTTACACAGATTATAAATGGTATAAATAAAAATAGTATGCAATATATAAATTATAATTGGTTGTATATGTATCTTCACTGATATTGGCTCACTGCTGGTAGTCAGAACAATTCCATGTTCTTTTCTGTTTCTGCCACTGATATGTTGCTTTACCAGATGGGCATTCCCAGCATTCCTGTCAAATCCCACCTGTCCTGTCTAGTTGGACTACATGATTTTGGGGGAAGAACAGTCTTGCTGAATATGTACAACATTTATCATAACTTGTCTGTTATCTCAGAAGGAACTGTTACGTGGGGATAAAACCTATATATTTTGTCTAGATTGAAAAACCTTCTACAGATACAACACAGCATTACTCAATCCCTGATTATTCCTCAGGATCACATCTGTATCAATTATCTTCAGCTAGCACAACTGTTTCAAAATAACTTCTAACTTAATAAATATTTTCCAAAACTGAGGTTTTCACATATACATTCAAAGCATAAGAATTTGCTGTTGGTTTGGCCAAGTATACTCAACATACATATACACTTAATGATCATGCTGCTGTGGAAATACCAGGGGGAGAAAAAGCCAGAATAGGACTCATCAGAGACTCCTTCCTTCGCTGAACATAAGCCCAGATCCTTTCTTTTAGGACTCTCCCAGGCTACACTGCAGGGGTGTCTGTGCCCAGTCATGGTCATGACTTCTGCCCTGCTGGCTTGATTTGCTGGCCTGTCTACTGACCTATCTTGTCACTACATGTTTGCCTGAGGATCACTGGACTGTGGTTGACCCTAGTTACTGTCACCAAACCTGTTTAGCCCTTCTGGGACCACACCCTGTTGGAGAGGACACTGCCTTGTTCTGTTCCACTGCTTCCTATTCACCTCTCCTTGTGAGGCAGCCACCTCTTTATGCTCCTCTGACAGCCTGCTCAGCCATTGCTCCTACAGAAGCAGCTTTTTGTCATGCTTTCTGACTGTCTCTCCAGATTCTTGTTTCTGCCCATGGCAGAATTAAAGATAATTTTTTTGGTCTTTTTCAACCCAAACCATCCTATGATATGGTATGATATGATATTATATGATATGATTGATAGCCTTCCAGAGCCATGCAAGGGATTTAATTTGAGGCTGGAAAATGGGTTATATCATAAGATAATTGTTTTCACTCTTGTTCTCGTAACTTTTTCTAATAGTTCTTAATGCTTGATTCCTTATTTTTTGGACAGATACTAAGCACTGAGTTAACATTTTCATAGACCTGTCTGCCACAACCCAAAGATCTCACTCCTGAGTGACAATTGTAAGCTTATAGACCTTTTCTTTTATGTGCATCAGTTTTCATTTTCCTACATTGAAAATTATCTACCATGTTATTACTCAGTCATTAAGTCGGGTAAATGCATTCTGCAATTCTCTGTATTTAGCTGTTGTGGTTTCTATCTCCATGAGAGTTGAAACTTCCTACAAGTGCAAACTTTGATCACTGCTTATCCCTTTTCCCAAGCAATTAAGGAACAGCATGGATCCCAACATTTCTGTGAAACTCTCCAGTGACCACCCCACTACCACAAGTTGCTGTGAACCCCTCTTCTCAGAATCATGAAATAAAGGAATAGGTGAGGTTGAACGGGACCACAGTGGGTCATCTGGTCCAACCTCCCTGCTCAAACAGGGTCATCCTAGAGCACACTGCACAAGGTTGCATCAAGGTTTTTGAATATCTCCAGTGAGGGAGACTCCACAACTTCTCCGGGCAACCTGTTCCAGGGCTCGGTCATCTGCACCATAAAGAAGTTCTCCCTCATGTTCGGTGGAACTTCCTGTGCATCAGTTTCTGCCTGTTGCCTCTTGTCCTATTGCTGGGCACCACCAAGAAGGGCCTAGCTCCATCCTCCTGACACCCAGCCTTCAGATACTTGCATACACTGATGAGGTCCCCCCTCAGTCACCTCCTCTTGAGGCTGAACAGGCCCAACTCTCTCAGCCTATCCTTGCAAGATGGATGATCCAGTCCCTTAATCATCTTTCCTGCCCTCCACTGGATCCACTCCAAGAGTTCCTTGTCTCTCTTGTACTGAGGAACCCAGCACTCCAGATGTGGCCTCACTAGGGCTGAGTAGAGAGTCAGGATCACCTTCCTCAACCTGCTGGCAGTGCTCTTCCTAATGCACCCCAGGATTCCGTTGGCCTTCTTGGCTACAAGGACACCCTGCTGGCTCATAGACAGCTTGTTGTCCACCAGGTCCTTCTTCACAGAGTTGCTTTCAAGCAGGTGAGCACCCAGCCTGTTACTGCTACCTGGGGTTATTCCCCAGGTGCAGGAGCCTGCATTTGCCTTTGTTGAATTTCAGATAGTTCTCTGCTGGTCTCTCCATCTATCAGGGTCCTTCTGAAGGGCTCCACAGCCCTCTAGGGTATTGGTCACTCCTCCCAGCTTTGTGTCATGAGTGAACATGACATCTGCCCCTCCATCAAAGTCATTTGTGAATAAGTTATATAATACTGGCTCTAGTATTGAACCTGGGGGGACACTATTAGTTTCAGGCCTCCAACTAGACCCTGTGTCACTCATTATGACCCTCTGGGGTCTGCTGTTCAGCCAGTTCTCAATCCACCTCACCGCTCATTCAGTTCACACTTCCTGAGCTTACCTGTTAGGATATTGTGAGAGACAGTGATGAAAGCCTTGCTGAAGCTGAGGAAGACAATATCCACTGCTCTACCTTCACCCATTCCAGGTAGTTGTTTCACTGTGGAAGTCAATCACGTTGGTCGAGCATGATTTACATTTGGGAAATCCATGTTCACTACTCCATATCACCTTCTTGTCACCCATGTGGGCAGACATGGCCTCTAAAATGAGGCATTCCATCACCTTTCCAGGGATTGAGGTGAGGCTGACTGGCAGGTAGTTCCCTTTGTCTTGCCCTTTTTGAAGACTGGGGTGACATTTTCTTTCTTCAAGCCCTCAGAGACCACTCCTAATCACCACAACCTTTCAAAATGTTTGTGAGTGGCCCAGCTATGGTGTCTCAGCATTTATGAATGAATTTTGTCAGGGCTCATGGACTTGGGGATTTCAGGTTTTTATAAATGTTCTCTAACCCAATCGTCCTCGACCAAGGGAAAGTTTTTCTTCTAGAATTCCATTATCTATGTCTCCTGGATCAGATATTCCTGAGGACTGGTCTTGTCAGTGAAGACCAATTCAAAGAAGCCATTCAGTAACTCAGCATTTTCCTTCTCTGCTACCAAGGTCCCCTCTCCATTTAGTAATGGAACAACATTACCCTTTGTTTTCTTTTTGTTGTTGATGTATTTGAAAAAGCCTTTCTTCTTGTTGTTGACATCCTTGGCCAGATTTAATTACTAACAGGCCTTGGCCTCATCTCATTTCTGTTTACTCTGACCATCTCTATACTCATTTCAAGTTGCCTGATCCTGCTTCCTTCTCCTGTGTATTTACTGCTTATGCTGGAGTAATGATAGGACTTATTTTTTCATCCACTCAGGTCTCTTGGACACCTCTTCCCAGCAGGACCTGTTCCTATGGGATTCTTCCAAGAAGATCCCTGAAGAGGCTAAAGTTAGCTTTCCTAAAATCCATGATTATAATCTTACTTGCTGCCATGCTTTCTCCTTGCCCAATACTGAGCTCCACAAGCTCATGGTCACTGCAGCAAAGCCTGCCCCCAAATCCTGCATCTCCAACAAGGCCTTCACTGTTTGTTAGTAGAAGGTCAAGGATCACATTCTTCTTCCTACTCTTGGAAGTTCCACTTCATGCCTGTTCCTTCCCCCTTATACTATGATGTTGAGCTTCTTTAGAAGACTTTGATGACGGATTGTTTCCTTTTGGAAGTCCATGCAGCCATTAACACATATATTCACTGGATGTGGTGAAGTGAAGGAGGCTGCCTGAGCCATGTAGGAAAAAAGGGACTTTGGCCATTCTGCAGTTTTATAAAAAATGGAGCTTTTACAAAGCCCTGACATGGAAAATTAGCCTGTAGTGACTTCTCAGTAGATGCCTCAAATTTGTCAATCTCTGTACTCCCTTTTGATTTTGCACTTCTTTTCTCAGAGATACATTTCACCCAAACTGCACATTGTTTAGGGCGAAGGCAAAGTTATGTGTCATTGTTTTGATGGCAACAGCAGTTTTAGGCAGGAAACTGACTAAACTATTACAGTGATCACACCTGGCTCTAGAAATCTTGATTGCATCAGAGATGCATCATTAAGGAATATATGGAATATACATCAAGAATCTTCTCTTGCAACTTAATAAACAGCATTCCATTAACACAGTAGTTGCAGAGTAACTAGGAAATATTTCTACTCATAACTTACTGAGTAATTTTATCGACTTCCTTTGGTTTTGAGAAAGTCTTTATAACATTGAAATGAGAACAAAATTATAGATATGATGTACATGTTTTTCCACGCTTTTTAACACTGTTTGTTTGCTTTTAGTTTTATTACCATTATCCAGCTTTCCCCTTGCCACGCTCATCTCAAAAATACCAGCTAGTTGGGGCTACAGATACAAAGCTTTAAATCTATGACAGCTGGTATAATGTATACACTGTTATGAAAGTTTAAACAAAACTGATTTGCAGCTCCAGAGAATAAAATTTTAGCTTGCTATAATACAGAAACAAATTGATAAATTATCTCTAAAGCATAGTCATATCTCTAAAATATCTCTAACTCCTGCCTGAATATGTTTTTACTGGAAATAATTGCATAGAACTGTAAAATAGAAAACCTGACTTATGTAGCTATATAATTCTGTACAAGGATATTTTTTATAATCATGTTACAAAATACTGCATTAGCTCAGATGTGAATACATTTTACAGCATTGGCATTGTGTGTTTCACTCATGTTACTGCGAAGAAGTGCCTACAGTAGACAAAGTTCTTAGGTATAGAGAATAGCATCACTTCATCAGTTTACCATTGGTATAGGTAAATTATAAAATGACCAGAGAAGCCCTAATTTTCAAAGGCTGGATATTACTGGGCCACAGATGACCCCATGCCAGACCAGCTGGATACCTGAATGAGGCTGTGACCTGTGGGAAGCCAGCACTCAAGCAGGCTCCTGGTGGACCCATGGAAAGATGAGCCCGCACTGGAACAGGTTTACTGGCAGGTCTTGTGATCCTGTGGCAGACCATGTTGGAGCAGCCTGTTCCTGAAGACCTGTACCCCTGGAAGGGACTCATGCTGGAGCAATTCATGAAGACCTGTATCCCATGGAAAGGACTTACGTTGGAGAAGTTCGTGGTAGACTGTCTCCCATGGGAGGGACTCCATGCTGGAACAGGGGAAGAGTGTGAGGAGTCCTCTGTCTGAGGAGGAAGGAGAGGCAGAGGCAAAGTGTGATGAACTGACTGCAACCCCCATTGCCCAACTCCCTCCACTGCTGAAGGAAGGAGATAGAGAATTTGGGAGTGAAGTTGAGCCTGAGAAGAAGGGAGGAGTAGAAGAGTGATATTTTATGATTTAGTTTTTATTTCTCATTATCCTACTCTGTTAGGATTGGCAGTAAATTAAACTGATTTCCCCAAGTCGAGATTCTGTGATGGTTACCAGCAAGTGATCTCTCCTTCTCCTTATTTTGAGCAGTGAGCTTTACAGTTTATTTTCCCTCTCTCTGTCCAGCTGAGAAGCGTAGTGATGGAGCAGTTTTGGTGGGCACTGGTCTCTACCCATGTTCATATGTAGGCACATGCACAAAAAGTTGCCCTTCTTCAGTTTCTTCTGCAGACCCCTGAGTTCATCAACCCTCCCTCCTACCATTTAGTTGCTTGAGCTCAAGTACAGCTACAGAAAGCACAACAGGTGGTTCGTTCTGAATGTGAAATTTTTGTGTGAAGAAAGCTAGAAACCTGACTGTGAGTGATAAGACTAACCACAGGAGCTGCTGTTGAGACTCCAACACTTGTCTCCTGCCTGTTCCTGGCCATGCACTTGCTGATGCAAAGCCTGACCCTGATCCTCAAGTTGATTTCCCAGCTTCAGCTCAGACCTGCTTTGTCACCATGGATTAGCTTGGTTACTGCTGAGCTGTGTCTGATCCTAGTTACCATCACCAGACTTGATTCTGATTCTCACCTTTTGGCATGACTTCATGACTTGCCCTCAGAGCTGCAGCACCACTAGGGACTTAACTGATGATCTGGGCTCCAGGCTGACTCCAGCTGTCAGTCCCCAGGTCTTGTCTTCTGCTTGGCTCCTGGCTCCCTGTCCCTTAGGTAGAAGCTGGCCCTTGCTGCTCACTGGCAGTCTGTTCTTCATATCTAATCTTTCTTTTGTTACCCAGTCCCATAAATTGTCTTGAAAAGGTTTAGCTTATGAATAGTGGAATGGCTTATTGACAGGTTGAAATAAAGCCTCACTGCTGTTCTTCCAGGCTCATCAGTCAGATCCTTGTGGTTGAAAGACTGATCGCTCTCTGTTTGGTGGTGAGTTATTCAGCATCCCTGAGGAGACATTTCACGTACTATTACAGGCTTAGACATGAGCTCTCTGGAAAGGGGTTTCTGAAATTTGAGTTTTCAAGTCAAGAATGCCTAACAGTAAAAAGCATGAGGCACTGCTTCCAGGCACATTTGCAAATCTTCTGGGCAATCCCGGAAACTACTAATTTCAAATATTCTGGATGTATTCATGTGCAATCCTCCCAGAAAAGGAGGGTACTGAAGAATTCCTCCTTGGTCCAGTTGTCAGTCCTTTTTTTTTAGCTCTTGTTAGTGTGACCAGGACAGCATATATAAGGGTGGAGTTCTGATTGCCAAATTTTTGAAGGACCCTATCAAATGCAGAGGCTTATCAATGCAGAGTAATGAGGCACAGCCCTGTTTATTACACTGTTACCTAGACATACTGGTGAACTTGAAGGAGTTCCAAGGGCAAGAAATGTGCGTAACTTGTGGGAACTTGTGGAGTAAAGTCAGACCTTGAACTTCATGTCGTGGCTCCTGCATGTGGCCCAGAGAAGGCACTAAATATTAATGTTCCATGTATTATTTTCCACACCAACTGAAGTTGTCTTACAGCTTTAAAATAACATTTTATTGAAATTTTGGCAAATGAACAGAAACAGTAAGAACTTTTAAAAACTATGATAAACAACTCCCTGTGAGGCACTGAGAAGAAGCAGTGTTTGATCACATGCCAGCAGAATCTGCCTTTGACTTTTCTATTGATAGACATATTAAGATATTTTAATTCAGAACTGGCCACTGAAGGAGATAAAAGGAATAAAAATACACTTTTAAAAAAATTTATTTTGTTTTACAGTCTAAAAGACAAGATACAAAGATGTTAACTGCTGAGAAACAGTGCCTCAGTCATGCATTATAAGCAGGTTTTTTACCTCTCTATATTTATGTATTTTAAAAGAAGAGGGAAAGATAGCAATAAATAGGCAAATAGCCACTGAAATAGGCAAAATCTGTCACGGTATTAGTTTTCCAAAAACTACTCCCAACAGAGAAAGGACATACAGGCACATAAAGCTTCCGGTTGTACCTCGTAATCATTGTGATTATTTGCATTCTTAAATAAACTTTTACAAGTTTCAGCAGTGACTTTATTACTTGCTTTATTTTTTTATAATTATTTTTTTCTTTTAATTGCATTCTGTACCATATAGCTGGTGAAATCCATAAGCATTTCTCCTTATTTATTAGGGCTATGTTGTCTTGCCACAGATTCTCTGCCACCTCCACCCAGAGGAGGAGGTTACTTTCTATCTTCTCCTGCCTGATAAGAGTTACATGTTTTTGCTTGATATTACTCAAAATAAAGCTTCTGTTCAATTAAGAGTGTATGACAGGATACACTTTTCACATACCATATTTATCAGGGGGCTTTCAGCATTACACTCACTGTAGTGCAGTCAGATTCCGTTTGTCAGTTATGGTACAGAAGTTATTCTGGGGAAGTCCACCACAGAAGCAGTGATAAGAAATAATAAACCATGTCAAACTCACACAGAAAAGGGTCTAATCAAAAGTGACTTAAAAGAGTTTATATAGAATCTATTTTCACCTGGAGCTGGATGGACTGACAGTAATGATTACACGTACTTGAGTGAAGAAAGGTTTCAAAGGGTATACTATTATTCCATCTTGCCATTTGAAATACAGTAGGAAGGGCGAAAAGATCACATATTTATGGATTTGTAAATAAAGCGAATAGTTTCTTATTACCAGTTCAGTCTTTTTCTGCAAACAACCCATGATCTTCAGTGTAAAATTGAAATTTGATGTAGTTGCAAAAAAGAAAGCTTTTGGTACACACTGACTGCCAAAATCTGGGCAGTGCTATCTAAATTTTAACAATACTGCCCACAGAAATAAAGTTATATGTGAAATTGCATACAAAACCTCACCTCTAAATGTTTCCCCTTTTGGACTCTGGAACCTCAATCTACTTGTACTTGAGAGACTGTAGTTGCAGAGGAGGCTGTGGTTAAGACAGAGAATGTCTCTCCGTATCACAGGAAAGGAAGGATTAACTGTGTCAGCACTGGCAGTTGAAAAGTACAGCAGAAGCTGAAAATTCAATGTCTTGTTCTCTAGAGGAGATTTGTCCCCTTCCCTCCTTCTACCATTTCTTCAGTTGCATATATATTTATCACAGTTCCCATCTGATGCACAGACTCTCCCTTCCTCCTCCATAGAAATCCTGACAAGCTTCTAGAACATCTTCTGCCCCATGCTGCATTATACTTTGTGGAAATTTGTCATGTAGAGGGGAGATGAAACAGTTCAGGTTGTTACTTTAGGTTTTTATTTTTCCTGGAATGAGGAAGGATTTTATTTTGGCTGAGGGCCAAGGCTGAAGCACTTTCCACCCCTGAGAAATACTTATTTAGAACGGTGGGAAAGAAGCAATGAAAGATTGAAACTTCTCTTGTCTGTACATGCTCCTTACTACTCTTATGTACTCTCCAAATGAGCAGTCCTGCAGGAGCAGTGAGGTTATGTGGTCATCTACTTTCTTCTCAGCTGAACATTATTCTATTGTTTTTGAGGATTTCCTTTAGGTGGCTGAGGAAAAACAAAGATAGTTTCTCTTTCTTTTAAAAACACTTTTTTTTTTTTTTTGCAGTATAAAGTATTATACTATATTTTAAAGGGTAGTGTTATATAAAATTACTATATTTTAAAGGAATTATAACTCTTATTTGATTCTTTTTTTGCTATAAATCTCAGTGCCTTCTAGTAACTTGCATCCCTGAAACTAGCATATCATTATAGTGCTCTGATTTATCCACTGAACTTTTCACTGGTTTAGCTTTCATTCCACATGAATACGCATTTGTTTCATGATGATATATGTTTGCCTGTCTGTGCTTTCAAGAGCCCATGGTAAAACCACAGTGTCTTGGAATCACCTTTGCTTCCTCTCATGAGCAGGGCTCAGGACTTAGTGGCCTGTCTCAAACAGTGTAAAGGCCACAGAAGGAGCCATAAGATAAGCCACCAGAGCATTTGGAGAAATGGTGCCTCTATGGATGCTGACATCAATTGTCTGTAGCTGTCTGTAATTGTATCTTCCAGGTTTTTCCTCTCACAGCTCAACTAGTTAAAAATAGGTTGACCACCTTGGTTGGGAATGGATTTGTGGGGAGAGAGAATGTGTCCAACAAAAGCCATGACCTTAGAAGGCCCTAGCACTATATTATCTCTTATCTCTTTCCAATTTCTTCCAGACTTTTCTTTGATGAGAAATGTAGGGTAAAGTGCAGGAAAAAGCTCCTCAAATCAGACCTTTGTGACCAAAACACAACTTGAAATTCATGCTCATATCATCATTTGTTTCTGAATTTTTATTTCTCTCTCCCAACTTCAGCCTGCAACACTTCATTTAATCACCAGATCCCTCTCTAAAATTAAAGGAAGAAGAAGCTAGACTCATCCCTTTACTTTGCTAAGAATATCTTTTGGAGCATACTTCATATTCAGGGCAGATGCCATTTCCACTTTATTTAAAACCAGCAGGATGCTAAGGGCCGCACTTCCCTTCCTGACCTTCTGCTGAAAAAGGTTGTTCTCCAGGGGACTTCAGAGAGGAAGGCAAACTTTTAAAAACATCTCTTGGTATCGGCAGACCTATAATATTAAGTATGATGCCTCACAATCAATTGATAAAATGTGGTAATTCACACCTTTTAATATTCCCTTAAATTTCTAGTTTGTCATTCTATATCTGTAACGTCTAAGAATTTAAGCTCTGTTTTCAGCTGACATTTCATAATTCACATGTGTATGAACACCTGAAATCCCAAAAGAAAGGAAAGAGATTAGAAAAACATTAAATGAAATTCCAGTGGGCCTGAGCTAATATTTATTCAGACTCCATGACCTTAATGCTTTATACAATGCCTTCCTGTATTATCTCTGCTCTGCACTTCACATTACAGTCCATAAGGATGAACTTCATTTTGCTTGTGACGAATACTGGCATAGTCACAAGGTATATGTTGTATCTGGCTTATCAACAGGCAGCAGGCAGGGCCAGAATTGACACCTACAAATATGTCCCACATTATCAAGAGAAGTAATACTTGATAATGTCTTCAAAGATGGTTTCAAATGAGTACTGGCAATCTTTCCCTGAGACAATAAACCATAGATCTTAAATATGCTTTCAATAAGTTGTATTTAAAAAACTGAAATATAGTAAGCTCAAAGCATACAGAAAGAATAACCACGCAGTTGACTGAATATCCATGAATCAGTGGCATAAGAGAATCTATTGTAATTACTTACACTGGGTATAAGTTACTGAAGTCAGCAAAAAGAATTTGTAAATCAAAACACACTGCGTGATGCAGAGAAAACATATTTGGTGCTTTAGATTACTTCTGTGGGATATTATTCATATATCACATGGTTTATAAGTCCCTTCCTTTTCTGTCTGAAGGGATTGCCATTAAAAAATCAACATCTGCCCACAGATGAAGCAGGTTGCAATGACTCATTTCGATTTTCTTTTTGAGTTGGAAAAGAAAAATATTTCTGCATCCTGCAGCTTCCAGATTGGTACCTTTGATAATTGTTGATAGGGTATAATTTGTGGATTTCATACTGAAAAAGAAATAGTGTATGACCCCTGAACATCTGACCCATTCTTTACTGAAGTTTAGTTTATTTTCTCAGAATTAAGTATAAACCCCAAACTTTGCAAATTAATATTGCTTACACCTCACAAATTTCCTTCATTCCCTTGTTTGTCTCTCACAACTTATTTCTGCTCCTTCACTCCTTTTCTTAAACAAAATATAAATATCTCCTTTTCACATGTATTTGTATTTAAAAGTGCTGTCTGTACCACTGACTGTCTTTACAACTGGAAATGCTAGAAATACTAGACATTTGTCTTGCCTAAGTTAGTGCTAAAATCCACTGATAGATTTTTTTTTTTTTTTAATCTCTCTCTATCTATCAGATTTCTCTTGAGAGTAATAGGATTTATGGCTAATTGCTCCTGGATCAGGCTCCTGGATCATAACTGTTGATATTCATGGCCAGTTGCTAAAATATGGTTGACAGATTAGGCAACAGGGCTGTTAATTTCATGCCTTAGATTTTAGTCTTTTTTTTAACTTCTTCTGAAAGGAAGAGCAAAATGGATGAGTGGGGTAGTAGAAATGGACATAAATGGATGATATTTCAAACAAAATATAATATATGTAGATCTGAATTTCCTTCCTGGATTACACACAGACTTCCATGGCACCCCTAAGCATCTTTTAAAATATCTGTTTCCCATCACTTGGTGTTTAAGGACATTTACCTAGAACATAAGGAGCATAATGGCACTGAATTTTCATGTGCTTTTCCCTTAAAGAAGAAGATCTATGCAAGCATAAATGAACATAGAACTTTTATTTGTCTCAAAAGAAAATAGAGAAGTAATCAGTAAAGCATACAGTTCTAATTTCCACATTTGTGTTTCATAGGATTTACTGGCTATAAAGAAACTTTCAGAATATGAGTGGTTTGGCACAGCCTACATTTTGGAAGTCACTTGGTCCTAAAAGAAAGACAATTAAAAAATACTTGATATTTAACATAAATTAACAGATTTTTATAATACCACTAGTTTAAACTACCTCAGGGTGTACATGAGGCTGTAGAAGGAAGGTATTCTGATTACAAATTCAGTTCCACTTCTCCTTCTCCTTCTCCTTCTTCTCCTTCTCCTTCTCCTTCTCCTTTTTTTCTACCATTATGCTTTAGCACTGGCTAATGTCTCTCCATTTATTTTGAATGAGGTAGAACAGTGCTATTTAACTGGCACTATTTTTTTGTTCCTTATTTCCTTCACAGTGTTGAAGCAAAACACACAGAGAACGGAATTTCCCCCCCCCGCCCCAATAACATTTCGTCACTTGTGATTAACTGTTGATATTTATTTAAGTGATATTTTAGTAATGTTACTGTTGAATGTCAAGAAGTAGTCAAATCTGAGTCATACATTATATGGTAAGCTCTTCTATAGCTCTGTTATCCACAATGAATTCATGCCATTACATCTCTGTCATTTCAACAGCAGACTTCTTTTCTCAATAAATACAAGGTCATTAAGTAGTCAGATATCTGCAACCTAGAAATTCTGATGAAACTAACGATCCAACAGTCTCACTACAGCAATAACAAATAACTTACTAAATTTTACAGTAGGATAGGTGGGTGTGTTTCAATGAAGTATTTGAACAAGGCTGAAATCTAAATATCTTTTTTATACTGAAGAGTACATTTCATTCATTTGAAATATTAAATGTTGGGTTTGCCATCAGGATATTTTTTTTGTTATATCTCTGAATGCAGAAAGCCACAAAGACTTGTTGTTTCCTTCCTTTTTGTCTCTACTCACAAATTAAAGCAGAATTTTAGAAGAAACTGCTCAGAGTATCCTAATGAGAAAGAAGTGGCTGAATTTCATCCCTGAGTTCATCACTGAATTGTTCTGTAACTGTAGACAAAGTGGTGAGGTGGATCTTACTGCAATGCTGAGAGGAGGTACTCTACTGATCTGAGCAGGAAAGATGGTACTCAGGAGTTCTCAGGCCAAACTAGGGATCAAGTCTAAATACCATGCCGATATGGAGCAGGAAAGTAATTTCCTCCTTTAGAACAATGTGAATCTTAGACAAAGGCCAGGACAAATGGAGACGTGTATTGTGAAATAAAGACATTCAGATCCAAATTCACTATATAACAGTTACATGTGGCTTCCTTCTGTGTGAGTGAGTTACATTGTACTAAAACAACAATTATAACTGGGTCTGCTGCCGTCTAATATCCATATGTGCTACTTAAAGAGAATTTAGAAAAAGGATTCTCTTTTTTTCTCTCTTTCTTTCTTTGGCTCTGTTAATTACTTAGCAACTGAACTTGTAGCATTGCAGAAAATGATGTTGGGAAGAAAATATCCTGTACTTATTTTAACAGTTTATAAATATTGCTTTTCAATATTCATGCTCTTAAAAACTTCTTTCCCCCCCTTCTCAAATAAAAGTACATATTTAAGCCCTATGTGTTTCTTTAAGAGCAACAGTTTATTAGGATCACTGTCTGTCCCCTAGTTCCTCTTCATCACATTTTTGTTCCTAAATCTACATCCCTCCAGTCTTACTATGGATCAAGGACAGTATGGAAACCTGTAATGTAAGCACAAACCTGAAGCACTTTATAAGGAGATACTGTTGTCAAAAAATCCTGAGCTTAGAGACTTGTATTTTGATTTTATGCACCCTATCATGGTTGAAGTCTTTGATATACTAGTATTGAGAAAATCTTTTACCTGTGACTCAAAGCCTCAACTGTAAATGGTCCCAGGTGGAAAGAACATCTGAGTTATATCCTCTTTTGCCCTCTTAATGCATGCTGCAGAGAAACAGTGCCAAATGGGGCTAACAAATTTGCTTCAGGGGAACTAATTATGGCTTTCCAGTACCCAAACAGAGCCTACAAGAAAGATGGAGAGAAGCTATTTACCACAGCACATAGTGACAGACAAAGGGGTAATGACTTCAAACTGAGAGAGAGTAGGTTTAGTTTAGATACTAGAAAAAAATTCTTTACTTTGAGGGTGGTGAAGCACAGGAACAGAAACTGTGGGTGTCCCATGTTTAAGGTCAGGTTGAATGGGGTTCTTAGCAATCTGGTCTAGCGGAAGGTGTCCCTGCCCTTGGCAGAGCAGTTGGAACTAGATGATCTTCTAGATCTCTTCCAAAGAACATTCTATTATTCCATGATTCTATGATTTTGATATAAAAATTAATCTGCTGCCTGGTTTTAGGAGATATCTTTGCAGAAAGGCTACTTCTACTTCAAACTTCAGTCCTCTTTCCTCTGGCTTCTGCTGCTGCCAAGTGTCACAGCCTGGCTCCATCTGAACACATCCATATTACTAAATAACACATGACAGAATCAACTCTGTAGGTGTAAGACTGTTGAATGGCAATCCTGTGTTCACAAAGCTTCTGCCTCTGTCCTTCCAAAAAAGAGTAACTGTGTCCAATTGTCCTTTCGGAATAGAGTCTGTCAGGTATTATCCATTGCCACTATTCAACAGAGTGCAAGCAGGTGTGAGAGAGCAGGCTAACAAAGGGGTGAAAACATCACCAGTGAATTGGCTAGCTTTTAATGTTGACCTTTTTAATTTCCCTGTATAAATGCATCCACCTTTTCTACCATGCTGGGTGCAGAACAGAGTAACAAAGCATTCTTCTACATAAAATGTATCTCATCCTGAGCATTAATTTGACTTGCACAGAAACCTTAAGTTCATTGATTTATGTTGCATATGTTGTAAGTATATATAATTCTCTGAACACATGTGGATACGTAGGTATATAATCTCACTAGCATCCTTGCAAATTCAGTTTGGTTCTAATGGACAACATGCGCTGTTTTCTTATCAATCATCATTACTACTGATATGAAATGATAGGTTAGAAAAATTTCATATCCTCTGCCTAACAGGATCCAGGAGATGGCAATTTCAGAGGGAGGCGTAAAAAAGTTTAAAAATAAAAAATAAGATCCTACAAGCCAAATAATTTCCATAGTTACACCTCTGAGCATTCAGTAAGATTTCACAGCTGTCATCAAGAACTAAAATTGGCCTGCATGATCTTTCTTACTGGTTGTGATGGAAGGGAATGAAAGAAAGTGCTCTTATTCTCAAGATTTGTGGATTTTACAGTCGCAGCTGCTCTTAAACTTTATAGAAAAAGGAAAAAAAATATGGCATGAATGCTGTCTCTAAACATGAAAATCTACCATGACTTAGAGGTATGATTTATAATCTCTCTATCATGACTCTCTAAGTCATAATTCAGTGTGCTGGGAGGATTCTTCTGTGTAAACTTACCTTGAGTCTGTACTTGGAGTCATGTCATATATACACAATCAAGTCAAACTCTAGTCCTTCCTGGTTTACACTGCATCGATTGCTAAGGTGAATACACATATTTAGTCACAATCTAGAAAAAGGATTACATTTTCTTCAATCTCTTTCTGCTGTTGCTTTAAGACAAGGATTTCAAAAATGATATGACAGCATACAGACAATATGTTCAAGTTCATCATGCTCATGAATATGATGAAGATTCGTTCCATGAGATCTAGAAAATAACTGCATAAGTAGTTTTCATCTCATCTAACTTTAACCCTATGTTTTCATCTATACTTTTACATGTTTGTTTATGTAATGGAGAAAGACACTTAAGAGAATACACTGTATTATGGTATCCACATTAATCACCTTCTGGATGCATGTAATTCTCATCACTGAACCTGGGGGGAGGTTAGAAACTGGATTCATCTTTCCTAATGCAAATCTTGCTGTTATATATACATGTCTACTTCTCTGCTAGGCTTTCTATGTAGGAAAAAGGGGTAAATGGGATGTTTCTTCGGGTGATTTGTCAAACACTAAAGTAGAGACATAAGTAAGGGGAATGACTTTTTCTTTCCACTGGAAAGTACACTGGAAGGTTATGGTATTCTACACAGCTGAGAAAGCTACATTATAGACATGCAAAGTCAAGTCAAATAGGAATTTTGGTGAAGTGGAAACCAGTTGACTGTGATTACCAGCAAAACAAAGTTCTGAAAATATTTTAAAGAACATTCATAGAAAGAATACCCTGTGTCTGAATATATGTAGTGGAAAAATAATATAATTAGGGAAGGATATTTGAAAGTGCATCCCAGAAGGAAGGTTGAGAGTCTTACTTCCTGCTGTTGTGTGCAAGCATAGGACCATGTAACACAAATCTCCTACTTTCCTTATTGGATGCAATCATAATGGACCACATGGTCTTTTATACAAGATGGGAACAATCAATATTACAGGTCTGGGATTACTATTTAGGTCACTTTTAAAATGAGAAATAAGCTCTAAATGCTAGTGAGTTCTGAATGCTTACAATTGGAGAGAATGCAGAGATGGCTAGGCTTCCTGTGTTTTATCTTCTTCTGAGCAGAATAAGCAACTTTCTCAATTATTAGGAGTAATTTCTTTTCCTCATGGTCAAAACAGCCCCTAGGTATAACACTGATGTATTAGAGCCTAAGCAATGAGCAGCATCAGCAACAGTCATCAGGTCTAAAAGCTGAAGATATATAGCAGGATATATATATATATATAGCAGGAGTACATGTGCAATTTAATAACTGGATTCACCTCTAATAAATTTTGGATGAATTTTCTTTCCAAAGAGCAGGTTTTGTTGAGTCAAGACTTTGCCCCCATAGTCTGCTTTTAGTAATCTTCTCTAAAGAAAAAAAAAAAAAAAGCCTCCAACTTTTCAGAATGCTGACCAGTGTCTTTCTTTTCATATACAGAACTGGGTTTGATTTGTTGAGACATTTATGGAGCTTTTGGCAGATGTATTAGAGAACATGAGATTTCTGCCTTACATGTCTTTTGGACCATTTATTTTGTATGCTGTATTCTTCCCACTCAACATAAAGAAGCAGCTTTCTCTGAAATTTATTCTTCCTAACATAACTTCCTCAAGATTTAGGAAATAACGTTGTCCACTCCCTGAAACCTAACAAAATGAAATGTCCCTGGACACTGGAACAGATTTTGTTGTTCTTCCAGGTTTTCATGTCAAAGGCACTCCATTTATGGAAAATGCTTCACAAGGGATTTGTCTGACTTCATTTCACTAACAAATATATCACTTATATGACTTTGGCAAAAGGAAATATTCCATCTAGATCAGACGACAGCTACCATGGCTGTCAGCTATGTAGGTATGAAATATTAACATAATGGACTGGTTTCAGAGGAAACCATAGCAGAATTAAAGGATCCACATCTTGGACAATGAAGAAATATCTTAATACTTAACACAATATATTAATATTTTTCTAAGGGTTTCCATTATTATAATGACTCAATATATTGTTTTGAAATTTTTTAAAATTAGCAGAAATTTACAACTTTGATGTAAAGCAATTAAATAAGCTGTTTCCTGGGAAACCAGGCTAATGAACCGAAGCTACCTCAATAGCTGTGGCCATTTTTCTTTCTACAGTAACTCCTGCTGCATCTCTAGCACTGAAGAAGCTTGTGGAGAGCAACATCTTGTCTGGAAGTTGCTGATCTCTGTTTCTTATAGCAATAGCCAAAGGTTCTTTTGCCAGATACATTTGTTTCAAAACCCATAATTATCCCCTTCAGGCAAAGATAGAGTGATACCGTATGCAGGTGGGTTGTCTGCTTCTAGGTGCATGTAGGAATCACCCAGAGGCAAATGAAACAATGGTGAAGGAAACTGAACCACTAGGGGCCAAATCTTTAACTGGACCAGAGACATGGTTTTAGGAGGGCACTCCATGCTGAAAGCACCCCACAAGAGGCTGTGGCCATGGCTGACTCACAGTGTTAAAGGCACGAAGGGATAAAGCAGCAAAACTCATTAAAACCAGAGCAATTAGCAACCTGCTATGTACAAACATCAGAAATCATCCTATGCTGCCCATCACCTCTCAGAGTGAAGGTCGTGGCAAAAAACATGAAAGTTGAGATGGGGAGGGGGAAGGACAGGGTAAGTGCTTGCCTATTTGCTTATGCTCTTTTACTTAATATGCAAATAAAATTATGGGAGGTTTGTGCTGTTTGTCACTGAAACAAGCAAAATTATCTGACCCTAGGATCTTTTGCCTTAAAAGAGTGTTTAATAATATCTCAATAATGATTTAACATGCTTTTTCTTATAACAATAATTGAGATTAAAATATATTTATGCAATATTAAGAATTTTGAATTATCTACTGAATCTTAAGAAAGATGTTATTTTGGAATATTCTCTAGTACCTTTAGATTCTCTGGAATTACTGCTTTCACCTTATCTACCATAATGCTAAAAATCAAAATTTTTTGCTGTCACCAGGGGGAAAAGTAAAGACACACAGTATTATTTAAACATCCATAAGATTGGTGCAAGGCTCAAGGGTTAGATGCAAGAGTGAGTTGAATGAATTCAAGTTCAGGCCAATATTGGATTTATGGATGTTAATAGAGACAGTCATGTGTGTCTCATGTATTGCACAAGCCAGAAGTGATTATGAATTGTTTATTACATGCTGATTGAATGTGGAAAAAACAGAGATAATAAAATAAATATGGGATCTGGTTTCAAAGTCCTGACTAGTGAAACCGTTGGAGCTCTGCCATCCTACAGTGAATCTAAAAGCACATGCATGCTAAGTGCTGAAGGTGTTTATGGAAATTGTTGCTCCTGATTGCTGTTCTCATGGGTGCTACACCCATTAAAAGATGCTTCACTCAAAAACTCTGTAGCACAGTGCATAAGAGCATCTACTTTAGTAGTCCTTATAAATGGAGAAAAAAAATATTGTTATACCAAAATTATTGTCTTCTCTTACAGAAATGTTTACTTTGCTTTGTTCAAGTTGATCACATATTTTAGAATGTAAAGAACTTTGCCTAAGCATAGAGCACTGACATAAGACATAATCAAGAAGAAGTGGAGTCATATAAGTGAAAAAAGAAATTTTGTACTGAAATTTGGTAGATTTTCATGTGTACACTCAGCCCTTGTTCCTTTGCAGAAAAGTGTATAAGGACTGGAATTTATATAGCTTAAAACCAAAGTCAGACAATTGAAGTATGATAGACCACAGCACAAACCATCCCATCACATGGTTCTTTAAGGTAGAATCATTTTTAGATGAAAAACTGATTAAAATAATTTTTGGAGAAAAATTATTAAAATGTTTTCTTTTTAAACTTTCCCTCCAAAATGGTTGAAAATTTAATTTTAACTTTTATTGTAGTTCTTTTTGAAGTGCTCTACAATTTGTCAAAGTCCAACTTCAACAGCGTATTCCATATTCCATTAATATCTCATTAGTAATGACATCACTTCAGCTCTGCTCACATCTGGTAGTTCACTGTTTATATATCTGAGAATCATTTTCCTGGCAATTCATTATTACCTTATTATTTAGCACATACGTAGCTATCATGGGTCCTTTCCAGAGAAACTGAATTGCAGAGCACAACCCTCCTTTACCTAAGAGACTTACATTCCTTACTTCTAAATTCATGTTCTTTCATATCATTCATGATTCCACCTTGCCAAGTGAGCCAATGTAACATAGTCCCATGGCTAGCTGTGACTCCACCATATTTTGAAGTTATTGGAGGGTTTTACAAGTAACAATCATGTATTTATCACTGGTTTTCTTCTCTGAATTTATAGTGATTTCCACTTATAATTAATTACCACACATGTCATATAAAAACAAACCATGTAAAAAAATAGTAATATTAAAAAAAAGAATCAAATCACAGAATCACAGACTACTTTAGTTGGAATGGACCTCTAGGAGCTACTTGATCTTTCTCTTTTTCAAACCAAGGTCATACGAGACCAGGTTTCACAGGGGAATGTTCTATAAGAAAATCCATAAGTACACTGGGCAAGTTATTCTAGTATTTGACTACTTTCATTGTGACAAAATTTCCCCTAATATCTTCTAGAAATTTTCCCTTTCACAACTTCTGTCTACTGCCTTTTGTCTACTTACTATATACATATGAGTATAGACTGGTTCTGCAGTAAGACAGCAGCAGTTATAAATAATATCAGACAATTAAAATATCAAATTTACACACTATGTAAGTTTCTAAACGGTTTAATTTCTAACAAAATGTACTACCACATAGTCTGACGCTTCCAGTTGAAACTGGAATTGCGTAGAGGACAAAGTCAAATTCTAGAGAACTCAACCACAGCCAAACCTGAGATCTCATTAAAATATCAACTATCCCTTCCAAGTTTAGTTGCCATAAAATACTTTTCTTTTACATAGTTTTTTGTTCTGAATTTTAATTTCAAAGGCAAATCATTCTTCTACTTTGGTAATTTCATAAGAGGGTTTACAATATCTTCTGAACGAGAGACATTGAAATTATTTAGTATTTGGAGATTCTCACATAGCAGGGTATCTGTGGAAATCTGATGCATTAGATCACCTACTGAAATTTAAGGTACTAATTATGGCCTATAAAACCTTACATGGCTTGGGACACATGAGAAACTGTGACACTTTTGCTGCCACTCGTGTCCGGCCGCAATGCCTTGGCTGTTTCCCACTGCTTATAAAGGAAAAGCATTCACCCATCTGAACATTGTCTGCAGCATTTCGTAGATGCTCAGATTTTCATCAAAATACTTTCTGCAATAGCTACATTGTTACTCTGGAGAAAACTGAATGTGGTTAGGAGATACACAAAGACAGTAGGTGCTCGCCTGCTTTGGGAACTGAATTCAATGATAATGAGATGTAATTTAGTCATATTTAGTGTATAATTAAATATTAGACCACCTAGAGCCATGTATAATGTCTTTATTATATTAAATTGAAATGAAAAAACCACAATCAGCACCATTACTAATTTACTGGTGATTTAGTAAGGTAACAGCTTTGCAGTGCCACAGATGCAGACACACTGCAGCAGGCTCTATGCTCAGCTTGGAAGAGCTGGTTAGGTTGGGAAATATGCTGCGCAATTGTGGCCATACTATGTCCATGGTGCTAAGGAAAGACATCTGGAGACTGATAACTGCAATGGCCTAAGTGTGGTGTCCATAAGAAGTAAGGCATTTGTTCTGAAGCAGAAAAAGCTGGATCAGCCAAACCCAGAGAGTGAGTAAGAAGTTTATCTGGCTGATGAGAGTCTGTTATTTCACTCCAGTCACTGAGAATGTTCCCTAGTCCTGTTTACTTGACTTGTACATAAATAGCACTTGAGTCTGAAAGCAGTTTAGCTAGTCCAGACAAATCTTAGAGATCTGAGAAATCTTCTTCCCAGGTGTTGTATGGTTGGTCCTATCCCTTTTGTGAGCTCTCCCATTCTTTCAGGATGCTGGCTTCATTGTCTTGGACTCAGGTGAACTCACAGCCTGTACTGAAAACTAAATCAGACCAAGTATTATGATTAGTTACAGCTACACTGTTGTTTTAACATATCAGTATGGTTCTGGCCTGTGCCACCTCAGTGTGCCAAGGCACTACTTTCGATGACACTGGCCAAGGTCTGCTTCTGATGGGCAGTCAGTACAAGGCCAATATAGGACAAGACCACGTATATATGGAGGACAGGAAAGAGTTTAATCATGTTAATTGGTGCTATCGTGTGGCACCTGCCTTCAGAGTGATCCCAACCCACCTTGTTTACTAATGTAGACATAGTACTGATATAATTTGCTTAGAGCTCAGGAATGTTCAGCAAGGTCCACACTCACCTGCTTCTCCTCATGGAAAATTTCTCAATGTAAATAGAAAGACTGAAGTTTGCTATTTCTTGGGATGATTAGTACAAGTGCTGGAGGGTGAAGAAGGTGAGTTTGGGTCTTGCATAGATGTATATCTCAAAATACAAATATTAGCTAAAAGATTACTGTGTATTTCCAGACTTGCAGTATTCCAAAAAAATGTACACTTGCTGCTTCCAAGATGCTTCTTTTCCTTCCTGAAATACTCTTCCTAAATTTTCTTGCAGAGTAAGCTTGATGTCTTGTAAAACAACAATGCCAGTTCTCTTCACAAACTTCATTACTCCTTTAAATTTTCTGTAAAGCTATAATGGGTTANTGGGTTTGAGTTTGTCATTAAAACTTGTGTTTTAGGTCTTGAAATTATTTTAAACTGTTAATATTTCTATTCAGGAACTGGAATACTTAGTATTTCCAAACAATTTTTTTTATACTATTTTGACCAAGGTGTAAGAGATTATTACACAGTTACGTGTTATGTGCCTTAAAATTTCAAAAAAACTTCAGCTGCTGAATCTTGAATTATGTTTTCTGTCCTCCTAAACATACTGTTTGGAACCCCAGAATAGCAGCAGTACATTTTGTTCCACTTGGCAGCTGGGTGAACAACATAAACAGAGAGCAGACACTAAAAGGGGACTCAGGACCAAAAATAGGCTTTTTAATTTTTCCTACTTATTTGCTGCCAGATGGTTTCCAATAGAATTCCTCAAGTGCTTCCTACTCTATTGCAGGGAAGTAAGAATTTGAAGTGCCCTTTAGGTCAATCTTTGTGCAGTGTACTGATGTGTTCAAATAGTAGGTATGAAATATTCAAATAGCTCTGAAAATACGTTTACAGGAATCAACAACATTATAATGTTATTCGCCATAATAATTCTAATCAATTTGGTGTTTATTTCTTACTTTTTTATTTTTTAACTTTTATTTTGTAAAGGAGCATATGAAATTCAATGATCAAGTTTTGGGGTTTTTTGGTGTATGGTTAGCTGGGAATGAATCTTCATTTACAAAGTATTTTACAGAGAATATACTGCAAGAAAAGACCATGTTTGCTTGCTTATATATTCATTTAGTCAGACATGGCTAGTAATTTCAAATAAAAAATGTGCAATACACTGATTGCTGATCACAGCTGGGTTCAAGTCTGCATTATTTACAGACAGTGAAAATACAACTCAACCAATCAAGATCCAAGGTTTATTCATCTGCCAAATATACTTCAAAAAAAGATTTATATAGATCTCATTGAACCCTTCTATTGTTGATACCAGTTATGACAGTACCAAGAATTCCCATAGCATTAAAACTGAATGGAGAGATACCTGTAGAAACACAACTCCTGAACTGTAATAACTTGGCGTCAATGATAATGACATTTCAAGACAAGAATTATAATGCTGGTAGAAAAAAAATTGCAGAAGTAATTTAATTTCAACCCACTTTTTCAGTAGGATGGGATTTTCCTAAGCCTTCTACACAATGATATTTTAAGTTAATTGAAAATATTTGTTCTCCCTTTATTCCAGTTCATTGCATTTATACATAATAGCTAATATGTTTTGAAGTACAATAAAGTCCTTTTTCAAAAACTTTTATGGGGTCTTGAAGCACTGTCATATCTAAGGGCAGAAAGTTTTAAAATATGTAGTATGTCTCTAAGTATTAATGAAAAACACCAATACTTTAAAGTTTTCAAGCCACAAAGGGCAAATCTTGCCTTACAGACATATAGAAGCCCTTGTTATTATTCCTTGTGTCCCTTGCCAAATTCCGTTCCAGTCTCACCTTGACCTTCCTGACCTCATCCCTACACAACTGGATTGCACCTCTTGCCAGGGCACCTGCCCCTGTTTCCTCCGCCTGTGCATTTCTTCCTCTCCCTTTAGCTTGACCAGCAGGTGTTGACTGTTCTGTGCCAGTCTTTTGTCTTTCTTTCCTGATTTCTTACACCTGGAGATCGCTAGCTCTTGCACTCTATGGAAGATGTCCTTAAAGATCTCCTGTCTCTACTCTGCTCCCCTGTCCCTATGGCCAGTTTCCCAGAGGGGTCCTCTTGACTAACTCTGTGCAGAGCTGGAATTCTGCTTTCCTAAAATTTTGGGTCCTGGCTTTATCTTTTGCCTGACCCATATTCCTCAGGACTGTGAACTCCTACAGTGCTAAAGACAGGAAGTGAAAGAAATTGTTTGACACATACTAATACAGATGAAATGCAAACATGCTTACAAAATCAGAATAAAAAAAAAAGAAGGTGCATGTTTCGCAGATCTGAGATTTTAACAGATTAACTAAGGGACATAGTGGTTTACAACGTGTGTGAATAACTGGAGGCATTCTGGCTCCAACAAGGTGAACTACAAAAATTTTAGTGACTCAAACTCTAAATCCTGGACTCATAAAAGCAGTTTTTGATGAGAATCTTTAATTAATTGTATGTATTTTAATTTTCAGTTACTTGGAAACCTGAACAAAGAATTTCAGTTGTGTTTACCTGTTGTGTCTAATACCTTTGATTAATGCAATTAACACTGATGGTGTTCTCAGTTTCTAGAATTCTAGATAATAAATTTATGTACTTTGGACACAACTAAATAAGGCTATGGGGAGATTAGATCTTTGCTTAGAAATACGGACACCAACTATAATTTAGCCCTTCAAAAGAAAAATTTGGTTTTAGTAAGAGTATTGAGTTGATGAACTAATGCTTTCCTGTACACAGAGGTGAATCAGTTCCACTAATAATGTGAGACAAACCTGAAGTGATACAGCACAATGTGAAAAGACATGGTTTTCAGGTTTCACAGCAGTGCAACAGGAACAGCTTTCACCTAAAGAGGTGAAATTTCTGCCAGAGGCTGGCTTTTCAGCGTTGAATTCAATGATACACATCTGCTATGTGTAGTACTGCAGTTGTATAAAAGTCAATGAAGAGACAGTCAGTGAAACAGACAAATATTCATTTTCTCAGAGAATGTTCTCTGACTTTTATTAGGAATTACACCACAACTTTCTCATTCTGCAATCAGTTAGCATAAGCACCAGTTATGAGTCAGAGACATACATAATGTGAGAAGGCATAAGTTCATTCAACTAAATTACTTGAACATAAGACACTAAGAAGACAAAACTCTACCAAACTCCACTCAAGCATATGGTAATGTACATGCAGAAGGACATTAACCTGTCATCTCCTCATGCCTTGTGACAGCAACGCTGACTCTTGTTAAAATCTTACATATTTTTGCCAACAGCTCTCCAAGTGCTTTGAGGTTTAAAAATATGAATGAATTTATTTGTGCTTTGTATCAGTATACTGTAAGGTCAGGTCAAATTGCTAATTGATGAAACACACTTGCATGGGCTGTGCAAACTTTCCACCTCTTCCTACCAACTGAAGTTTCTAGCATTTTCAATAGTGGCAACAGCCAACATTGTCAAGACTGACGTATTTTTACATGTGTATTTAATTGATATGCAAGTGTCAGACAGTTCATATTTTGTGTTTGTTCCATCTGTCTATTAAAGCAAGACATTTAATAAATTTAAATTCTTATAGAAGAGAAATAATGAACTTATTTAACATGCCAGTAACACTCAGCTGTGGATCACTTTGCATAATGAGATAATGTGATATTTATTACAATCTCAAAGTTACATAACTTTTCTTAGTTTTACATTTATTTTAAAATTTTTTAAAATAAGATGAAAGATTTGTTAAGAAACATAATAAAATATATTGATTAAAATAACTATTACAAAAGAATGTTTGAAACGGATTTAGGATTTTATATTATCTCTTCTCCAACAATTTGTCACACAGGAACTTGGTGATCAAACCTAGGGACTGATTCACAGGTCTTGATAAATCCAATGCCTTCTGCCCAGACACCATTCATCAAATTTTGTTACAGTATTCTCTTGTGAAAGTTGATTGATTAGTTTGGATGTGTTTATGCCAGGGAAACAGAAAAAAGCTTGCAATAATTATTTTGTTAACTAAATTTAACAAAATAATTGTAACTGAAATTAGTAAGTAAAAATAAAGTAACATTTAGTATAAAACCTCTGTAATCTCTCACAGGTCACAATTATCGTGTATGTGAAAGTTAAGAAAAGTGAAGCTTATTCCATCCATTCTGCAATGAGATTGGTTTATTTATATAAACATCATCTAATAATCTAACTACTACTCTAAAAATTTTGGTTTTTTCAAGACCAACAGAATGAAGTATCTTTTGATTTTTACATATTTTTATTTATATATTTATTATGTAAACTATCATGGAAATAATGCTAAAATAATTGTTAAATAAAATAAAATTCAAAGGGACAATATAACTAAACAGTAGAAAATCAGTATGGGAGGAGAAAAAGATACTGAAACTGCTCTTACTAGAAAAAATTCTTTTTTGAATTTCATGTTAATGTCCATTCTTGCAATGTGTGCTGTAATAATAAATTTATAGTCTTTGGGGAAAGTATAATCACTTTTCTTCTTATTTGATGATTAATACTAAAATTTTAAGTTTAATTTTTGCTTAGCACCCCCCGGTTTTTGAAATTATCTAGTAAAATGTAGTGGCTTCATGTTGTAATACATTTGCAACATTGAGTAAAGGTATGCAAGTCTCTATTTCATCAACTTAAGTAGTCTTCCCAAGCTACACAAAACCAATGGAGAAACTATGTTGTTTTTTGAGAATCCTGCTGCAAAGATGAAGCTTGGATGTCTCTGTCTGGTCATCATCCCATGTTTTTAAAGCTCTTCAAAGGATGCAATCTTTGTAAATATGACAGAAAAAGCAATGCAGGAATGTTTTGATTTAAAGTTTAATTCCTAATAGCAACAGAGTGTCTTAGCACCAGGCCACAGAGCACCATATGGGACGGCATCATTCACCCTGTGGTAGCTGTCCTATTGTGGGGACAGGAGCACACAATTAGAGTCTGAAAAAGAGGAACTGGGAGGAAGGTTCTATGGCCCACTAGTTGTGCTGCTGGTCTGCGGGGGGGACAGATATAGCTTCTTGATTATGCTTTCAGTAGTGGTTTGGGTTTGTTCTTCCCCTACTGCATATTTGTAATATTTCTGCTATGTATTTCTACTGTTAATTGGTTGATAACAGGAAGAGCACAGTGAGGACACCATAAGCTTCAGAGCAAGAAGCTGGACAGAGTGCAGACATTCTTGCCATAAAGCTGTATTCAAAGAAGAGATATCTTACAAATTACTAACTTGAATTTAAAGACCCACATTTTACCCTCATCCTACTTACTGACCCAAATCCTTCTCTCTGCATCTTAATCTCTTTGATAATGTACCTCATCTCTGTGAGAAGCAGCTTTGGAGTAAATTCTTTGGAGTAAATTTAGTTGAGTACAAAGGGGTCCAGACTGAAGATACCTTGAATTTTAATAGTACGAATTATATTGTTTACTTCTAGTATGTTGATATAATATTATGCAAAACATTAGCTAAAAGAGAAAGTGCAAAGGAGCAAAAAAAACAAGTGACAGAACTGTGGAAAATCTCTAATTTTTAATTAATTGTATGTTTAAGCTTCAGCATTAGTTTTTTAGAAGACTTGGAAAATGAGTAAACAAAGATTTTTCAATCATGATTCTGTCAGGTAAGGTTTGATGACTTTTTAAATTAAAAGTCTTCCTCTGTCTTTAACTCGAAGTAGAAAATGACAGTTAAAGTTTGTTTTCATCAACTGAAATGTGTTTTCCCCCTATACTATTGATTGTATAACATTTACAGTACTGACTTCATGCTACTTGAATACCCAGCTTTTCAGTGCCAAAGAAAATGAATTATGTGTTATTAAGAAAATCCTTTAAGTTCTCTTCAGCAATGAGGCAGCGCAATCATGGATGCTGTAATTATGTAAATAATAATTTATATTCAATATTTCCCAAGTACCACTAAGCTATTATATCTGCATGCTTGCAGATATATCTGCAAATATATCTGCATGCTACTCATTCATAATCAGAATATGTATTGGATCAGTTGAAGTGAGCTTTTGGAAGGCAAATGCCTTGTTTACTGGTAATGAAATGAAGGCCTCAGAGTAAGCTAATAAAGACCTAGGTAGTGTGAAAGCTTTTTAAAACATCCATATGCCCTCAGAACTCCTAATGAGCTGCATGGTCCAGGTGATCATGCAGTGTTAAATGGGCATTGACTTAACACTAGTTGTGATTTTTCCCACACGCTTGATTTGCTTCTGCCTGTTGAGTGTTAACCATTCTCACAGCCACAGACCTGTGGAAGTTACATCTTTCACTAACATCTTACTGTGAGATATGAAATGAATGTCTTATTTTATTGTAGATTAAATTTTACACTTTACCTTCAAAAACATTTGAGAAATGCTTTAGACAACCTCATATAACATGCTATGTCCTTGGTTGTGAACATGTAATACAGAATTCAGTTGAAAATTAGAATTAGAGAGTGTCTGCATAGTAGTATTGGGTTTGTGGGAACAGGTTCTGCTAGCAAGGGAAAAGTGGTGGCTTCTATGAGAAGACACCAGAAGCTGCCCCCATGTATGACAGCCACCAATGGCAGCCTGCTCCAAGATGGACCTGCCACTGACCGAGAGTGAGCCCATCAGCGACAGCGGTACTGCCTCTAGGATAACATATTTAAGAAAGGGAAAACAATACTGCACAATAGCAGGTGGGAGAGAAGAGTGAAAATATGTGAGAGAAACAGCCCTGCAGGCACCGAGGTCATCCAAGAAGGAGAGGGCAGCGGTGCTCCACGTGCCAAAGCAGAGATTCCCCTGAAGCCCATGGTGAAGACCATGGTGAGGTTGGCTGCAGCGGATGGAGGTTTAGGGAGGAGCACAGATTGACCTGCAGGCCCTGGAGGACTCCACACTGGAGCAGGTGAAAGCAGTGGCCCTGTGAGAAGCTTGTCCTGGAGCAGGCTCCTAGCAAGTTAGGTGGACCCAAGCAAAGAGGAATGCATTCTGGAGCATGTTTTCTGGCAGCGTCTGTGATCCCATGGCAGTCCTATGCTGGAGCAGCCTGTTCTTGAAGGACTACACCCTGTGGGAGTCCCTGCACTGGAGCAGTTTGTGAAGAACTACGGCCTGTGGGGAGTCCCNAAGCTGCCCCCATGTATGACAGCCACCAATGGCAGCCTGCTCCAAGATGGCCCTGCCACTGACCGAGAGTGAGCCCATCAGCGACAGCGGTACTGCCTCTAGGATAACATATTTAAGAAAGGGAAAACAATACTGCACAATAGCAGGTGGGAGAGAAGAGTGAAAATATGTGAGAGAAACAGCCCTGCAGGCACCGAGGTCATCCAAGAAGGAGAGGGCAGCGGTGCTCCACGTGCCAAAGCAGAGATTCCCCTGAAGCCCATGGTGAAGACCATGGTGAGGTTGGCTGCAGCGGATGGAGGTTTAGGGAGGAGCACAGATTGACCTGCAGGCCCTGGAGGACTCCACACTGGAGCAGGTGAAAGCAGTGGCCCTGTGAGAAGCTTGTCCTGGAGCAGGCTCCTAGCAAGTTAGGTGGACCCAAGCAAAGAGGAATGCATTCTGGAGCATGTTTTCTGGCAGCGTCTGTGATCCCATGGCAGTCCTATGCTGGAGCAGCCTGTTCTTGAAGGACTACACCCTGTGGGAGTCCCTGCACTGGAGCAGTTTGTGAAGAACTACGGCCTGTGGGGAGTCCCTGCACAGGAGCAGTTTGTGAATAACTACGGCCTGTGGAAAGGAATCACATTGGAGAAGTTCATGGATGACTGTCTCCCATGGGAGAGACTCCACACTGAAGCAAGGGAAGAGAGTGAGAAGGAAGGAGCACCAAAGACAAAGTATTATGACCCCCCACCCGCTATCTCCTTGCACTGCTTAGGGTAAGAGGTAGAAAAGTCAGGAGTAAAGGAAGTTGAGCATGGGAAGAAGGGAGGGTGGGGGAAAGGTGTTTTAAAATTTGTTCTTTTTTCCTCATTATAGTACTCTGATTAATGGTCAATAAATTAAATTAATTTTCCTAATTCAAGTCTGTTTTGCCCATGATGATAATTGTTGAGTGATCTCCCTATACTTATGCCATCCCCATGAACTTTTGATAATACTTTTTTCCCCCTGTCCTGGGGAAAGGGAGAGATAGAGCAGCTCAGTGAGCACTCAGCAGCCAGCCAAGATCAAACCCTTGTCTGTTCCACATTATTCCATGTTGCAGCAGACATTTTGCATTGGGATTTCTGATGGGGAATACGATCATAAAAATATATATATAGTGGTAAATTTTCCCCATCAATATTAATTTTAATGTTAATTAACATTTTAATGCTAATTTTAACGTTAATTACGTTAAAATGAGACTCCAAGAATAATCCTTACCGGTTTTTGTCTCTGTAATATTTCTCTTTTACCATGCTTTTGCTCTGTGCAATTGTTCCTTTCTCTATGACCACTTTCCCTGCTCTCTTCTAGTAATCAACTATTCCATCATTTGTATTGGACTGTTAGAGAACTATACCTTCATATAAGTCTTTGAGACTTCTCCAAAATTAGCCGCATTCATGTTTCATAGATCTGTAGTCTCTTGTGTCTTCCAGGTATATCAGTCTAGAACTACGGTACCAGCAAGGACCTAATTTCTAGTAAATAAATTATTTTTTACACATTCAGTATTTCTATGGTAGAGGGGCAGTGTTTACCAGAATGGATAACCTGGAGCTGGAGCTGAGATGCTTTGTCTAAAACTGTGAGCCATGAGTTTTTCAGTTTGATTTTAGCCCTGATTCTCTCCCACTGACTTGAATTTCTGCTTTAACCTCAGCCCTGCCTTGTCACTAGAGATGCACCTGGCAGAGTGGACCATGTCTGACTCTGATCACTGTTGTCAACCTTCTCTGCTTTTTGTTGCTCAAGTGCTGTGGCATTGTGCCCTTGACAGAGAGGGCACTGCCTGTCATTAAAAAGCAGTGATTCCTTGCTACTCCCTGATAAAGGCAATAGCTAGACCTCTAATCCTACAAGATCATTCTCTCCCATATTATTGAATAAACATGGAAAATTCCTTGTAACAGTTGTATGCATATACTCGGTGTTATGATTTGGTTATTAAAATTATTAGAAATGCCCCTGCCTGAATTAAGGTGCAAACAAGACCAAATGCCAAAGTCAATAGTGTGAATTTTATTTAACAGTGAATGTGCGACAGAGAGAGAGAAAAAGGAATTGGAAAAAGGAGAAGGTAGGGAAGACTGAGAGCAGCAGAGAGAGATTAAATGTGTCAACGCTCTGTGGAACCTAATGGTGTCCCATGGGTCCTCCTCATCTAGTCTTCTTTATGGTGAGGGTCCTATAAACCATTGAGTCCAATGGATTAATATACATTCAGAAAGTGCCCAGGCACCTCCCTTTTGGAGGGAGAAGCTTTGCAGTCTCTTGCAACAGGCTCTGTATTTGTTGCGTTCCTTGGATCAGGTGCTGGCCTCTGGTGTCAGAAGGCCTTGGGAATGAGTCAGAGGGCAGTTTGGGGGTCTTTGATGGTTTATGAGCCCTTCTCAGCTGCCTCTCATGTGAATGCCGCTTGTGTGTGTGGTCTTGCCAGAGGGCAGGGGTTTTTCCTTTTGTGTGGAGAGATTTTGCCATCACACACTAAAAACCTCCCCCACCTGCTGGGGTCAGCTAGAGCTGATTAACACAGATACATTCTCCTTCCCTGAGCCTTGTTTACTTCTCCTCAGACCTGAGATAATTGGACAATAGTCTTGTCTCAAGTCCCCAGTTACAGTCCAAATTCCAGTCAGGAGGCATATTTGGGAGGGGGGGAGGTGCTTTAGTGGTTGCAGATGGGGTGTTGCTTCTTTTTAGTTTGACAAAAAGTCTTTCCATTATTTTGACTATGTTTAAGACATTAACAACATTTCAGTCTCTCACATTTGGTGGTATTCTTGATATCCAGAAAGTAATTATTTCTTTAAGGATTGCAGTTACCCAAAGACCAAGTGACAGGATTAATGTCTTCACACTATGTCTGGATAGAAAATACATGGAACGTGATATTTTCTGAGAAATAAAGCTATTAAATTCATGCTGTTCTTCAGTGTTGAAAGGAACACAAGTGACTGCTAAGTTGAGGAAAAAAAGAAAAACCAGTTCTGTAGGATAGTTTCTTAGTTTCAGCAGTTTCTCTGAGTTGACCTGCTGAAAACACGCCCTGTGCAAGACCATGTCATGTCATACAGGAAGGTTTTGGTCCTTGGGTGTTCCCCTTCAAAAGAGAAATAATTTATAACCGTGAAAAAAAAAGTTATTACACTTATGAGCAAACCTGTTTAATACTAACCACTTTAAGACCCACAGGGAAGAGGGAAACATTATTTTTTCTTCTCATGCATCCCAAGCATTAATGTATAGCTTCAAGACAGTTAATCTTTCTCTTTTTTGTTCCTGTCAGTCCTACAATCTTTCTAGGGAAAGATGTATTGCAACATCAGCCAAGAAAAATGAGTAAGTTATTTCTTTTCTATGCAAGAGGAATGAGCAATCTATCTGGATGGCTCCAGAAACAAAGATGAATAATGAAATGAATAGTTAATTCACTAAAAAGTTCAGTATGGAGGTGACTGAAATGTCACTGTACTCGAAACGACTTTATAATAGAGATTGTTTTTAAGAGCTCACATTTTGATCTTAATGATTTAAAACAGCATTTTTCAGCTTTTTGTTTCAACAATTCCAGGATTTTCTCAGTTTTCATTAAAAATGTGAGAACTGATTGCAAAAAATTACCTCACATTAAATTATTTTTTTATTTCCAAATTATTTAAGAAACAAACAAAAAAGTTTAATAATGGCCAGAAGTTCTACTGAATGTATTTCAAATAAAAGTAGATGTGTAAATGTTATCTCACCAAGAAATACTGTAATACAGTTAGATGTATAATAGACTCAAAAGTTTTCATTTTTCTAAGATGCTGGCAACTTAATATAGGAAAATAATGACTAAAATAGACAAACACATGCAAACAAATAACAATGTAAAGAATAAATTTGGCTCCATCTTACTAATTTTCGCATATAGCTTTTATTAAAATTTATGTTCATATATAGAAACAGGGAGCAGAAAAAGGTCTATTAATTCAGCAGAAAATTAAGATGTCAGTACAATGATATGTTCAGCAATAGGACCTTGGAGAAAAAGTTCTTATTTGCTTATAAATCAGTTTTAGAATCATTGGTAAAGGATAGAAATGCATGCGTGAAATCCAGCTGATTTCTGAAATCTACTGGGAAGATTTCCTTAGCGTGTTAAAATCACTAAGTTTAAATCCATTTAATAAGGGTCAAACCTACAAGAGGGTCAAGGCACTGTTACCTTTTTTCTGAATCCAACAGAAGTGGGATGTAAATGAACTTGTTGGCCTTGAGAGTAGTCTTCTAACTAATAAAAGAGAGGATTAGGTAGTCTGATGTCAGGCAAAGAAAACCAAAGCAGAACAGAGAGAGAATAAGACAAGTGGTCAAGAATTTCTAGAAAATATGGCTTAAAATTAAAAACACATAGAAGTCGTAAACAGAAACATACTGTAGTTTTTATCTCTTTCAATATTAACATCAAAATAATTTCTCTAAATTATTAGTGACAGTTTTCTAACCTTTAAAATATAACATTCCAAGTGTGTAAGTTCTAGGCTAGTCTTCTTTTTTTTTCTTTTTCTTTTTAAGAGGTATTGAGGGAACTAATTCAAGCCTAAAAAGTAATGGTGATTACTGCAAGTCATCATGGTTTGATTATGCTTCTGTGGAAACCAATAACACATTCTCTGGTGCATACCAGGAGTTAGTTTCACAGGCATACAGATAATTATGGGCTTAGTCAGCTGGCAAATAGAAACTAAAGAGAAAAATGTGAATAATTATTGGGAACTACTTGAGAACACTTACCCGTTCTTTAAAATACATGGTTGCTTAAAGCTTTGTGGATTATTTACAATTATTTTCAGAGAATGAACATCTGTACATATATTCCAATCAAAATACACAATTATTCACTCTAGTAATATCTTCGAACTTCAGTCTAAATTTTTTCAGCTTTCACATTTTCAGTTTCACATTTTCTGATAGAGTGTAATGTCCACTATTATGTGCATCTTCCCTATAGAATGTGATGTAATTACCCATTTTTGTTCTTGTTGAACTAACCTCTTAAAGTCCTCAGGTGTTTCATTCTAAGGCTTTGTTCAACCCTTTATAAGCCTTGTTGCACTCCTTGAGTCCTCCAGTCCACCAAGCTGTTCCACATGAGAAATGTAATTTCCTTGGCCACCAGTAATAACAGAATTAATAGATGCAGGGATCACATTAACCCTTTAGGCTGTGGCACCAGAGTGGACACTCATATTTGTAAGGTCATCCACTAGTATTTTTATGTCTTTTCAAGTGTCACTGTTTCCCATGAAAGTTTTCTGTCTACTGCTACGAGAGATATTCCAATATTTGGCCTTATTGAAACTCATAAATCTATAAATATATATATACATGCACATTAAGTTAACCAGTTTTTAAAAAAAATCTCCGGTTTTCAACATCTGTCTGAATTCCTCCTGCCCAAACCCACCCCTCTTTGATGCTATCTGTACAGTAAACCCCCCTTTTTTTTTATTTTATGATGATTTTACTTTTTGAACAATCACTGACATAAGCTTTAAATTACAGTCTGAATCATGTTTACTCCTTCATAGGATGTCCACAGTTCTCCCAATCGGTTGACTTATTAGTTATAATGTTTTTTTGTAATATACTATTTAACTAATGTTTAATCCTAGTGATATGCAGTACAGAAATTTTGTGTTACTCTAGTTTCTTCACCCTAAGGTGTGTGATATCAAATACATTACAGAATTCTATTGCATTATCACATGTACATCTGTCAGATAAACACGTATTCACATAGAATTGAAGTTAGTTTGGCAATACCTATTTCTCAAAAGTAAGTGGGAAGTAACATTCATAACATTAACATCTTATTAACAACCAGATACTCAGTTTCTGAAACAGAACAACCATTGACATTTTCAAACTCAATGAATTGACAGGAATTGGGAGCTTGTCTTTGGAAGTCTCTAACTTCTAGATATGAGGTTAGATTGGCTGACTGCAGTTAGTCTTTATCAGCTTAAAAGAATCAGGTTAAGAACAGTTGCTGTGAGTCTATAAAATAGTTTTAAAATCTTTGAGTAGATAAAAAAACCCCTCACACCAGGATACACTGAGCATAAAAATTTTCATTGCTGGATATCATCAGTAGTTAGTGACTACAAGAAAAAGAATCTTTCAGGTAACTGAGGAGCTTTAAAAAAAAAAAAAATCAAAAAAATCACAGCTGATATTCAAGGGGTCTTGTATCTTGGTTGTACCATACATTAAATGTGCTACAGTCAAATTAAGTGATGCTTATTAAGCAGTACAATAAACAGTCTTTAACAGGAGAGCAAAAGTGTTGTGCCGTGTCCCATGAAAATCCTCTGGATTTCCCCATAGCAGGATACACTGACGACAAGCGTAAAACAAGCTTCATTTCACCAGAGGTCAGAGTGATTTCCAGGCATTTGTCCATCTGATGCATTCTAATGCAGTGTTATGCTACCCCTTGGTCTCAATACACTTGATATTTACTCTGTTACATTATAGAATATTAAACCTAACATTTTAATGCAAATTTTTAACTTTCCCAAGGACAAACATCTTTTGTGTAACCTAAAAGCAACAGGCTTTCTATTCTAACTGTTCATCTGAACCTTTGATTCCATCAACCATTTAAACATATATTTTAATCAATTTTTAAAGTTAAATGATACTTTTTGAACATATTTCTGGCTTAAAGGTTGTGGGTTTTTTGCAACTGAATACATCTATCATCTAGGAAAATTCACTTCTTGGGGGCAGCTTAGTCTTAAAATCCTTTGTCTATCAGCAAGCAAGAGAGTGTGTCCTGGATTTTTTTTAATTCCACTTTCTGACTGAAATTATACATTTCAGTGGCAATTCAGATCTAATATTTCCAGAGCTGGCTAAATCTTAATGTGATGTGAATATATACTGGTATAAGAAATTAGTCACTTTCCTTTATATATTCTTCCTGATGAATTTCTCTTTGATGCTATCAAGACTTTCAAAGCTTTAACATTAGTTAAAGATCTTCTGAAGAAAGTAATCTGAAGTAACATATTAAGGAAAATTATTAAACTTTTTCTTAGTTATGGTTTGAGGCTTATTTAAAAGGCATCAGGGGAATGAAGCATTTTAAAATGATAGGAATTATGACACTGAAAAGCTGTATTTCTACCTGCTAGAGATTCAGTTGTGATTTCAGTGAACTCTTGTGTTAAGTTACAAGATGTTGTATATATGTATCAAAGCGACAGAGACCACAGGCTAAACACTTAGGAGCAAAGCCTGTAGGAGGAATTGTGTCTGTAGCATGAGAATGTGCCTTGACATTTAGTGCACGGTTTTAAAAAAATCAAAGTGCTTATCTAACCTGAGATTCTTTAAGGAATAACCTCTTCAGAAATGAGACATGTCTCTGGAAGGCCAGTAATGGGATGCACACTGCCAAAAGCTGCAGGAGTAGTATTTTTAGGTGTCTGAGGGAATCGTTATGGAAATATATAGCTTTATCATGTGAATTTTTTTTTTTTGCTTAGAACATATTTCATTACAAAAAAACCCCACAAACAACCATGTTTATAATACATGGTTTACACTTCATGACTCTATCCATTTTGGTTTTAGAGATTGATGTCTAATACTAGTCCAGTTATTAAAAGCTAAACATAATTTTGACATACAGACTGGCTTTCATCTTCAGATCCTGAAATGACATGGAGGGTGTCTAGGTAAAAATATATTGATGTTATTTATTTTCTCAGATACAGGGAAATGCTCAAGGTGTATGCTGTATTTTCAACACTATTTTCTTTCATCAGCCTGTTTTCTCTGGTATGAGAATTCTTTTCGTTGTTAAGGTTGGGTTTTTTCACTGTATAAAATTTCATTTCTATCTTCTGAGTTGCTGTTTTTCCTGATGTCAACTATGTTTTCTTTTCTTACATATAATTTGCAGTTTGCAACCTCAGATTATCTTTGAAATGAGAGTTTCAAATGGAGACAACTCTTAACTAAAGAGTCATTCCAATATAGTATTTCGGCTTATCGTCTTTAAAACATTTGGAAATAATGGTGATGGTATTGGAATGGACATGGGAAAAGGAGAAATACAGAAGTCCCCACCCACTTTGAAAGAACGAATATTTTAGGAAAAACAGAACATACATAATGAAAAAAAATTACCCAACATAATTCATGGTAAATGTTTTTTCCTGTCTTAACCACAAGTAATAAATTTGCGGTCATTTTCTTATCCGAAAAGTCCTTGAAATTAAGTTTTGTTGCAGAAAACGAGAGGGAAAATTACTTACCTTAACTCCTTTTGCTAGTACTCAGCTGCATTTCTTTAATTTGCTAATATGTAAGGCTTATTCCAGTCTCTGCAGCTGTTAGTCTAATTGGATGATTTCCTGTTTGAAATGCAGAATGATTTAAAGTGACTAGCAGTTGTTCAGGGATCCTCCCTTTCTAGGACATAACTTAATCTGACATATTCAACGCTCATCAGAGATTCAACATCTTTTCAAACTGATTACTGCTTCCTCTATCACACTCCAAGTCCTTTGACGTCCATTTAAGTGCTCCAATTTAGAGTTTGATTATTCAAATGAAACTAAAAGGAAAAATCAAGCTTATTTTTTTTCCTTTTTTTGATTGTGCTTCCTTAAAATGTATACTGTATGCAGTCCTCTGTAGCTTTTGCTAGATTCCTCATCTTCTGTGATGCAATAGCAAGCTCTGTATTTAGGGTTTTACCTTTGCTGAGATTAAGAGCAATGACGTAGGAGACACTGATATTGCACATGGTTAATATAATCAGAATTTGCCTGGTAGAAAAAAAATTAATTTTTTATAAATATGGCAAAACAGTTTCTTTTGGGTCATGAATTTCATTAAGGTGTGAGTTTTGCAAGAAGTGCAAATAATCAAGATATTGTATTTCTTTATATAACCTTGAAATGTAAAAGCTTGTGTCTGATTTAATAGGCCCAAAACTTAATATTAGCCAGGTCATTTTGGAACCTGAAAATGCTGAATGTGTGTGAGAGAATATTCCCTTTATTAAGACAATTACACAGGCATGTGGCCCTCCAAGGAACGTAGTTATATCTTCCCCCTGAAAAAATACTCCTCAACATCTGACTTGTTTGATTGCTTTGTTTAATTTTTGTTTGGCTTTGTGTTTGGTTGTTTTTATTCTCTCTCTGTATTGTGCATGCCTACAGCACTTTCCTCTTGGTAGGGTAAAGATACCATGTTTTCTTTATATCCCCTTGAAAACATGAAAATTTTTCTCAAGTAATTGTTAATTTATGTTAATGAAGACTTACTTGGTTTAAAATCTATACCTGCAGAATAAGCTTTTGAATGGCAGGTAAAGGAAAAAATGTTGGCCACCAGATTACATAATAGGCTCCAAAGGAGGAACTGAAGTTTCTTTTGTGTGGAAAAATCTGGGAAGGCCTTTACTGAGCCATAATGGGAAAGGTTCACTTGAGGTTTTATCTGGAAAATTTTGTCCTTTGTGAAATGTTTGGGACAGGAGCAGTTAATTTAAAAAAATGACTCAGAAAACAGAGGAGACAAGATTTTTTTTAAGATGTACACTGAGTCTCTTAAATTAAAAAAAAGAAGAAAAAACAGCAAAAAAATCAAAATATGTAAATGCATTCTAATGCAAAGCTTGCATATATGCTTATGGTAAAGGAAACCAAAACACCTGTCCAAGGATAATTTCCTAGCCGTTAGTGTTTTCTAGCTGGCAACTTGGCAGACTTATGATGAAAAATGGCAATCCTCTCTTGTTTCAAGTTGTCATTCCCATTTTACCTTGCATTGCTCTGAGGCAAGTTTTTCTTCGGATGTAGAAATGAAAAAGAAGTTCAAAAGGTGTAAATAAAAGCTGCCTGGGCTCAAAATATTGAGGTGATTTCCTTTGTTTCTGAGGGATACAACACGTTTCAACTGTAAGCCATCAGTGAACAAGTGTATCAATCAATATTCTTTGACACTCTGCTCAATTCCCTTCTCACCACACCTAAAATTAGGAAAATTTCAGATGAACTGGATTGATAACCTTATTGGTGACAGGGACTAGTATTTTGCCTTTCAATTGTGACAAAGAAGATAAATGCATTTTCTTAGGAAAAATTCTCATAAAAGCATTGACTTTTTAAAATTTTCATCAGTTTCTTTTGAACCTCAGATTTTTTTATAAAGCATATTACATAAGTGATTGTCCATGGAAAAATCAGCCAGAAGACATTTCGAGTTAGTTAATGAACACTGCTTTACAGAGTTTTTATTTAGTAAAATTAGATGGCATTGCTTTAATCTGTTTAAAGGTCCAATTATCTTGCATCGAACATCCAATAATTTGTCTTACATAAATGATTAGAGTGAGTAGAGATCTCAATATAGCAGTTTGACAGAAGTGTTAAATATCAATATCATGTACATGCTCTGGAAATGGTGATTGTCTCTTCTGAGAACACAGTCCAAAAATGAACAAAAATGAAAGAGGAAAGTTTCCAGCAGGCCTTTTTGGCTCAAATCATAAAAAATATGTTAATTGGAGCTTTGTTCTGCACTGCCTGCAGTTGCCTTTTGACAGATAGGACAAAAATTAGCAATGCCTAAACATTCATAGAATCATAGAATCATGCAATCAACCAGGTTGGAAAAGGCCTCCGAGATCAAGTCCAACCCTTGATCCAAGGGTTCAACCCCTTCCCCCTTCAAACCTAGTTTAAAGCCCTCATTTGTCAAGAATATCTCCCTTAAGAGTAGGAGCTGAGGCTGACCTCCTGAGGAGAGGACATTGCACCAGTGCACCCCCTGGTCCTTGGGGAAAGCTTGTAGGATGGTAATTTTGGTATAGAACTACAGTTATTTGAGTCCACTTCTCATGGAAAAGTGCTTGATTTGTTTCTGTGCACTGTGCAGTCTGAACCAGAAGAAAGAAAATTTCAGAGTTATTGGATGACTGCCACATACTTTCACCAGTACAATACTATCTCAGATACAGTTTTATTTTTTCACTCAAGTCTCTGCAGTTCCTTGATATTATCAGAAATCCCCAACCTTACAGATTGCTGGCCTCTGTTGTAAGAACATACAAACTAATCAGAGCAGAGAGACATGAATCAGTACCCCACAAAAGACTGTACCAGGGATTAGAATGGTGAGGAACATTTTGGTGGAGCTCCTTGTTTGTCTGTATGATATTGTGTGGATTTTATAGCAGCATAAATATATTAAAATATAGTTGCCCTGCCAAGTCAAGATGTGAACAGTACTGATTCTGAATTGTCTGCTGTCAATAAACTTGTGCATGCTTTTAGCAAGGCATGTTTCTGCTACTGTCATGCATCTTAGTGCCTGAATTGAAAATTTAAAAATCCAATATAAAAAAAGCAAAAAGAATTCACAAGATAGTATTAAAAAAATTCAGAGATATTCTAATAAAAAAGGCATAGATAGCAAGCTAGACAAAAATGAGGCATATTTTTTGAATGTGATGGAAGTGTTCCAAGTTTCATTAATAAATTCCCTGTTACTTTTTTGTCTGTAGTTGTTCCAGGTAGGAAATTTTCCTCAATGAAGAGGTAGGCATTCAATCTAAAGAAAGTAAGATAATAGATAAGCAAGAAAAACTATTCTACAATCTGAAGAACAGGTTTTCAAGTAAAAGGCAGTGAAAGTAGAAAAGATGAATAATGGGGCACAATAAGAGACAGGTGTTGTAGGTGGACTAGACAGCAATATTTCACCAATTACAACAGTTATTAAAACAAATAAACAAACAAACCAAAACCCACATCTTTTCTTGCCTAATGAAAGCCTCCAGGAACCTTATTAATGAATATTGAGGAAAGAAGCTAACTTCACTTTAACAGAAACTCTCTGGTAATTTGTAAGGGATGCAATTCTTCTCAATGCTCTTCATACACAGGGTAATGTCAAAACTGTGTAGTGTTCTATTGATTGTCCCTACGTTTAATATACTTACTGCCTGGCTATCCTTAGGTGAAAAACATGCTGAAAAGCAGTCCCTGAAGATCATCTCTGCAAGAAAGATGATCTTTTGTGCTTGAAACATATTACAGACCAAATTGAAGAATGAGAAGACTCTTGCAGCAATAAAAGCTGAAGAACACTTCTCTGGATCAGCTTTCTCTGAGCCACTTTCCCGATCAATGCTACAAATTTGATAAATTAGAAGAAAATTAAATATTTGTGATTTTTTTCCTTTTTGTTAGAATTGATCGAGGTTTATTTTCTTTTTCACACTAAGATATTAGAATATGATACCAGTAAGCTCTTTTTCAAAATCAAATTAACAATGTAAAAACTTCCTAATTAGAACAGAATATTTATTAGATTTCTTGAAGTCTGAAATCTCCTTACATACACATTGAACTTTGACTGCAGTTGTTTTTTTCCCTAACAGACGCTTCTTGGTTTGTCATTTGCAGACTTTCACTAGAAAGTATTCAGACTTTCTCTGAAGACAGTACTGAATGTTACAATTGCAGTTTGCAACAGCAGGATTTTCTTTTGGTCTCAGTTTGTGGTATTGAACTTAAACTGCATTATTATCAAGTAAATGGAGTTATTGTTAGAAATTACTGAATATGATAGCTCCTGTGACAATTTCTGAAACTTTAAAAGGTGTTTGTTGAAATTCAGAGTGAAAAAAAATCCTATTTTTCTGGAAAAATGATTGGTATAAAAATGTTTGGTTTTGTTTCAAATTTTCATGCTGACTTTTCCTTGTCTCTCCAGAAATGATCAGAAAGTCTTTCTTGAAAGGAATAAACTTTTCTATGGCTCACATCACCAAAATATGCATGTCTAAGAAAATGCTGTCTTCGCAACCTTTCTTTTTGACAGTGAAGAGAAAAAAAGTGCCGAAGAGGAAAAAAAATACCTTAGCAAAAATATTGCTGCAGCTCTTTCACAGTTTACTATTCTTTTGCTGGAAAGCATATTGCTTTCAAAACTTTTCAAAAATTTCTCTGCAAAGAAGGGGGCTTGTCAATCATCTTTTCATTGGGTAAAGTCAAAGGAAAAAAAGAACCAGATGAAGATGCATTCAGTTGATCCTGAGATACCTGTTGGGGCTGAACATAAAGAAAGCAAGATATACTAATAGCAAAAATATACCAAATGATTTGCATGAGGAATGTCTCAGCACAAACAGAAGGAAATCTTTCTAGGATAATTTGCAAGAGTTCTTCCTTGACAAAAATAGAGAAAATTAATTCTCTATGTTATTCTGAAGAGATTAGGGCTTACTTAGAATTGGGAGCATCCCTGCAAATTCTTTACTAGTCAATAGATTTAGGCTCCAGTTTGATCATAGAATAAATCTGTCTTTAGGTCTTGTGGTACAAGATCAAAAGAAAATCCCATGAAGCAAAGTAAGAAGCCAATTTAAACTCATTCTGTATGGTCAGTTTTGCTCAAAAGATGTTGCTGTGCTGACTTTGAAGTCTCAGGCTTTCTCCTGGAATAAGTTTCAATGTATTATCTCTTTTCCTACATGGCTGAAAAAAAAAGGGTTTAAATACTGTATAGTATGCTTCAGTGCTCATTTGAAGAAATGCCAGCAAGCCCTCCTTCTTGCCCTTCCCTGTCCTCAGTTTGAATAAAAGTTGTTTTTTGAGTTACCTGGTAGCACACAGATACAATATCAATGGTTATTGAAGCATGGAAAAAAGGTATAAAAATTCTTGCTATATGCTCAGGTTTCTTGCAAACAGAGCTAAGCAAATGCCTGTTTACGAGGGTGAGGGACTAGAGCTAATAACTCTCTATTGTCATTTTTTTCATAGTGAAGCTTGCTTTGTATTCATGAATCTTGTGACTGCTTTGCCTCTTGTTTCCTTGCTAATGAAAGCTAGTATAAGAATTTTTCCAGCCTATTGATATATTTTTTGTTAGTGCTGCAGTCTGTTGACTAAAAATGGGTGCTGTGCCTGCCTTCAGCATACTGTAGAGACAGATAATGAGAAATGGCCAGCAAATGAAGAAAGAACACATAAGCACTGCTGCCAAGCTGACTTAAAAAAAAAAAATTCTCTTTTAAAAACTAACTCAGGAGAAAAGTGGTACAAGTGCTACAGCTGGGGTTGTCAGAGAAAACCCACTTCAGAACGTAAAACATACTGCAGAGATAAGGCTTTTTTTTTTCTAACTCATCAGAAGGAGTTCCAAAAAGAAAATGCAGACCTCACCAAATAAGTAGTCAAAAAAAGACTGAGAACCATCTGTCATATACTTTTTCCCCCCCTCCAGGAGGAAGGAAAGACCTTCATAATCTGAGTAAGACAGCTTCCAATAGGAGACCTATGGAAGGGGCTTTTTTCCACACAGTTTGGAGAATTTAAAGCAGGATGGGAAGAGAAGGCCTAATGGTAGAGGGAGGGGATGAAAGAGTGAGAAAACACTGAGAATTTCATAAACATTTTAGTTTTTCTATACAGGTATTTGAAGATGCTATTTATAAAGAGGAGTACTTACAAACCAATGTAAAAACCCCATAGATTAGTAGATGCATTCATTAATTCAAATTTCACAGCAAAACCTGTAATTTTTGCTAAAAAATAGATGTAGTCATAGGTCTATTAGTTTTCAGTAAACTAAAGTTATCAAAGAGTAGATTTTTTCTGAGAAAACACATTGCTTGAAAAATCAGAAGAATTTGAAGATGGAATTAACATTATGCCATTGCTGTCTTGAACATTCTTTAAAGATTAGGATAATATATATTTTCTTGAAGTGGTAGCAATGAAAAAGAGTAATATTACATAAGCGTGAAACAATCAAGCAATGAGCACTGCTGTGTGACTGTAACCTCCATTTCACCTTGAAGTTCCTGTAGGTTGTGTTTCAGAAGATAATGAGATTAAAAATTTCTCTTGAAGAGCTTTCAGCTTATGTCCCAGAACTAAGACCAGGTCCTACAGTGTGACCTGGTTTGAAGTTAATGGAACTGTCCAAGGATGCCAAGGTCACTCCTTGCCAAGCCTCTGGGAGAAACTCAGCCTGTGTCAGGTCTGACAACAGGAGTGATGACAGTAAACCAAGTAACCCTGAGGCAATGTCTGAATCAAAATCAGGTCACATGTAAAGGAATCATTGGGGTTGCACTTTTTTGCATCAGCTGAGAATCTGGTCCTCAGGGAAAGAAGGTTAGTGGCAGATGGTGGAGGTTCTGCAGATAGACTTCAGAAAGAGCAGAAAAGCCATGTAACGATGATGAAGATCTTTGGAGTCAGAATGACAAAAAGTGAAATACTAGATCTTGACTTGGCACACTTTTCATTCTCATCTTCATCCCCTTGTGCAAACCTTTTATTTCTTTTATATATTTTTGCTGGTTTTCACTCTAAGATCTATTTAAACAAATACTTAGATAAATGTTATGATATCTTTCACACTGAGCTCAATTAATATGTAAAGTCTTTCAGATGGTACTGCTAAAACAGCAGAAGAAAAAAAAGGCACTGCTGCAAAATGACAGCCCTGCAGTGTGGTCAAAATCCGTGATAAACTGAAGGTTAAAAAGTGGTAAACAGAATCTAGCTTTTTCCAGAGTAGACTGGATCATATAATCTCTCCATCCTTACACTATACTAACTATTCAATTAAGTCAGATCCTCTTGAACCATAGATGACTATTTGACAAGACTTATGAGCATCTTCTACTGCAGATCTCCATACCTTGGTCCAAAAACTAACCTTGAATACCTGTTAAAAAAAAAAAAAGGTCCAGTATTTTAAATCATATCAGTAGGAAGATAGCAAAGACACTGGTAAGGTCATGGAACCTAGCACAGACAGGGAATCTGGTAAGCGGAATGCATCAGGAATAACACTAAGTTGCTTCCTGACAATAAGCGTACACTAGCCAAATCAAAGGCTCAGTACAACCAAAACCAAAATGCCTTCCCTATCACATTTTACCCTGAAGAATAAAAATAAAGAATAGTAGAAGAAAACCATTTGAGGCTTGTATGGCATCCCTTATGCGTGAAGGGTTTTCAGATTCATTTGGATAGTACTAAATTAATCATAATCAACAATAGCTATTTAATGATGAGGCTACATTCAGACAGAACAATGACCACTTTCTCTTCTGGGGTATGATATACAAAGAGGTCTGAAGCACATGAAAAGAATAGTAACATACAGGCAGGCACCACAAGTTACCTCATTGTCAAGAGCACACTATATGCAATCATACAGGAGAAAATCAAGGCTTGAATGAAAAACGTAGGTCTGCCTCAGGTAAAACTGTGGTATCAAAAATCCCATTGTGAACAGTGGAAACCAGGACAGAATTACAATTAACAACCAAAAAACTGTCAGGTAAGATCTTTGCTTTTATCCATTTTTTTGTCTCCGTCATATTAAGTCTTTATATTCCCCTTGTGAGATTTAAACTTTAAAGACTCTTGCTTAGAGTCTGCTTCCCACACTAATTACAGACACTAAACATCTGTCAGAATGTCCTCTGGTTACCACCATTCCCCATAGTACAGTAGTTAAATCTTAGTGTTTTAAGTCTATATTTCCATGTACTTAGTATTCCGTGAAACAGTAGATATATCTGAAATATGCAGCTAAGTTCTAACACACTCTGATAATGAAGGAGATAAAGCAATCATTCCTGTGTCTTTTCAAATGAAATACCTCTATCTTCCTATTGAGATATGCAATTTCTAATTACTGTTTTTCCGAGAATTGTCCATACAATACAAAGTTTGCTTGAGCTTTTGATTTACAAAGGTAAAACTGAAAGAGAAATTACAAATCTCCCTTCAGCTCTGCAGCTTCATTCTTCACATCTGTTTGATAGTCTCTGAAAGTTGTTTGCTTTCCTTTTGGAACTGCACAGTGATTAAAAAAAGCCAATTTGCTAAGAAAACTCACTGGTTTGTCTTTCTGATATCTCTGCAAATTTTATTCTGCTCATAGAACTGGGAAATCTCAAAATATTCAATCTTGGCTTTTCTGTTTTATTCCGATAGGGAAACAATCAGAAGTCTATTAGTTTGCTCAATTCCAATTCTATTCCTCAGAGTTTATCTCCTTTACCTGAGCAAGCAATCTTTCAAAATAAATGTTCCCAGCTACCAAACCTATCAGGCATTAGACACTGCATTTTGGTTTTGTTGTTCAGTTCTCCAGCTTCCCTCATTCCAAGTTTGATTTATTATCTCTGTCGTAAGACTCATTCAAGTCCTGCCATCTCGCTAGCCCTTTCTAGTACACTGTTAGAAAATGTTGCAGTCTCTTAGTTTAATTTTGTGGGGGAGCTTGACTATTACAGTGATCCTCTTCTTTCTTGCTTCTTGCAAGACATGTATTTTGATCAAAGTAATTTTAGGGGGGTGAAATAATATTTCCAACAATGACTGCACAAACAATACCCCTCACTGTGTCCTGAAATTTCTGTCTTGATGTAACATTTTCATTTTAGCTACACAGGGTCTCAGGCAAAATGGAGCTTAGGTGTTCAAAGTTGGATTTCAAACTTTTCATACTTGAATCCAAAATCCAGTCATTGAACTGATACCTAATCCGGGGACAATCAGGCTTGTATGAATATTGCACATTTTAACATTCATATCTTTCACAATATGTTGGAATTATCCTAAAAATAGATAAGACTGTCCTATCTCAGTTAAACCCTCTGCAAAAGCAACAACAGCAACAAAAAAGTATTTCTCCTGTTATATGGCTCTGGCATTTTTAGTCCACAATCACTGAACTCAAACCCATGTAGGCATAGCTAGCACCTTGTCTTTGCACTAATTAATATCCATTTTTATCTTGGATGTAAACAGTGAGGTTCAGCTGTCTCTTCTCCCTTACGATCTTTTCACAATTTCTAAATCTCACAACAGATAATCCATAGGAAGCTGTAAGATATCTGGGGATAAAGGAAGAGAAGCAATTAACCTGAAGGCAAAACACTTTCCATATTAACTTTAGAAAAGGGGTTCTGGCACTCTGCTGGGTAAGGAAAGCACTGAGTGATTGTGGTACAGATTAATCAGCTTTGAATCCAGTAGAGTAAAAAGAGCTAGTGGGTGAACAGGAATTTTCTCTTGCCCCAGTTAACACTGCAGCTAGTAAGCTGTCTCTTCATGAATATGAACTTCAACTGACAAGTGATTTATGACTGACGAAGTGAAATAAAAACTTTACCTTAAATTCTAACTTTCATCTAATCTTGCCTATTCAACTCATCTGGGGACTTCACTTTTTGATCTGACAGCTCCATAAGCACTGATGATTCTGTTTCTGTGAAGACAAGATTTGCCTTTCTGAGTAGTTGCATTCATATTTTCTGTGTTACTCAATTAGAAACTGGTGGAATCCTGGTCTACTACTTTTGATAGGCTAACTCAGAAATCATGCTGCTGACACCCACATCTAGGATGTGCTCTAATAACACTATCCAAAACTTAAAGGGGAACCTACAGGAAAGATAATGAGAGAGTCTTTATAGGGAATGTAGCTGTAGGACATGGTTTTAAACCAAAGAAAGGCTAGATTTAGATTAGATATTGTGAAGAAATTCCTTACTGTGAGGGTGGTGAGGTACTGGAACAGGTTGTCCAGAGAAATTGTGGCTGCACTATCCCTGAAAGTGTCCAAGCCCGGGTTAGACAGGTCTCTCAGCAACCTGGTCTAGTGGAAGGTGTACTGCCCACGACAGGGGCCTGGGCTAGACAATCTTGAAAAGTTCCTTCCAACCCAAATCATTCAATGATTCTATTCTTGATGTCTTCATTCTTGGTCAGACTGTAGCTCACATTTACTTCACAGAAGAGTGCATGAACAACTAGTCTACATTGTGTTCTGGGGGCTACCCCTCCGGTTGAAGCCAATCCGCTGTGCAATGTAAAATATGAGAATGATAGGTCCAACAGCCATCAACTCTGGCAGGTCCAGACCTCACATATGTGATGTGTTCTGCATTGGACACAGAGCAAACAGGTGGCAGACCACCTTTTCATTTTCCATATGATGGCCAATATCTGGAATTTTTTGGATAATGTCTAGTGAGTCAATTCCCAAAGCAGTAAAGTGGTACAATACACTTTATAGCAGCATGTTACCACCCAAATTGGAGGATATGGTGGTCCAGAAGAAAATGGAGCCTGATTCAGTTTCCTAGGAATTAGTGGTTCAGCCAGGGAGGGAAAAATCTGACGTCAGTTACTTAATTTCACAGAATTTATTTCTTAGTACTCTTTTCCCCCAGTGAAAGATTCTGAAAGTGAACCAGTTGTCATGTCTGTGCCATTACCTAAAACAAACACCTATACATAATTGCTTTGATGGAATATAAGGTACTTCAGAATGAAGTAATTGAATTGAATGATTTTTAGTATCTGAAATAACAGCTTAAAATTGTTATAAAATTGATCCATTTGCATTTCAGAATGCAAACAGCCTGGATGCATAATCTTAATCCTCCTAACCTGACCATAGCAGGGGAGTTGGAACTAGATGATCTTTAAGGTCCCTTCCAACCCAAACCATTCCATGATTCTATGATAACCTCTCTTGCTTTCTTAAAATGTCATCTGACCCTGAAACAAGGTCTCTCTTTCTCTCCAGAGCCATCATATCTTTGCCTGCAGGGCCTCATCTGTTTGGTGCTCCAGAACAAGTCTAAGAACTCTGCTCTGTCCAAAATGTGTCTGCACACATGCCCATCTGCCAATTTTGCTGTATCTAGGGCACTACTGAGGTTAAGGATATCTTAGATGCAGGTTGCTCCTGTGCTTGAAAGCCTATTTTACTCAGGTTCTTAATATTTTTGCAGGGTTTTTTGTCCCTGGACTGTTTGGTATGTCAGGATAGGGTGAAAACAAATACATTCAGTTGCTGCTGTTGGAAATTTTTCTACTTTGCAGGAAATATCTAAATATTCACCAGACCAAAGACAAAATAAGCATAAAAGTAAGTGTAATTAAGTGTTTGGGACACATATGAGGTGGAAGGAAAACTGAAATTTTCCCCTTATTTTATTACTTTAATTTTGTAGTAATTATTCAATGGACAATGGACAGACATTAAGGCTTCCTGCCCTTTCCTAGATGAAAATCAACACTTATGCTTATGGTTGCATTTTCTCTCTTTCCACTCATTTCTGACACTAAACTGCTCCAAGTTGAACAATAGTTTCACTGAACGTGATTAAGAGCCTTCCCCTTACATGATTCCTCAAGATATCTTAATAGGATATGTTAGGTTAGGATATCTTAATGTTTAGGTCTTTCTTGTGTAGTAAGAGATACAAGTTCAAACACTACTCATACTCTGCTGTAACTGTAGGGAGATTGTAGCTTCCAATGAGAATTTTATTACATTCTTCTCTGTGTGTCAGAAATTTACAAATTATTTTCTGGCAGAGGTAAAGATCAAGGAAACAGAACGATCCAGGGGAAGCAGGCACAATGCAGGTGGTCACATGAAGGTGGAAGGGAGATCTCAATGTATCTCCTGCATTCCCTTCTTTTCTGCAGCTCTTTCTCTTGTTTTCCACCAGAGTAAGAGATTTTACGAGCTCCTACTCCACAAGGAGGAAAAATAGTCCCTGGAAGAAAAAAAACAAAGCCACTATTCCTTATATACCTTTTCTCTCTTAAGTACAGAAATTGTTTTTTCTCCAGTCCGAATCCTAGAGAACATCTATCACAGCTCCAGCATCACAATCTGCCCTTTTGCTGTTAGCTCCTGGATCAGGCTTCCTGTTTTGCCCATGCTTTCTGAGCCCCTTAATTCCATGCAGCTCCCGCATGTTTAGGACATTTTCTTTTCTCTGAGAGTTGCAATGTGTGGTTGCAATTTACAGGGTCTCCTATTAGTGATGGGCAAAAATGGCTTTTTTGTGATCCTTGATTTCATTTTCACAGAGAGGAGTATGACTCCATCTCCTAGCAAAATTTTTATCCAGCCAGGACTTAACTCTTCACAGATGTTGGAGTGGTGTATACAGCTTATTTTGAATTTGTCTCTTGTTATTGATTTGTAGACTTTTTAGTTTTCACTTATGCACAGCACGATAGAAATCATAGTTTTGTGAACATGCCTTTAAAAAATAACTGTGGTTCATTCATAACATCATTAAACCTCACTGACAGCTCAGCTACATTACTGATATTAAGAGTATGACAATTATTTTCCATAAATGTAAGATGTCTGAAAGATTTTCCTCTGTTCTATTAAATTTTATTATAACAAAAGATAACACATTTAACAGACAGAAGTATTCTATCAAATGTTTTATTATGCCATTAAACTTTAAATATCTTCCAGCTTTCAAGAAAGGAGGGCAGACTATGCATTTACAAGACTTCATAAACAAAGCTTGAAATTCATTCAACAATTAAGAAACTGAACAGAAAAATTCTTTTATTCATATATTTTTTCCATAGGTTCTTTTTTACACCCACTTACATGTGAAATAATAGGAATCATTATAGGCATATATAAATGGTTCCATTATATAGGCTAGGATTCTTTCACAGATATTATTGTCATTCATTATCCAAAGGCCAGCACTGAGAAAAAGAAGCTCTGACTGTAAAGAACAGGAAACAGGAACAGCAAAGCACAATTACACCTACAGCTGTATAATATAGTTAGAATATATCTAGGCAATAATGTATCACAGTTTGCCTCTGTGATGCATTATTTTTCTTTTTATAAGAGCCACTTCTGAGTGGCTAAGATTAATAAGTGCAAAGTTCAGGAGCTTTCAAAATGCAGGTCACTGCTTTGTTGAGGTAACTTTCAAAAACACTTTAAGTAATTTTTAATTAATTCATCTTCTTTCCGATGGCTCAAGAAAGGGCTGTTAAGAGCAGGATGTAATTGGGGATCACCACCCAAGGCTTAAGTAAACAAATATGTTGCTAAAAGCAGTCACCTCTGGGAAACAAACTCCCCCTCACTCAGTGCTAAGTGGGTGCCCTGCGAGAAGAACACAGGGCTGCACCCAGGCACCGAGTGCAGGCAGAGCTCTGCAGTGCTGGCGGGCAGAGAGTGCAAGGGGGGCCCGAGTTCCACCCGGGGTGGGATGACATGTGAGGCAGATGGTCATCCTTGAACAGTAACGGTCACATTTGCTGAAAAAGAGGTAGAAATTATTGCCAGAAGGCACTGAAGAGCTAAAAGCACTCTCAAGCTCTGAAAAAACGACCCATTTGTGCCTATTGAAGTCAGTGAGCCAGGTGTGGTCTCCAGCTCAGGTGCTGGGAGCTTGCTGACTGCCAGACACCTCAACAACATCTGGAGGGCACCATAACCTTAACAGCCCTGCTTGGCTTCCTCCACCCAACCCACAGCCCAGGACTCCATGGCTGCTCCCAAGGGCTGTCAGGTCTTGTCCCAGCAAAGCCCCAGCAGGGATGACCTCCAGCTTTTACATCCCTGTTCTGCCCAGCCATTGGCCCCCAACCCTGAGCCAAGCCCAGCTTGGCCTATCCCTATCCCTATCCCTATCCCTATCCCTATCCCTATCCCTATCCCTATCCCTATCCCTATCCCTATCCCTATCCCTATCCCTATCCCTATCCCTATCCCCATGGTCAGTGCCGTGGGGCTGCCCCGGCTGCTCCCCACTTCCCTGCTTGGTGTCTTGTGCAGTGAGAACGGCCCTGACTGCCATCGTGTGTCCTCAGGGAGCATCAGCCCCTGCAGCGCCCTGACAGAGCTTCTGCAGATTGCTATAATTGTTCCCAGATGCTTTTGTGTGATAAGACAAAAAGTAAGGGATAGTGACTCTGAAGACTTCACAGTAATACATATTTTTTTAAAGCATAAAGCAATAAGGTGATGGAGTTTCCATGAGTGACGGATCAGTGGTTTACAGTCAGACTGACTGCCTTATAATTTCAATAATCAATTATCAAGGTGTGATAGAAGGTCTTTGAAGAGGTTGACACAGAAGTGGTCATAATTTACTGACAGTGCTGAAGTTAAACTTTCAAGTAATAAGTTGCCTGCAAATATCCTTAGAATTCATTCTAACACTCACAAATGAAAGTCCACAGAAATAATAGGAAAATAGAGCATTGATCAGCTTCTGTTCAGATGGCACAAATTAGAAAGGGTACATCAATTCTTATTTCTCTGAAGCTGCTACAGGAATACTCCTGGAGAAACATTCCACAGAATAAGCCAGGCATCACAAGGATTATGTGAGCAGCACAGGAAGCCAAGGCCATAGACATAGACAGAAGTGTAGTAGAAAAATATTCGCTAGAAGATAAGGGATCGTTGCAACTATGAAAGTGTTGATAGAAAATTGGCTCAGACAACCATGCTGTAACATACTGGATTCTTCTTCAGCAAATCCACGTTAGAAGACTAACAGATTGTCAAGTATCTTCTGAAACTTCACTTCAGTAGAAAAAAAAGGCATTATCTTGTCTAATATTGGAATGCCGATTGCCAGAATTTTCAGGAACAGGAAAGCATCTAGGCAAAGAACATAATGCATCATGGTTGTATTGAAAAATAGTAAACCACCTCTTAATAAAATTATCTGGGAGCCTGGAAAATGACCTGAGAGTATAGTATAGTCTCTGATGATTTCTAATGATCACTACAATTTCTCTGCATGTTGGGACTAACGAAACTTGGACTCTGGTATCTCTCTCTCTTTCCTTGGACATTATAAAGGCTTAGTATCTGAAGGATCTTTCCTCTACCCAACATCCTATTGTATCTCGAGATCTTTGAGGCATCTGCCCTCCTCAAATTTTGACCAAATTAGAAGAAAGTAAATAGAATAATCTGGAAAGAATCATACTTGAGGGAACATAAAGAAGAAACCATAGCGATAGAATGGCAGTCACAGTCTTTCTGCCTCTCCTTATAAGCTCATGCTTAATAAACAAAGACATTGGAAGGCTTTCTGCTTTTGGACTGAAGTAGCAGGTGAGATTACCTTGTGTTAAATGCAGCTTCTGTACACTAACAGAAAGACTTTACAGCATGAATATAATGATATTTGGTGTCCTCAAGATGGCCAGAGAAATAGAATTCAAATCTCTTATATACTTGATCTGATAAATGGGTTAGAGTTACTGAACTGGTCTCTCAGGTATCAGTGTTAAGTGCCAGTAACAGAAAAGAGCATAGCAATGTAATGAACTGGAGACACTCAGCATTGTGTGGCTTCACACAGCTGTGCAAAGGTCATAAGACAGGAAGAAAACAGTTTGGGAGCTTTGCAGGTTTTGGCTGTAATACTTTGCGTATAGAATAAAGAAGTCAAATCTTTAACCAAATCTTTGATGATTAGTACTGAATAAGATTTTATCAATAAAGGTTTCCTATTTTAGGGTGTCTAATAGGATAAAGTCTTCAATGAATAAAAGAAAGCTGTTTTCTGTGTATTAAAGGAGAAGGGAATTTGGTTTTGAGAAATTTGCTACTCTACTAACTACAGACTCCTCTTACACTTTTAAGAAGGGAAGTTTCTCCTACTGCTATCTAATCCTGCCAGCATCATATACAGAAATAAGTTTAATATATGTGTGGCCCAAGTGAATTCAATTATAAGTGTGTTAAGGTGTTGTTTTGTTTAACAAAAGATGTTTAAAATTCCCTATTTGTGATCTTGCACTGATTTATAGCATTTGAAGGAAACAAAGCCCTTCTTGAGAAAAAGACAGACTGCTTGAAATAAAACATAAAAGCTTAAGTATCAATAAATTCTTCTGCATTCAGAATCAAGGGGAGTAAGCTTTGTTGCTAGGAGACTGTGACTGGAAGGTATCAGGAGAGATTGCTCTATTTTAAAGATTAGAATCTGTAATCAAGATACTTAGCAGGTAATAAAATAGCTATATGTATGAGTTCAGTGCAGACCAGGTGATGTGGGAGGCAAGTGCTAGAAAGCTTATGAAAAGTACAAATCTTCGAAGACTCTTCAGCTATCATGGCATAATGGCCTGATAAAAGAAGCTCATTATTTGCTTGCTTACAATTAGGACAGAAACTCAGTTGGGATATGAATTAAGTAATAAATATTGATGCATCTGCCAAGAAGGGACTGTGATTTAATTTACTTTTGGTATTTACATGGTACTAATCTATAGGTCTCTGAAAGTTTTTAAATTAATAGCAGTAAAACATGTTGAAGCTACAGAGAAAGCAAGCTTGTTGCAGAGAAGAGATAAAATTATTTTTAAAATTTGGAACATTTTAAGCTTTTCCTACCTACAATCTAAAATTAAAAGCTTTATAATATTTATATAAAGTTTTGGTTTTGTAGAAATTTAAAATAAAAGTAATAGATATAATTTTAAACATTAACAGTTACTTGAGAAATAAATTTATTTAATCTTGTTTTTAAAAAATCAGCTCAAAGTTTTGGAGGATTTTTTTTTTGTGTGGAAAAGGTTGATATTTTATTTAAAATGTCTCAGATTTTCTACTGCAGTGTGAATCAATGGAGAGTCAGAGTTTTCATGAGATACACATATTAACACAGATATAATTAACACCCTCTATTTCCTTAGCTTGGTATCTGTGTGTGGTGGGTTGACCTTGGCTAGATGCCAGGTGTTTATTATCACTCCCCTTCCCATCTGGACAGGGGAGAGAGAATAATATGGAAAACAACTTGTAAATTGAGATAAAGCAGTTTGCTAAAGCAAAAGCGAAGGTTTGCACACTCACAAGTGAAGAGGAAAATAACAAAGTTTGTTCTCTACTGCCCATTAACAAGTCTGGCCACGTCCTGGGAAGCAGGGCTTCAGCATATGTAGCAAAGGCAAATATTGTAAATAATCAATCCTGCCACTTCCTCCTCCTTTCCTTAGCTTTTGTATCTGAGCTATGTCATATGATATGGAATATCCCTTTGGTTAGTTTGGGTCAGCTGGCCTACTTGTGTCTGCTCTCAGAATCTTGACTTTTGTAGCGGGGAGTGGGGAAGGAATGCTGGAGAGACAGTGCTGATGCTGTGCCTGCACTGCCCAGCAGAAGCCAAAACACTGGTGTGTTATCAACACCTTTCTAGCTACCAATGCAAAGCACAGCACTGTGAGAGCTGCTATGGGGAAATGAACTCCATCTCAGCCAAGCCCAATACACTGCGAAACGTGACTTGCTGGTGTCCATGTAGCTTCACGGCAGGAATTTTCAGATATCGAGACCTACTGAATATGTGTGAGAACCTTGGATATAGGCAACATGTAATTAATTATTTCTAAATTTGAAATATTTTGAATTATTAAGATACAATCAAAATAATTTAACATAAAGCTTTTTTATTTTAAGAAAAATGTATTGTTTCTGAGACGTTAGAACAAATATTTTGTCTAATTGTAATTAGGTGGTATTTTTCACTGCTACTTCATTCTCAGTTTCCATCTGACATTTCAGATCTTTCACTGGGTGATATTACAGAGATGTTTGTTATAGACAATGTTAGAAAACTTGTTCATATATGAAAACATCCCTCAAAGAACAAAATAAAAATTCAGTGTGGCATATGACTTCCCTCGTGCAGTCATCCTAAAGAATCATGGTGGTTACTCATATTTTCTGGTGGGAGGACACCCTTCTGCAATATTTCTTCAGTGCCAAGGCAGACTGTTCAACACATAAGCAAGTCAGCAACAGTTAGGCCCCCTCATATAAGAGTCACCTAGAGATTTTAACTTTGCAGTGTCAAGCCCTTCTTCACAGCAAGCCAGATGATTTTCCAGCACCACATGGTAGTCTGGTAGCTCATTTTCAGTTGTGTTGTTGTACAGGGTGAAATCTTAGCTTCTTTTTGATTTGTTGTACTTACATATCCATCTACATTTTGGAAAAGACTTAGAGGTTCTCACTAGACTGAATAACTGAGAGAATTTAGGCCTACTGGGATTTACATTTAATGGTCTTTAATGCTTTCCTATCCACTAATGTTATTTTCGAAATGTTAGTGATTGAGCAATGTCAGAATTTACAAAATCAAAACTATCAAAAATTTAGCTCCTCCGTATTACTGAAATTCAGAGATCTACATGTCCAAGTTCACTTCTCTGGCTACTGGAGAACTAAACTATTCTATGATTCTATGATGTTCTCTTCCTCCTGCAGTCTAAAAGTATCCATCAGTAAGAGACACATTCTCAATAAATTCTGCAAAATCCAAAATCATTCAGGTGTTTTGTCTTAGCATTAATTTGCACATACTTGCTTTACAGTAGTAACAGCACCTTGTAGTAAAGTGTAGCACGTGCATTCTAGAAAAGACTGAAAAGATTGAAGAGTTTCAGTGGGTTTTTTTTTGTTGTTTAAGGTGGGGTTTTAATTGATGATGCAACTGGCAAAATGGGATCATTGTTAAGGCTATGATTTTTCAGAATGACATTTCATATATTCAGGCTTATCTTGACATTGAGATGCTTTGGCAACTTGCAGATATATGTGCCATTAAAGAGAAACTACATTACTTTAAGCAAAAAATGAAATCCCATTTTGAGTCATGAAAATAATTTATTAAAATGGATTTAGAGATTTATTTCTTAAAAATTTGAATATATTCATACCAATGTAGTGGTTGAACTGTTCTACGTTAAAATCTCATTTGTATAAAAATGAGAGAAAACCTTCTATATATTCTGGGTCTATATAGACCCAGAAAAAGCAAACAACTATAAAAATAACATAGTTATCTTTAATTTCTATGCAGAAAATAAGGCACAAATACGCAAGTGGAAGGGCTCATTTAAACTGTTGTAGTTGTCCATGATGTAGGTATTCATATTTAAGACTTTAGAGTCCCTTTTAAATAAGGATTTAAAAATAGGCACTTTCAGGCTATAATTCTCCTCCACATCAATCAAGTATCTAAAGATCAGAGAAATCACACACTAAACCTAAAATTTTCTCTCTACCAACTATAAAGGCAGCTTAATGTCATTATCTCTGTTAACAATACTTCTTCATAGCTAAGTTTCATCCAATTAATTGCTTCAATGACTAAAGTCGCATAGTAAACGTATGACAGACTTGGAGATTGAGTCAACCTCCTTGGAAGTCCTTATATCATTTCTGTAGCAAACCATTATTTTTCTTTGCAAATGATTCTTGACCATTTGAAAAGGAAATTAGGATGCAATGGGCAAATTCTTGTGAATTTCATCTTTCACAAACTCATTTAAAGATTCTTTGCAATTTGTACTAATTATTACCATTTAGTTTTGTTCTTCATCAGTAGGAAGCTACCAGAGCAAAGATCACTCTTCCTAAGAAAAACAAGCTAAAAGCTTTTCTGGATTCATTGTGTTTGGTAGAAATATTTCATGCTCTCTGCTCAATGCTGTTGGGCACTCCAAATGAGTGCATTCACTATATATCACATATATATACTACAATATGTTTTTCAGAAATTGCAACTAGACATATAGCTGAATAGAGTTTGTCTTTAAACATATTTACCTGACAAGACACGCTAAATTCAATCCTTACCATACAAGGCAAAATTTCAAGTAATTTTCATTTTTCATTGACTTTGGTGAAGACTGTAGCATTTTGGTGAAGAATTAGATCCACTGACCTGTGTAGACCTATACCAAGAGTGAGTTTTGGGTTTCACTGAAGTGCAACACCCCTCAGAAGTCTTTCTGTCTTAGCCGTGAAAGCTTTATACTGTGATCAGAGGACAAAGCCAGCCTATAATAGACAAGTCAGTCTCAAACTGTTAGTGTTACTGTCATATATGCATTTTGAGTCTGTATAAGGACAAGTGCAACAGCTAGAATTTCAGCCTAGCTTGCATCATTTTATTTTTTTCCTTTCCCAGAAACCTGATATAAAGCCTACCAAACAATCAGACATCTTTATTAATTAGCAGGAACTTAAAAAGTCTGCAAATACTTTTCAGTCACTTTCAGGGAAAACAGTGCCAGAGCAATTACAATTCAGTAGGAGTAAATTTACTTCATTACCTCCAATGAACCTTTATGTCAAGAAAGTAGTCTACAGTAAACAAACTTCTGTGAATCAGACCAGAACTGACTCCAAATGTTGCCAAAACAAGATTGTGCCTATCTGTGAAAGGCAGAGTGTATATTCCAAGAGAGGTTTTCTTACTTTCTGAATAGCGAAATAGATTGCTTTGGTTTGCTTCTTGATTTTCTTATTTGTTTGGGTTAGCATAAGAATGATTAAATTAAATTAAGAAAAAAAAAAGACAAAAGAAAAAGTAAAAAGGTAGGACTCGACTCCAGTTATGGATTGTATCCTAAAATAAAATTTACCAGTATTATTGCTGTAACTGATTGATACTGATAGTCAGCAGTAATCAGAGCACAGTATTCACATTGCTGCTCTTGTAAAATGTGCTATTAATGGCCCTGGGACAAGGATGTATGGGTTACTACACTGAGCTAATAAAATATCAGTTGTATGACCTGAAAGCATCATGGAGGCTGCTGTAAAAAAGGTTGCAATGGGCACTCACAACACAAGATTAAAAGACTTTGAAAGTACAAGCATAGGATGATAGCAAAGGCCACAGAGCTCTAAATACAAGGCACAAATGACTGATCACTCCCGTATTATTAAAGGAATGCAACCTGGAAATGGGGTAAAACTGGATTTAGGGATAATCAATCAAAAAAGAACAAGTTAAGATGATTTTTTGCAAAAATATAAAAAATTACCCAAGATGAAAAAAACCATCAGTATCATACTTCTTTAAAGAGTGAGGTAAGGACTTGGGTCCGAGATGACTCACTCCTCCCTCCAGTTCTTGAGGAAAACCTTTTATCAAGCTTATGATCTGATGCAGAAGAGAAGGGGTGAGCATAGTATCACAGAAAGGGGGGACATCAAGAATTTTCTATCAATTTAGGCTAAATTATTATTGAGAAAGAGAGGTGATAGTCAGATAATTTAAATGCTAAGTTTTACTGTCATTATAACCAAACTAATAATTATTTTATAGATTGTTTGAATATGAATTAAACTAATGCCTTCATATCTAAGGTTTATTACTCTAGCCCATATAAAATGTTTGATAGGGTACCCTATCCTTGAGGACTGACTGTTAAATCTGAATGCAGAAATACATGGAGAATATAAGTGATCCAGGCTTTAATTTGCTTGTAACAGCTGGTGGAGGATACGGGCATCTTCAGTTGATGAATTTTGGATGACTATCAGGAAGAATCTCTCTTTGGTCCAGTGCTAATCAAGTGCTTTACTGGAAGCAAACATAAAACTGTAATGAAATTTGCAGATGAGTGAAATTGGTTGAGAGAAAAGGAATAATCACGTAAAAATTGGTTCCTGAGAGCCCCTTGGTGTGCTTTTCTCATTTAAATCCAAACAAATTCCATATGCAGAGGAACCAAAAATATAGGTCATATTGACCTGGTGTGCACTTTCCCCCGTTGTGGCTGAGGTAATAGGTGGCATAGAAGGAGAAGGTTAGGTACTGAGTTACTAGGCCAATTACTGTGCCATGTAAACCAATCAAGTCAATGTTTCAAAAGCCCTACTAGACGAGATCAGAACAGAGGTGGAAAAAATCCAAAATTTTTGGAAATTCTTGTAGAATCTCTGTCCATTTAATTTATCAAAGAAGAGGTTTAGTGATCATGAAATGACGACAGTAGTGTTGAGGAAAGAATCCTTGTAAGTAGGGGATTTACAACTAAAGTAAAAGCATACTGACATCCAAAGGCTGACAGGGAATGCTAGGTAAGCTCAGTCCAGAAATCAACCAAATCTAGGAAAAAATCAGTTTGATTAACCACTAGAACTACTATAAGAGATTCAGACAGAGTATCTTCCCCTAAAGTAAAGCTGTTTGTCTTTTTAGAAGAAGAGCCTTAGCTCACCCAGACATCAGGGTATTACTGGGTGAAAAGTTATGGTCTGTGCAATGTAGGAGATCAGAATAAAATGTATAATAGGCCCCTTTGTCCTGTGATTTATCAGAGTTTTCATTATCTGAGATCAGTGTGTTAATAGACTTGAATTCTGTATGCCTTGATTCTAAGGTCTTTGGTTCCTGTTATAAATTTTCATGAGAGTTTTGCAGTACTGCAAATCCCTTTGGGCATGTACTTTTGAATGAAAGCTTTGGCATGCATTTTGACCTATAAATAAGGAAGTGAATGGAAGGTACTGCATGCCAAAAGAGACATAAAATCCCCCAAAGATTTTAGCAGTAGTCAGAATTAAAGACTATGAATTTCACAGAGGACCCAAACTCATCATATCACGTTTAAAACACACTTCTTTCAACTGCCAGTAATAGCTGAGCATTAGCTACCCAAGTCCATTTGCCTTTGTGTTTAGTTGCTGCCCAAAAATTGTGCTCAAGTTCCCATATTAGTGGCCTAACAATGGAAGCCAGCAATTTACATGATGCACACAAGAGTTTTGCTACTGAACTGTGGAAGATTTTTTGAATGCTTCAGTTACATGTGAAAAATTTTCTAGACAAAGGTTTTAAACTAAACTTTAGTGATAATAGATGGCCAACAAGTAGGAAGACTGTGAAGAGATTCATGGGAAAAAGAAATGAGTTAAACTCTGTGGAGAGAGTAGTGATTTGCCCGCAAAGTTTCTAGTTACTTAAGTGAAAGATAGTGCAATGTACCTCTATTCAGTATGACATTATACCATATTACGTTGATATGTTTCTATTAAATTGAAAAGCAGGCATGACTTCATGTGAATTTCTTTTGGGAAATTCATACTCTTACATTCAAAGATGCTGTAGCAATTTTACAACGAATTGCCTTTGTCCTCAAACTACTGTATTTTTCCATATCTGGTTGAGGGCCTTAAAGGAACACCCAAGCCACTTGTGACAAACGTAAAGAAGTTCAATAAAAATAAAGACAGAAAAAAAAGGACTCTTTACAGATAAACATAAAGATTTGGCCAGCTTTCACTGGGCAGAATTTACAGGAGCAAAAAACCCACAAACATTAAACTGGATGTCTGCTGCTCTTCATACGTATATTTTGTTAGTTTCAATTAAGTTGGCATTTTGCCACATTTAAACTGAGCTCTGTCATTGTCTCCCCTCTGCAAATGAATAGGTTGTGTTTCTACAGCTGAATCCATTTAGGCATTTTTAGTCAGATATTTCCTTTCTTCTGTCTTTTGGAGATAGTGAATGTAGAAGATGTTGATGCACACTCCACACTTCAAATGTAGTTCTAAAAATCCATTAGCTGAAGAACAGTGAAGACACTGGTTGATCACAGAGAACAGTTGAAGGTCAGGTTTAAATAGATGTATAACATTAGCCAGGCTTGATTGGCCATAGCTTTAGCATGTATCTCTGAAAGACTATTCAAATATTGATGTTGAGTGAACATAGAAACTGAATACACTACTTGAAATTAAAAGCAAATACAAAATAGTAAAACATTGGCTTTGGACAATATTTTGAATATATTTATTAGAACACTGTGGGATAAAAAAAATAGTAACATTTTGTAACGAAAAGAGAATCCTTTAATATAGAGGATGGGCTCCTGTTCCAATAATGTTTTACAGGTAAGACCCTTTTACTGTGCTCCTAGATATAAGCAGTCAGACTTCTTGTGCCATTTATCACACTGGATCAAAGTCCCTAAGGGAAATGAGGAGAAGCTGACTTAGGAGATCTCTTCATGACACTTTAGACTGCTTCTTAAATCTGACTGAGATCCATCTTAAACGGAGGGTGGTAGGGGGTCATGAAGGAATCCCTTCTATGCCCTCACTGTGTCTTATATCACAATTGGCTTTTTTAAAACTAATTTGCTGGTTAGTATTTCTTAAGCATAATCAACGTACTGGGGAAGGACTTCAGGCACAGCTGAACTGTGAATAGTTAGAAACTGATAAAAAATCCTAAAAGGATTATTCATTTCTCCTTGAGGAGCTGAAATCTTTTGTAACATCTTTAGTGAAGAAAAGTATTATTTTTTTCTTGTTCAGTTTTCTGCACCATCCTGTTCATGGGCTGGGCCCTGATTTCTGAAATTTATATAACTATTTAAATATGATGGTTTTCAGTATTTTAGTGTCATGTTGATGAACTGGGTTTCTTTCCCTATTGTCTCACTTAAGTTTTCTTAGCTCTCATTCATCTTCTACTTCTGAATGGTGTTTATGTTACTGCTTGACAGAAAGGTCGCATTGATATTAGTCATAATATGAGTATGTTGATCTCCATTCTTCCTTCATGTCTGATTAATGAATTTGGCTCCTTTCCTTAGAAATTATAATATAATGAATTTCCCAATAAGTTTTGATAAACTCCTTCAATCAAAGCTTTTCAATTAATTAGTAGTTCTTACTAACCACTATTAAAAATTTTTACAACTGTTTCATAAAGATGACAGTTTTGCAAAATCATTTTTGGTACAATGCTATTTTTCCAAATCTTTTCAAGGTTATAAAAGCTATTAGCAGTATTTGGTCATCATTGCTGAATGTCTACCACAGTATCATTTTCATTGCAAGGCTTCAATCTTGATAAAAAACCTGACTTATTTCTTTTAATATTTCTCTTTCTGAAGTTATGGTCCTTTTGGGATGTTAATAACCATATTTTTCTTTCCCTTTTATTGATGAAACCATCAAACTGTTTTGTTTTGATTTGCTTGCTGTTTGGTGGGTCTTTTGTTTTCCATTAATACACAGAGCTGAGCCAGGTAATGTCATCAGAAAAATCAGCATTGTAATTTCCTCATAAATCCTCACGTTAGCTTCTTTATTGTCTACTACTCAAACTGCATGAACAATAATGAGATACAGAAAAGCCCTAAACTGCATTGGTTTCCACTGTAAACCACTAAAGCATATTTTCCAGCATCTCTATTCACAGTGATGTTCTATTTGTCACAGCAGATTATTTCTCTGTGTAGTCTACAGCATACCGTAAATTTCCAAAGATCATCTCACATATTCCACAAAACTGCTTGAGAAACCCACATATTTTGTCAAAAAAGTGCCTGTTTATCTATATCCCTTTCAGTCTATGATGTTGTAGAAGAATTTGCTCTGCATATATGAACTCGATATTTTAAAAATCTCTCTGCTCTGCTGTTAGCTGAAGATCTATTTATTTCTCTATGTTCTGTCCTGCTCCACACTTTTGAAACACAATGAGACTTGTTACAGTAGGTACAGACATCTATCCTTCAAAACATCCTATAAAGGTGTGGTTTTTTTTTTTTTATTTTTCCCCCTTCATTCCACATACTGTTTAAAAACATATGGGAAGTCTGGAGGGTTGTTTTTGTAACTTACTTTTAGTTTTTCTGTGGTTAAATCTCTAGTATAAAAAATCCAATGTGATCATCTGATTTGAGTAATGTTACTACACATTTTGGCTTCATTTTATTTTTTGGTCCAAGGAAAGTATAATTCAACTGTTTGAAGAATGCATGCATTGCATGTATCAAGTGTTTGTTATCTTGGCTGATATGGCAGTATCACTACAGTATAAATATAGGATATAGTGTTGTGGATCCTGCAGACTATATTGAGCTTCATTATATACCTGACACCAGTTTTGGAGAGGGGAGAGAAAGGTAAGAGGGAAGCAAACTGGGCAGCAGCCCATGGCTGCTGACATTGCTCAGATTTTCTGTCAGGAAATCAAGGAAACATTGTGAGAATGGACCATGGAGAGAGCCCTGAACTCTGCAGAGCCTTTTAAACACTGTTTTCTCACTCTGCTCTTAAAGGTAGTAAAGTATTGCTCACTCAGCTCTTAAAGTATTGTTTCTTGCCAGGACTTCCACTAGAGTAGTCAGTTAAGGTCAAAGGAAAGCCAGTTTCTACAGAGAATATGATGATATGTATATGTCAAGCTGCATTACAAGATCTGACAGGAGTCATAGGAAAGGGGAGACAATATGAAGGTTTTTATGTGTGCAATATTATGTATTTGAAAAAAAATAGTCAGGTGTTATTAAAATAATCTGCTGACATCTTCTTCTAAGGTCATAGATGAACATACTACAGGGTTTTTTTTCATCCAATACTGATGTGGAGAAGAGCCATACCTTGATAGGAAGGTAGTTGAAACAAACCTTAGTCTCTCTGTTCAGTGACTTCATGGATATATACAGACACACAAACCCCTACCCTCCAAATATATTAGCACAAAATATTTTTAACCTTTACAGAAATGAAGCTGAGATTAATTAATTTCTTACTTTTGCCCTTCTGATTGTCTCCCTCATCATGCTGGGGTTTAGCTAGCAACTGTGGATAATCTACAGCAGTCCTTTTTAGCCTGTGGGGGCAAGCCCCATTCAATTTCAGATTTCAAGAACTTCAGAAGTATTATTGGAAAAGCCAACAGCCTTTTGATTATATTAATGGACAGCAGGAACCAGGTACAAGCAGAACTGTGGTGGGAAGCCAGTATGCCTACAAAAGTGCTAAATCCAGCACCTTATTGGCTGATTCTCCTTCTTCTCCCACATACAACCTATTTTAAACCTGAGCTGATTTTGTTTTCAGAGACACTTGGTGGATTTCATCTGATCAAATACAGTCCTCTGCAGTGTAGATTTTATCTTTCTTCTCAAGCTATCTCCACTCTCTTATAGTCAGCGTATGAGCATAACAGAACCATATTTAGGCTGACCAGGGGTCTAACCTACCTCAGGGAAGGGTAAGCATACATATGGTACTTTTCCTCATTACTCTTCTGGTCTCTGGCTATTTCAACTCAAAGGATTTTCATGCTGTGCATGAAATTTTGAGATTTTAGCAATTTGAAAATTATTTTATACCTCCTAGTACAACCTTCTTTTAACATCCATACACACAGCAGTCCTTTGGCATGGAGTTCCATAGGTCTATTTTTCATTCCACTTCCTCTTGTTGATTTGTAGTGTGGTTGATTTAATGAAGATACAGTCTTCTATTTCTCCTTTTTTTTTTTGAAACCCTTTTGCATTTCGCATCCTTTCTCCCTGTTTTCTGGACTGAAGGGTACTAACCTGAAAAATTATTCTCATCCTCGAGAATACATCTACAGCAGATCAGACAAATCATACTTCCAAAGCACTAATTTCTCTTTACTTATTTCTGAGGGAGCCTAGGATGACTAAACTAAAAACCAGACATTTTTGCTGTGTACTTTTAAATTTAGATGAAATCAATTTCATCCTCTGTTTCTGTGAGTTGTCTCATTCTAAATGAGAGATAAATATATGGAAATTAGTGAAGTGTTTCCAGCATACAATAAATGAATAGAGATAATAAAAGAAAGAAGTGACTATTAAACAATAAAATTGACTCACGCATAGTGTACAGAGATATGGAAATGAAAAACCCAGTCTCAGACACTCTATTAACTATAATTATGTCTTCTTCCTTTATGGTTACTCTGGTTTTCAATGTACAGTTATTAATAAGGTTTTCAGCTAAAAATTCAAAATAAATACCAGTGTTAGAATACGAATAAATTTTATAAGCGGTGTTAATAACTACTAGATACTTCTTTAGAAATATGTCAATGACAGCTTTGCTGTATGTGATGCGCACAACTACCTGAAATCCCAGATGTCAGGTTGTGAAATGTGTCCTATCAGTGCCAGTGCCTGGTCACTTGGCAGAGCCCTACATTATCAGCAGTCGGTCATGCTAGCAACTCTCAAAATTGCCTCTGGGAGAGTCATGTGCTCTTGGCTTTTATTAAATCTGTGAGGGGATTTGAGTTCTCCTGGTGCTGTGTTCTATTTAGATTCATAGATGTTAAGGCCAGAAGGGACCATTGTGATCATCTAGTCTGACCCCCTGCTATACACAAGCCACAGGATGCTCCTGATTGAATTCCTGTTTGAAGTAGAGTATGTATTTTAGGGGATAAAGCATTCAGTCTTGTTTAATATTTCCAGAAGAATGTGCCATGACCTCAGGCAGGTTATTTGAAACATTATTTATCTCCAGTGTTAGAAGTGTACACCTTATTTCTGGCACAAATTGGCATGGGTTCAACATTCAGCCCTGGGCTTTTGTTGTGCTCTGCTAGATCGAAGAAGACATCCATATTTTGCCCTCCTGTTATCAGGTCCTTTGTTAAACTATGCAGATAGCTCTGTCAGTGTTTAGCTATGAGGTTGTTTTGTGTGTAAAATTAACATGATGCCACCAAATGATAGGTACCACTAAAATCCTTAATGAAAATCAGTGAACATGATGCTAAAATGGTTGCCAATGGAAGGGTTCTAACTCTAGTGTGTAAGCAAAGTGGCTATTTATTATGTGCAAAATACAAAAATGTTTGTTGCAATACAAACACCCAACTCCTTGAACCAGAATTTCAAGGAAGTGTTGAGGAGAAGGAGCCAGGCAGTACAGAGCAGAACATGACACCAGGAAAAGGAACAAACAGTGTAACTTCAAAATTCAGTTCAGGCTGGATGGAGAAGATTTTTCCCATTAGTCAGGGCAGTCAGACAGTGGCAAAGGCTGTCCAGATTTTTAAGTCTCTGAACTTGAGGGCTTTCAAGCCCCACCTAGATCAGCCTGTTCTTACTGAACAGCTGACCCTGTTGTAAGCAGGACATTGGACCAGGGACCTCCTGAGGTCTCTTCTAGTCTGAATGACTTTATGATTCTACAATGTCATAAGACGCTTCAAGACACAATGACTCAAAAGTTACTTTGGCTTTTTATATACTTTTAAAAGGACAAAAATAGTATAAATACCAAAACTAGATGGTGGCTAGAATTATTTTTGCATTCTTTTGCAATTTTTACTGCTTTTGTTAACATTGATATTTTAGTTTAGGAATAAATAGAACAATATTTTTTTACTTAGATTTCTAATTATAAAGCAAAAACTGTTTATTTTTAATGGATGTAACGTTAGCAAAAGGATGTGTGTTGTTTTCTTATGTGCAATGTAATTTCTGTAAATTGTTATTTGTCGCGGGTTGGGGTGGACATGCCGACAAATTTCTTCTTAAGAGGGGGACCTTTTATTGAACACCTGCTGTGACTTTTATACAGTTTCCTGACCATACATGTCAGGCCACGATTGGGTTCTTGTTAACATAAATAATTTACAATTGGACATACAAACCACGCATGTCTGTCAACAGTGACTCAGCACTCTAGGCAGGAAACCCATTCTGTGTTACATCCTTTCTGTCCGTGCTTGACACCTTGCTATGTGCTATGGTTCCACCTTCAGCATTCCCAGTTCTCGTAGAGACCCCAGACCAGCTGGGGCCCCCCCACAGTTATTGATATGATTAATATAATTAATAGGATGACAAAAAGACATTGTTTGGCTGACCAAAAGCTGATGCCTGCTGTTACTAAGGGCATTGTCTAAATGCCTCTTAAACACTGACAGGCTTGGGGCACCAAACACTTCTCCAGAAAGCCTGTTACAGGGTTTGGCCACCATCTCAGTATAGAAATGTTCCATAATATTAAGACTGAATCTTACCTGATGCAATTTTGAACCATTCCTACATGTCCTGTCACTGAACAACAGAGTTAGCACCTTATATTATATACAACTATATAGAAAAGAAAAACTCCATGAAAAGAAAAATCCCAGAATGAAGTTCAAAAGTATCATGCTCTGAAAATTTTTTAAGCTTATATTCATTCAAATGGGAATATCATTGCATGTTTAAAAGTATTTGTGTTTCTGTAGTTAAAACTATGAAAACATCTGCAGAGGTGTGCATTACAGCTTTCTTCCACTTGTCTTGATTACAATAAACCAGGATTGGATTCACTATGCTGAATATGTCTGATTTTCTTGATATTTTGCTGTTTAGTTGGCCAAGGACATAGAAGTATGAAAGAAGAAGAGCATAAGTTTAATATCAGCTGATCATTTGCTGTATTGGATAAATCCCCTTGAAAGTCCTTTGGGGATCAAAATACTTTTCAGAAAAGACAACGATACTTTCATGTTTTACTGCATTAAATTACGTCCAGGCAACCGAATAATCCAGATTTTTCTGGGGGTGACTCTTCTTTGCTTTTTAACTCTCCCCTAAATTTTTTAATCTGTAAATTTCATCCATAATTGAATTCTCTTTTCTTTAATGTTGATTTGAAAGAATTCATTGTTTGGACCAAGAATGCATGTGTGTCCTGCTAGAAACCTATGCCCTCAGATGGGGAAACCTATTCCCTCTTTACAATTAAAGTAGAGACAAGTCAGCAGTCTATTCCATATATCTAATCTGAATCTGTTAATTTTCTCATGATCTGTTTTGTCAATCAAGATATCATGCTGACTCAAGTAAAATTTCTTGCAGAGGTTTGTATATAAGCACTTGTATTCTATCAGGACTGATACCTTTACCAAACAAATAATCTCATTAAAAAGTATTGTATTATTTTCATAACATCTCTTTTGTACAAGCTGTTGACTGGCATAAATTACCCTCCTTAATTCTTTATTAATAGTGTCTAGTATCACTTGTTCTGTTATTTTTCCCAGAATCAAGGGTCATTCCATTTAAATATTGGCACAAAATTCTCTCTCTTCTCCTCCTGAGCTTCCTCCTTTCCCTCACAGCTATAGAAAACTAGCATAAATCATCCTTGGATCAACAAATAGCAAGCTTTGAAACAATTTTGTTTTGCCTGTAAATGTCTAACTTCAGAAACTATTTCATCTCTCTCTTAGTTACTGATCAAATGTAAGATATTTCATAATCACAGAAACATTGTTTTTGTCGATGTGTTTAAAGGCATGCAAAAAATAATCATCTGGTATCTTCATACTACAATCCTTCATGTATACGTTTTGCTTTCTTTGCATTCCTGTAAACCACTAGAATTCTAAGCCATTTTTTTCTAAAAGAAATATTAGTTGACTTCACCGGCTTCCTTCCCTAAGTACAACCTTTAAGATATGAACTAATTTTATGGATCATCACCATATGATACCATATGATACCCAAGGAAGGGCTGGGCAAGGAGCCAGAGTCAGAGTGGGGTAGAAGAATCTTTTGGTCTCTTTCCTCATGCTTATACAAGGCTCTACCTAAAGGAGAAGACTCTCTGAGCCAAGCTGAAACAAAAAGTTATGAATAGAGTCAGCATTTCTTCAAACAAATGTATTTGAACAATGCCATCATATGCTTGATTGAGAATAAAGAATAAATTTATAATAGATATAGACATCACTAGCTCACTCCAGTGATATCAAGATAAAGCACTAGTGATGGCTTAGTACATGCTGAGCACTTCACTAGTGTATACATATTGTTTTCAAATTGTAGTTGTTTCAGAGCTGTTCACATTTGTCTATTTGACATCCCCTTAAGAAATTTTTACTTTTCATTTTGCAAGCAAATTTTTATACTCTTAAATGCATTTTTTGGGAATAATATCTAGCAATTACGCAACATTTACTTGAAGTTGGCTTTGAGGACGAAAGAGTGAAAGAAAGGAAAGAGCAAAGATAGGGTTTATTCTTTACTTTGGACTTAGGCTGGAACTAATTCTTCAGATCCTCTGTGAGTAACCACTGAATTAGAAATCCTTGAAGACATGACTTCAGTAACTGACTTATGTCCATATCAAGGCTGGCACATATTTGAAAACACACATGTGAAGGCACAGATCCGAAAAATGTTGTAATACATGTTTCCATGTCTTCTACTACTTTTTTCAGTAGGTTTGACTAGCCATAGATTTAGCTCAGAAGAAGATCAAAAGTGGTACCAGGATAGTATAGTGAGTGAGAAAAGAAAACAGTTTTCAGTTACCTGTTAAAAGCTCCTCTCAAAATTATGTAGGAGTACAATTGAATGTTTTTTGAAGGAAAATAAAGACTTTGCCTAGAATAGAGAATAGGATAGCTAAATAATACAAATCACTGTATTTGCGAAGTGTAGAAACCTGGTTTTAATTGCATAGAATGTTTCAATGATTTGAAATAAATTCTGAGAAGCTCTGGTATTTGGAGTTACAATCTCAAGGACATTATTGTGAAAAAACTTTTAAAGTACCACAATTGACTAATTATAAACTTCATTTATGTATTTGAACCTGATCCAGAATAATGCATAAATATCAGTATTGATCTGTCAGATCTGAGAGTCCTGAAAATTAGCCTATTTAAGGATACCCTATTAACTTTTCACATCTTATACAAACAGTTTTTAAATTTCCTGAAATATTTTCTATTTGATATCTTTGCAGTGTGACATAGGAAATTGGAATGTATCATGTATGAAGAAAACTGATGTGCCCCATAAAATATAACAGGGTTTGTTTGGTCTGGTTTTTTTTTCCTTCTATAGTAAAACAGGTACACGTTTTTAACCTTTAAAAGAGAGTTTAAGCATTTTTTTTCGTCCTTTTGACTAACAGTAAATCAAGAGAAAATGTCCCATTTACCATAATGGTACCTGATTCTAGTTATTCTTCTGAACTGAATGATTTTGAAATTGAGAGACTATTCCTTCCGAAGACATTCCAAAGTAATTTTTTTCTGGCTTTTCTGTACTTTTCTTATTAATTACATTTAGAATAGCATTCCTAGTATTCCAATACAAGCTGCTTGTGATTTCCAACAGGCTTGCAAGCAGGCATATTTGCTGAATATTGCTGAACTCTATAAACTTGAATGATTAAATCTCATACATGTTATTCAAGAATGATATGAATAATTTTTAATCCTTGGAATTTCTTTTCAACAACAATATTGACAAAAAACATTTTCAGAAATAAACAGTAACACTATTGATTTCAATTCTAAAAGATGTCTGTTATTCAGACCACTTATTTTCAAAACACCATGGTAGAGATTAATTTTGTATAACTTTAGGACCTTGTACTGTACATGTGTACTGGGGGTGAAGGGTGTGTGTGGAGAAGGGGGAGTGGGAACAGAGAAACACTTTTTATTTAGTTGAAAGAAACAGGTACTGTCATAGACAGCTGACTCATCCCTTGCCCAGATACTAATAACTCAAGACTATCAAAGCTCCAGTACCTGCAGGCAAGATGTAGCACTGCATGCCTGCAGCCTTTAGCCAAGCAGGAGACACTTCTGTAGTCTTCAATATATCAATTGTTGTCTTTATTTCTGAAAAAATTGATATGCTGCTCAAAAAAAACCCCAAAAAACAAAAAACCACACCCTCCAAAACTCCCTCTCTTGGACTCAGCTTCCTCTCTTAACCATCTCCAACACAGTAGTAGCATAAGGAGGACTGTAAACCCGAACAAGAGGAGTCAGATCTGGCTCTACAACTGTAACCAGGTGTCATTGGCAGCCTCTTCTCCATTTTGTTTTGTGTTCTTGACAATCTTGTTGACCTTGATCTGCTGATCATCCTGGCTTGGTAGAAGAGATCACAATTGTAAGAACACTCTTCTTCTTAACCTTTGCTTTGCATAGGCTAAATAGAACAATATTTATGAGTGTGTCAATACAGGGAAATTTTCCAGAATTCAAATAAGAACCAATTATTTGGCATCATTCTGAACTTTTTCCAATTCAAAAAACAATATTTTTTTGAAACTCAAAAATAATGATATTCCAACAATAGAATTGACACTGGTGTTACTAATATCACCATCAAAGTGGATGCTAAGCAAAATAAATTCCACAAAGCTACCTTTTAATTTGATGACTTATTTGACTGCTGTTTGATTTATGTCAGGTTGTGGTGCTGACTGAAAATCAGAACCTTCCCCTACAGACAGTAAAGACAAATAAGCATCTCCAGAGCCTGGAGGGTTTCCTCTCACTATAAGACCTAGAACTTTCTGGAAATATCTACATCTGAGCGCTTGTATAACTAGCTCACATAAACAGAGGTATATTTTTTTTTTAATTAAAGGTGGATAAAATTAAGAAATGCTAAATATCAATAAAACATTCAATGGTATCAGAATATGCTCAACGGTCATGAAAATTATGCCCCTTGTTGGTCTCTCGAAATCAGTAATTAACATTTAGCCCATTTCACTATCAAAAACCTTTGTTGGCATTGCTTTCACAGTTTAGCTAAAAACAAATGTGCATGTTTTACCTTTTAAAGAAGCAATGTCAAAATGCTATATTATTAAGACCTTTGCAAATGCTTATTATGATTACAGTATGAAAAATGGAGACTCAGCATCTGAGATCAATATTATCCAGTTTGTAGGACTGTATTGTATCTGTCTGTTCTGGCAACAAATCCTGCAATTGATTTTTTTGATACCTTTGGGGCTGGGGGGTGGGCAGGATAGAAAATCCTCTCTTTCAACTTCAGCTCAAAATCGCTGGTTCTGTGTCTCAAAGACCTTTTGCTGTCCTATAAATCAGTGGAATGAATGCTTCAATGCCTGTGTGTAAATAAGCCTTACTCTGCTTATTTGCTGTGCAGCTGCCTAAAATAATACCCTAAAGGAATGACTTGGCCCATATTGTCTGTTTCAGAGGGCTATTTTTTCTAATCTTAAAATGAAGAGATTTCACAAAATAGAGGTACAATATTCAACATCAAGAACTAGGATATTTTTCTAAATAAATATCTATAACAGAACAAAATAATTGAGGTTAGAACATTTCATCACAGGAAACGCCTAAAAGAAACATTGCAGGTTTGAGGAACATCTACATAGTCATTGATATAAATCAGAGAAGATCAGCTATTCTAAAGACACACAGCAAAGACATTATTCATTTAAATTTCTCTATTAAATATTTATTATGAGAAAGTTAATTGTTACAGTATCAATGGTTTTGCTTAAACATGTATAAAAGCTCATCCACATTCAAAATTACTATATATACTTAATTTCTTCAGAAGGGAAAACTCCTGCCAACGAGCAGGCCTTCTGAATATCAGAAAACTCTTATGTATCCTTTAAAATAACGTTATTAAGGTATGACAGACTGTGGGTCATATGAAAGAGAATCAAATTGGGGCTAATCCTGGAAATCAAGTACGATACTATTCCTCATAAAAAAATAACTGTGAAAGAAATGACTGCCAAGGTACCTTGAAGAGTCTTCATATCGATATTCAAGAAGCAATTTTGGAACAGAATTTTCTACTACATGAAGGGCAGGTATTGGAAATCAAGTAAAAGTTGCCATCAGGAGATATTGTTCCCTTGATAATTAATTATTATCAAGGGAGTAATTTCTTTTTTTTTAAGCTTTTACTTTTTTAACCTTTTATTTTTAAGCTCTCTGTGGTAGTTCCAGGAACTATTTTCACTGCTGTAAAAATTTTACTGCTATTCCACTTAGAGTTAGTCAATATTTGTTTAGTATTTACAGTGCAAACATATACTGAAAAAATGAGGTGATGTTCTAATGAAGATTATGCAAACTCAACCCTTAATTAATAACTTTGCTTAAAATTAGAATGCTGTAATTTTTTATTATTATTATTCCTAGAGACCTATTAGTACCTAACATTAATTGGTAATTTTGTGTTCAATATTTATAGTTCAGGTTACATAACATTGACTTATACTTTACTATAGATTAAAGGACTAAAGTTGAAGCATTCAGCTCTTTCATAGACTGCTAGTAAAAGTGATTACAGATGTACTAATTATCCTTGCTTATGTAAACAATTGTGACATTGAATATGATATAACAAGGACAAGCTTCAGAGCTGAGGTTCTTCTAAATTCTTTGCTAAAATCTAGATGTTTGTAGTCTTTCAAATAAAGATAATATTTACTTTTCTCAATTTTTTTAACATTTTACATGTCTCTCGTATTCACAATCATTCTTTCCCTGATATTCAACAAAACACAATGTCAAACTAACAACAAAACAGGACTCCTCTGTACCACATGCCAACACCCTATGGCTATATTTATACACTATCTATTTTTTGGAGAAATCACTTTGCAAGGTATGCAATGTGATATTTCATTGAGTTTAATAGAAATTAGAAAGAATGATAGTAGTCTAAGAAAGTATGACAAGTGGGAAAAGACTGAAAGAATTGAGTTTGTTTATCTTAGAGTGGACATAAAGATCTCTTATAATCTATAAAAAGGATTTAAAAATAAGACAGTGATCAGTTGTTCCCTGTGTCTGTGAGGGACAGCACAGCTAGCAAACATGTGACAAAGGAGATCTGGGTTAAATATTAGGGAAAATGTTCTCACTATCTGGGACCATGACACACTATAATAGATGGTGCCAAGGTACAATGGAGCTTCCCAAGTAGGTCATTTTAAAGAAAAGTTTAGAGCAAAGTACTTCCAGATGACCTATTCAAATTCCAATCTAGTGATAGACACAGTCAGAAGTGAACTGCCTTTCAAGGGGTCTTTGCCAGTCTGTATTTTTATTTCCCAAATAGTAAGCAAATTGGCTGACAAAAATTTGGAGGAAGCCAGGAGACCATAACACACAGAGGTGAATGGATGCTGGACACATTTTGTTGCTGCCTAAGGCACCAGTTTCAGACTTTGTTCTGAGTCAGCAGCTCAGCTAGGAGCCAGCAAATGGAAAGAATAATCTCTTACACATTTTTCTTTTGCTGACTCTTGGAGCTTGCCCTGGGTCCTGGTGCATACTGTGCAAAATCTGTTCTACTTGGTGTGTTGTGTACCCAGAATAGAAGGGAGGGAACTTGGAGGGAAGGACACTTGGAGGGAAAGATTTCATGAGGTCTCTTGTCTTCCTCCACTTCTATAAGTCAGTGATTATACTGAACAGGAAAAGAAACAAGTGTTCTGCAGATGTACACACTGTTCAGGTGCATTAATGCTGCTTCACTTACTTTTCTCCAGTCATGGCTCTCCAAGGCCTAATTCAAGGTTTGAATCTTGTTTTTAGAGCCCTCAGTATATGAGATTGGATGCTAAAAGGCCATCCCACCCCTGCTTCATAAATGTGTCCTAGAGAACCCACCACCACCGTTGCAGAGACACAGCTGTGTCATCAGGTGAAATAACTCCTTTTGATCACTAGCTCTGGCACACAGTAATAAGAACACCTGATTTTCCATCATAAAACTGTGTTCAAATCTACTTTCCCACACAATAGCTCATAATCCATTGTCATCTATGAGGGAAGGGAAAGAGGGAAGATAGATATAATATGGAATAGTATAGATCTGAAATAAATTCTTCAGATTTACTCTAAAGATTTCTTAAAATACTTATCCTTAAGTAAAACATGTAGATGTAAAGAAACTTGCTTTTTTGAGGTCCTCAGCTTAGAGACCTCTCAATCAGATCAACTCACCTATGCTAAAGACTCCATCTTATAATCAGCAAGTCTGACCAGTTATACTAAGCATCTTGTAGAACTCTCCCTCAGATTCAGTGAATATCCACTGAATCTAAGACATTTCAAGCAGATGTTGTAAAATCATTAAAAGAATTTTAACAAAACATCATTTTCCCATGCAATGGCATTTTGATAAAAAATTCCCATCAAGTTGGAACACTAGAAGTAAAATGCTCTTTACCTCTGAAGTGTTTAATGGAGCTATCTGTACCTATATAAACAAGTTAGCAACAGCATTGCTCTAAGGTACGAGATTGTATTTTGTTTGTTACTAACTCTTGGAAGGTTTTCTGCTGTTCCAATGTCTGGTCGAATTTTGTGTAGATGAAGGCTATGTTATCTTGACTGCAAATTATGGCACTTAAATCTGTCACATAAGGTATTTGTTCTATTGCACCCTTTAAATGCTGTTTTACGTTTGAATTTGTTTTTTTTTTACTTCTGACTCTTGTTCACCTGTATAAAGGCATGAAGCTCACCTCACCATGTTGTAGGTGTTTAATTCTCTTAATGCAATGTTCAAATTTACAAAAATAATTTTCAAAATTACCATGGAAAACTTCCAGTTGAGAAGAAGAACTGTGATTCCTCTGCAGCTTAAGAATTCCCTGTAGGGCTAAAAACAAGATTCAGCGAGTGTGTTTTTTTTTTTCTCTTTTACTGTAGTTTTATTAATAAAGGCAGAGCAGAAATTACTCAGGAAGATAGCATGTAGTTTAACAGACCTGGAACTACATAGCAGGGAACCCAAAGACAGTCTGGGAAAGAGATTTGTTTTCTGGTCACTGTTCTTCTGTTTTAATAAGTTATATTTGATAATTTTCCCTGAAATAATTTTTCTCAATGAAAGAGCAACTACTTTTACATGACTGTATATAGTTAACATTTTCTATCAGTATTACTTTGCTTTAATGGCACAGAAGCTTCCTCAACAGAAAAAAAATTACTGGTGGACCCTTCTCATTGTATCTTGGATCCCACTGTGGAAAGGACAAAACAGAGAACCACACGTCAGCTGTACAGTGAAGGAAACTCAGCTGTCTTATCCTCACTGGCTAAGGTCGCTGGTCACATAGAGTTACACAGACACAAAGGTTTTCTGTAACAGTGGCAGTCCCAAACTACCTCATAACTTCATCTTCAGTACAGCCACAGACATTGTTGTTAGTTCTGTCACACAGATGTTTGGAGTCATTTACCCATTCCCATAGTTTTCTTGGCAAACCTGTCTTTCCTTACTGTTACCCGACTACATTTCAGCTGGCTTTAAAGGGGTGATTCCTCACTTTTCTCTGCCCTGCTTAGGAAGAGTAATCAGTGAGGGACCTGCTACCTCATCCCTTAGCTGTCTTAACGTTGGCACGGTCAAGACCACAGATCTGCCTGACTGTGCACAACTGCAGAGTCCACACCTTCCTTCTCAAAATTGTCCTAAGCAATGAGTATTACAATTCTTACTCATTTGCATTTTTCTTGTACTTTGAAATCTTGACCATGTACTGAAACCCCATTTGAACAGTCTGTACAAATGTAGAAGAAAGGGAATATTAGCTCCAAAGCTTATCAACCAGCCCAGAACTTAGAGAGTTATCGAGTCGTGGGAGACAAAGTTTGTTTTTCACTCCACAAGTCTCAGGGAGCATCATAATCAGATCCCAAGCCGACAAGGCATCTAGACCAAGGAAAGCACCACTCTGCTTCTCTTCCTTACCTCTAGTTCCCCAGAAGGACATACAGGTCCAAAGGCTAAGAGAGAGTTTCAGCATGTTCAGTCTGAGTACTGACCTGTTTAGGCTTTTCACCTACCAGGGCACTGCAGTGAAGGGGAGTCCTGTAGGTGGGCCAGTCTCTTATTCTTGACAAAATCAGGTGCAACTCCCTCATTATGATTTATCACCGAAGGTATTCAGAACTCAACTGTAGCACTACTTCAGGTTCAGCCTCATTTTCTGCAGCCCTGATCCATCCCAAATCGTGGTGAAATTATTACAGTATAACCAATTTGGTAACTTTTGGATATATTAAAGAAAAAAATAAATAAGTGCAAGAAGAAGGACGTGCACTGTGTAAGGTATAGCTAGCCATGCAACAGACAAAGCAGCAAAACCTCTCCTGTCACTTTAGGTTTCCAGGCAGGGATTAACTTGAGTCCTGTGTCAGACAAAAAGATTTGTTGGTTATGGGAAATATTAGGTGTGTTGCCAGAGCCACAGAAAGATACTTTCCTCTAGCAACTACTAGTTAGCATACATTCCCTTCCCTCTTCCTGTTTTCCAGCCTCAGTTCACATCACTAAGAAATCAAGACAAGATAGGAACAAGTGGACCTTTGTGGCTTTGGAGATTTGCTCCTACCAAACCAAAGCAACAGTGAAGAGCTGGGGTAGGGCAATGATAAAGGGAATGGTACAACTCAGGTGCGGGTTGGGCCCTCTCTCCCCTCCAGCACGCTTTGCAGAGACCTGCTGCTTCAAGCAGGACATACCCTCTTATTTCAGACAAAGTTTATTGTGCCGACGTGCAAATTCCTGTAGGATTACTTTGCCTATGAGGTAACAAATATTATTGTTTTGCTGGATGTACAGACTAATTAGTCAGCTGTTAGAAACAGCCGGCTCACAGTGTTCCAATATTAGTGCTTTCCATGATTTTGATTTAATTTCAAGGGCACACCATGGAGAACAAAGTTGTAGAAGGAAGATTTTTGTTGTTGCTGTTGTTCGTTCACTTGTTTGTTTCAATTATTTTTCAAACCTTTATTTCATGCCTATTCATAAATTATATTGCTATATTATGGTATCTCATTATCCTTTATTAGCAGAACACCTCTAAATTGAAGTTGGAATTGTACATCATGTCCTGCATATGGAACAGAGCAGCATATGGAGACTATGCCTACTGCACTTTTCAAGCATAAAAAGCAGGAAATTATACATATTTCAAAGACACTTTGCCAAGTGCTTCTGTGCTGTATCCTGTAATATGGAGTCAAGCTTATCTTTACTGTGTCATTTAAAATTCATGTAGTAGAAATATAGTCAGGTCATAATCCATACACTAAGGAAGGAAAGCAAATTATTTTCCTGAACTTGCTTAAAATACAACAAGTCCCAGCAGAGCTGGTTATTATGTCCCCAGTATCACATCAGTGGGAATGGTTTCAGAGAGTAGGTTCCAACTAGTAGAGACAGATAATTTCTTTAGCATCAAAGCACTCTGAGCAAGTTAGCACGACTGATATAATACAAAGGTAGGAATGATGCATCCTGTATACTCTCGTGAATCTGATCAGAAATTTTTCCTTTAAAATGAGTGTTCTCTCAGTAAAAGCATACACAATTCTTAAAATGATAACATTTAAAAGTGTTTACATGCTGGTGATCTTGATTAAAACATGTAATGAATCATATCCTAAGTATTTTGGAAAGAAGTGGGATTTTTTTCTTTATAAAAAAGCATTTTTACCAAACAACAAAATTCAGATTTAAGTAAAATATTTCAGTTGCATAGACATATAAATAAGACAATTTTCACTCATAATATGATTTTTGGTAATTTTAACATCTTAGAATTTTATTTCATTGTGAATCACAGAATGCATATCGACATCTTACAAATTCCTGTGAAATATAATTTTCTTTGTATGTCACTTGTTTTTGCACAGAAAATAAGTTTTTTGAATAACTCTCAGAGAGAAAAGACTTACTTTTAAGCCAAATATCACCAGGTAGCATAAATACTGATTTCACTATGTCCTATTTTGTCTACATTCAGTAGCATAGAGAGAAGAGTAAAATAAATACAGAAAAAAAAATCCTCTCAGTAAATTAAAATCAGGAGCATCTAATCCATAGTGACAAGATCTGGTTAATGAATAATGTCAGATCAAATTTTACTGTGAAATGAACTGTCCATCCATTTTTGGGGTAATAGACTCATGGTGAATTCATGCAGCATATTCAGATTATCACCCTTTTTCTGAGGTGACTATTACAATAATTGGTAGGGGAAATATATACATATATAAGCAAAAGACGCAGAAAAAGGAGACGACATATACAGAGCTTTCCTCTGACACTATGCTGAAAAGAAACCTTAGAAACTGAGCACAGCCTTCCTGTAATGAAGATTTCTGCAAGATTACCATCTAGGTAACCCTTATATTACTAGAAAGCATCTCACGAAAGATGCATATGGAATACACAGACAGTAAAATTATCTCTGTGCTATTCTCAAGGTCTTGGGAGATTTCACATTTTGGGACCCAGCCTTTCCCTTGTCCCATGACAGCCACACAGGCACTTCTTCTTGCAAAGCCTCCTTTGCTTCTTGCAAAGCATCTCAGGGAGAAAGGGTTATCCTACCAGCTACGATTCCTCTCCAAATGATTAGGTTTGGATTGGTACTTACATCCCCAGCCAGCCAGTCCAAATGTCACATTTACTCTTTTTTCCTCAGAAGCCACACTTCCACCTCAGAAACCTTCCACACATAAATTTTGTATTCTGTTTAGCTACCTGCCAAGAACATGAATTTAAAGCATGAGTTTAAGCATGCTAGGACGGGAGTATTTCTACTTGTGTCTATAAAGAGTGAATAAAACACACCTTCCTGACTTGCTCCAGACGATCATGCAATGATCTGCTCTGCAAAATGGTGGAGAACTTCTGTCACTTTGACCAGTTATCAGACTACTAACCTTTTTATCCTCAGAGAGGAAAGTCACCAAGGTCTGCAGAAGAAAAAGCTCTGTGGTTGAACAAAGATGTAGCTCATGGGACTGCACTGAGACTCTGCTGTGGTGTCACTTGGGGCATATCATGCAAACACTATCACATAATAATGTGAGGATCTTATATAAAATAACTCTAAAAAGTATGTTACATCCTCTCGCTGCAATCTTTTTCTGAAGCGTGTCGCACAATGATGATGGACTTCATTCCAGTGCTTTCCCTTGTAGAGCAGCATTTCCCTCCCTTAAAGGTTTGGGCTGTTTCCTTATGACAATGGAACAAGTAATTTCTTCTCATAACAGTCATGGCATATTTAGGATTCTGGACACCAGGATTCTGGATCACAGAATTGTCACTGGCCATTGTTTCCTCAGCTAATTATTTTTTTTTTTTTTTTTTTTTTAACTGGGGAAAGGACCAGTGATAAAAGAATTAACAACTTCTTGGCAAATTTCAGCTCTACCTTCAAGAAAACACCTTTCCTTGGAGGGCTTTGTCCATAACAATAACAGAAGCAGGCAGGGTGTTTCCTTTTCTCTCAACAGCTAAATGCATTTGGGGAGAAAAGAAAGAGAGAAAACCAACATCATTTTTACAATAAAAAGAAGGAACCCAAAAATGCCCAGCAATTTAGCCTATTGCACACTCTACTCTTGTCGTCAGTGTGTGAAATAGCTATATGATGCCCTCTTTTCTCTTCCATAAACCAATGTCAGATCTCATAAAGGAGATGACCTGGAAATATCATGTTCCCAAGTCCGGAAAAGGGTCTTACTGAAAATGCCTCTTGTGTCGTTCAAACAGTTAAAGGTTAGTAGTTAGAGTATGGTGATAGGATGTTCTGAGATTAGGACTGTGATTTCAGGTAGGGGCATGATTACTAGGCCCTAAAGTGGGCTAATATGAGGCTAAGGGACCCAGAAGTCATTGGCATCTGAAGGAAGAGTGAGAAGCTGGAAGCTGTGCACCTTGAGGCACCTATGTATACTGTGTCAAGAGACAGCATGTCCTTTTTCATTTGCACTGAACAGTGACAGCTAAGCGCTGCATACACACCAAGTGCAAGATGCAGAGGAAAAATGAAGGTCGAGGAAATGGAAAAAAATCAAGAGACAAAAACTATTACACAGCATTTTCATGAAAAAAAATCTCAATTTTCATAGTAATTTCTCTTTGTATGATCTTACAGACTGAGGGGAAAGGCAGAAAGCCTCTGGATGTCCATGTGACTTTTTTTAATTGCTTTCCATATTGACTTTGAGAATGAGATTGAGCTATCATATGCTAGACAAATACAATAGTGCATCTGCAGTGTATATGAGGAGAGGATCACTAAACAAATGAAGTGCTTTAGAGCTAGATGAGGAGGATGGATTGTGTAAGATTCATCAACCTTTGCCTTTTTACAAGTACAACCCTTATGATGCATGGCTCGCATCTGCATGTGCCATTTGGACCTTTGGCCTTCAGATGTCACTGCTTATGCATCAGCCAGAAACAAGGAGAAAAAATACTATAGCATGGGAAAAGTTAAAAAACAGCTTCTGCTTATCAGAGGAGCCAAAGACAGTAATTTCAAGGTCAACATTTCCCTTGATTCTATTCCATATAATTTTTTATTAATGAGTTCTGGGCAAGCAAATGCTGGAACTTTTGGGTTTGGATTTATTTTTGATATGAGGGCTGGGGATAGGTTCCAGTTCATTCTTTCCTGGTTAGTGACATCACATACATTTGGATTTAATTGGAATATCTGTCCATTCCCACTCTATTCATTAAGACTGAAGAATCCACAGGCAGAGATTTGCCGAGATACCTGAAATCTTCCAGCGACCACTCAATATATGAAAGAGAGTCATCTAAGACAGTTTTCTTGGGGTGATATGTAGACAGATCAGCAAAGAAAAACTGATACATTTTACCATTCTACTGTTTAACAAATTGAGAAGAGTGGGCAATCAGGGTTGGGGAGGATAAATAGTTTAGAGCAGTTATGAAAGGAAATCAGAGGGTTAGAATAGAACCGTCAAGATCATCTAGCTCAATCAGTGTAGCACGACCATAAGCATCTCTAAAAAATATCCCCAAGTGCCATATCCAGACACCTCTTGAACACTTATAGAGATGGTGAATCTACCACCTCCCTGGGTAACTTACTCTAATGCCTAATGACTCTTTCAGTGAAAAGATAATTTCTAAAATCTAACCTGAATCTCCCCTGATGCAACTTGGGACCATTTTCTCTTGTTCTCTCACTTGAGACATGGTAGAAGATGCTGACCCCCACCTCACTGATGCCTCCTTTCAGGTAGTTGTAGAGATCAATGAGATCTAACCTGAGCTTCCTCAGTCCTCTCCAGACAAAACAACCTCAGTTCCCTCAGACACTCTTCAAAGGTATGTTTTCTAAACCCTTCACCTCAATGTCCATTTTGAAGTGAGAGGCCCAGAACTGAACACAATACTTGAGGTACAGCCTCATACAGCAGGAGAATCACTTCCCTAGTCCTGCTGGACACACTATTCTTGACACAGGCCAAAATGCCATTCACCTTCTTGGTCACCCAGGGACACTGCCAGGTCATATTCAGCTGGCTGTCAACGAGCACCCTCAAGTCTTTTCTGCTGAGCAGCTCTCAAGCCACTCTGCCCTCAGCCAGTAGCAATGCATGGGGTTGTTGCGACCCTGGTTGTTGCGGCCTGGTACTTGGCTTTGTTGATCCCCATACTGTTGTCCTCAGCTCATAAATCCTACCTGTCAAAATTCCTTTGTGTGTCTCAGCTAAATGCCCAGAATCAGCTCAGCAGCTAGCACAGTCCCAGGATTGCTCCCCATAGGTAATAAAGATGAATTCACCTCTGGAATAGAACTTGGGCCCTGACTCTTTTCAGTTTGCCAATACAGACACAAATGAATTGTTGGAGACAACTTAGCAGTAAGATGACACACTGGTGAAATGACAGATGGGGTTTCTACAGAAGCAGTCTTGTCCAAACTTTATTTCTGTATCTCCAGCCTTCGCAGCCCAGTAAAGATCTCTTTAGTGTGATTGTATAGAATAATGCAGCAATCAAGACACTTTTGCTTGAACGACTTCTATGTGTTTACATTTTCTTCTCTGAATAGACAGATATAGAAATTGGACGAGACACTTTTTACAACCTAAATATTGAGTCTGTGGGTGGAACTGTGGTGAGAGGCACCACTGAGGGACCTTCTGAGCTTAATGATGATTGTGTATGTAGGGTTACATACACCCATTGTGTATGTAGGGGGACTTGAACCCACGATATGCCTCTTGCTATCTATCTATAACAGCCTGTCTACCTCAGCTCTCCACACGTGAGCCACATACAAACATAAAAGGTTGTCACTAGGTAACTGCTTTTCTGATGTCATTCAACTTCATTCTCTTTGTCATCACAACACAATGTATTCTTTAGTGCTTAATTCATAAAGATTTACAGACTTACTCTGGTTTCACAATTTTCTTTGAAATCATTATTTAAAATTGAATCCCTTACAATCTATTTTGGAGGAGAAAACAAAGGGGTTTATAAAGCAACCTCTAAAAGAGACACTTCTCCTTTTGTCTATTCTTCTATCCTTTTTAATTTCCCTGCCTTTTTAATCTGTAAGAAAAATGGCTGGTACTTTCAGCAATTCTAGCTATCTTAAAAGTCATTGGAACTGGCTATGAAGTAAACTTTTAGAAAGACTTTTTAATAGGAATTTAGAAGATTTTATAATTAAAAATATTTTCCTTCTTTTTAAAAGTTTTAATTTTCTCAAATAATTTCCAAGAAGTTTGTTTTTGTCTTTTTTTTATCATCTGAACAGTTTTGAAGTATAATCTACAGGACACGTATTAATAAAAATAAGTCAATAACAGGTTCAGGAATGTTAGTCAACTATAGAGATAGATATAGATATATATACATGTGCCTAAACTATTCCATCATCTCTGTGGTTATTGGCAACATCTTTAGCTAAGATTGTCCAGTCTTTGTTGAATTTTAATTCTTTGCATTTAATTTTCTAGTCTGCTTTTTTTTTTCTTTTCTCGAGCGTGATTTTCTCTGTTGTTTTGTTTTTTATTTTTTTGAGGTTTTTTTCTGACTGAAAATTTCAGCAAAGTCACTCAGCTATTTCTTAGAATCAAAACTAAGAATGAGATTCTCATATAAATTTTGAATATCCTTCTTTTTGACTGAGAACAAGCAGGCAAAGATCTCAGGCTTGACTTTGTTCAGCAACAAAACAGTTTTACTGTGTGAAGAATGAATGAGAGTGACTCTTCCTTGTTGCTCTAGTTTCCACCAAAACTATTTCACTATTACTTATTTTCATTGAAAAAATAGGAAATGTTCTTTTTTGTTTGTTTTGTTGTTGATTGTTTGTTTGTTTGTTTCAAGTTATTAACTGTAACTACTATATCAAATTCTTCACTTTTATTCTGGTTTCTGAAGGGAAATTTTTTACCACAAAATTTTAGGGGAAATTTCAGGCTTTTTTTTCTATCATTTGCTTATAGTTTCCCTTCTTTTCTACATATGTAAGTGGAAGTTTAGTCTCTGTTATAGCATACCATAGAGACTACAACATAAATAAAACACTGATTATATGCTTATCTCTGTCAGAATCAGACTGTCAGAAAGGAACAGGGAGCTGTTACCCAGGTAGGAGAATTTGTCCTCGTACAGCTTCATATAAAAGAATGTGTTTGGGAGCATTGTGGGGAACTACAGACTATGTTTAAACATTTATAATCCATTCTCAGTTTTGACATATATTGAGATGAAAGGGATACGAGAAGGTAGTAACAGATCCCGAATCCAATTCCCCTGTTGCTGTGCAGGCCTTGACCTGCTTAATCGGAGAGCCTAACCTTGGGTCTCATCCCAACGGCAGACCCTGCAACAGGATCCTTCAGTAATCACAGCAGATCTTGTGCTCCATCATGATGGAGGATGAGGGATGAAAATGCATGCTTCCACCAGCTAGTCATATTGAAAAAAAACCCACAAAAGTTCATTATAGAACCAAAAAACAAAAAAGTTAACTTTCCAAAAATCCTTTTTTCTTTGTGGAGTGCTGTCAGCCCATGGTAGGCCTCTGATGATCTCCTGTAAGCATGATCAGGATGAACTTAGTGTTCACGTAAAGTAGAATGGCAGAGATTAATTTCCCTAGGAAAAACCAAAACCAAAACTAAAACCAAAATCAAAATGAAAACAATCAAGTGCTGGACAGAGCACTCTGCTACATAAGTTAACACTTTTTTTGAATCAGCTGAACTTACTGAGGTAGCAGACTGAAGTTTAAAGCCTTGATCTAAAACAGGCAGAGCAGGGATTATTTCTGGAGGCACTGTCTCCCAGAGAAGTTGCCTAACTGCTACATTGTAGGATTTCAGAGGTACCGCCACTATTTCTCAATATTTCTGTGAGTCATTCCCAGATTTTATGGGATTCTAAAATCAAAGGAAATTACATAAATATTAATGGAGTTTATGACTGCTTAATTATGGTTTTAAGGCTTTAGCAAGACTGTGAGCCTCAGCACCCTCTAGTTGGAACTATATAACATCCCTCTGCAGGCTTTGCTACTGTGCAGAAGAGTTGGTTGCAGGTCTATGACAAATAAGTGAACAGGAGATAGCAGTAACGAGTGCCAAAAGTCAGAAATTATGGAAGACTTGTGGACCAGAAAAGAAAGGGAAGTGACAAAAGAGAGGCAGCAGATAACATAATATTTTTAATATAATATTTTTATAATTTTTATTTCACTGAAACAACTTCCATAGTAAATTTTAATTCACAGGTAATTTGGGAAAAAAAGAATTCTTTGTTTGATGCTTAGTTTATTCACTCCCTAAACATTTAAAATTCAGCCAGCCTCAGTGGTATTGGAAAGTGGATTTTATTTGTTTGTTTTTCTGAGGCTAAAGCTGTTTTCAAGCCAAAATTATACGCTATGAAGCTTCTCTATACTGAGAGTTCTGCTGGAGAAATTCCATGTGCTGAACGATTTACTGATGTACCAATTGTACTTTGGGGTTCTACCAGGTTTGTTTAGGTTTAGTGCTCTTTTCCTTATTCCATTAGTCTGACAAAATATCAGTGATGTGTTTGATATATATAGTTTTTAAACGAGAAGCACGAGCTGTGCAGTAGACAATTGAGCTCTGTCCACGGAGTTTGGGTGAACAATTATGCAGCCAGTTGTTCCTTCCAATTTCAGCATCTCAAAAGGGGCAGGGAGGAACTTGGTTACAATGTTCTTGTTCCAGAAGAATAAGTCAGCTGCCACAGGCTGAGAGGCCTCTGAGGAAGAACAGTTGCCATCAGTGCTTTTGGCAGTAAGGACTGGGCTGCAGAATTTAGCATATGTTGCGGGTTTTTGATTTCATGAATCTGCAGGCTGACATCAGCCTCACACTGATAGAGAAACTGGTGAAAGGAATTTGTCTATGTATCTGTTTCCTTTGTGAATTTCCAGTACCACTTCAGTTCACAAAGCCTATGGGTTTCTTTTCATTGCCGTCATGGCAAATATTTCACAGTATCAAGTATCAATGTTCTTGAAGATGCCATTTTCAAAATCGTTTAATTGAACACCTCCTAAACTGTTTGTGCTGTAGAAATAAAATTTCTTCTTACAAAATATTTTTATTTCAAGGCATATAATGTTTATCATAGGTGTCATACAGGTATATTAAGTCTACAGTAGTTAAAAGGTTGGAAACAAAACTGTGCACCAAAAATTTTCACTGGAAAAAATCAGGCTTAGACAAAGAATTACCATGTATCCAAGAAGATATACAAGAGTGCTAACACTTAAAAGATGCAACTTCAGCTGAATTTAGGGTTTTGGATTTAAACTCCATTTGTTATCACTCTCTTTTTTCTAGAAGCTGGGTAACGTCTTTCACTGAAGTTCCACAGCACAGCATGTGTGGTTTTGAGTCTCTGACCCTCTTACTTGACAAAGCAGGGGAAGAACTATGTGTCTGAGAAGCTGCATGAAATACGCTACTGTGTGCATATATTTTAGAGAGAGATGCATGACCTGGAACTTCTGTTGCATAGAAGCATTTTAAGCTCCAAAGTGCCTTTGCACCTAGAAGACCCATCGTAAGTGGTCACTGGATTAAGGGGACCAGTTTTCAACTTCTGTTGCAGCTTTGGGGGTCTAATTACATTCAAGTTCCACCAGAGCAGGTATCTAAAAATGGTGCATGAAATTTAAAGAATCAGAGGAAATTAAGCTTAGAGGAGACTTGAAAGACCATTCATCTCTCCTAAAACATCATATGAGTCCAAAGACTCATACAGCTGGTAAATTTTCTCTATGGTCTTCCCCATCATCAAACTTTTGCATTTCTAGACAAAGTACTGCAGTTCCTACCCCACACAAACTCCCTTATCTGCTTTAGTAGCAGGGAAATTGTGTAGGGAATTCTGGTGAATCAACTAGGAATTACATTCAAAATAGTTTCTTTACTTCCTATATTCTTTAAGAGCAATAGTAAGGCTGAGTTGCAAGTATGCCCTGACACAGGGCAGCTATAGAGTGAGTATTGCCTTCTTGCATTTTGCCTGACAACTTTGCTATGACCTTGCAAACTTAGGTACCTATCTGTCATTTATAATTCATGTATTACCATCAATTTATACAGGACTAGGCAGCTTGCCCTGTGTCTCTAGTTAGGAAGAAATGAAAAACACAGCAAAATCCCTCTTGACATTTTTTCAGTGGAATTGTTACAGAAGATAGTGATACTGTTAGTTACTTATTGTAAGCCATTAAACAGACATTCAAGAAAGACAATTTTCTCCTCTGCAGTTTATTTGAAATCAAAACAGGCTTCTTGTGCTGCTCTGCCAAATAATTTCTTTCCTACAGGACAGGATGGTTGATGTGGTAAAATATATCAGCGAATGATTGGTTATCTATGGGGACCTGACATTCTAAGCAAAATTTTCTGAACCTACTTCTAAAAATCCCAACATATGAAGTAGATGGAGCTGTCAGTAATTTTAGAAATCTGTCATTAAATTTTCTAAATAAAAAGAACTGCAAAGGCGGTGAGAAGTAGTTTTTCTTCTTGTTGTTGTTTCTTTGCTATTTGTTTACTTTTCTTTTAAAAGTATTTGTGTGAATTGCAGCTCCTAAATATATATTTCCCAACTAAAATAACTATCAATGTTGGAAAGTAGTTTACAATTACAGCTATCTTTAGGATTTCTCAGTTTCAATGAGGACAAATCTTGTCTCTGCTTTAAATTTGGTTCTTTTTTCCTAGGGACAAAACTAGCAACAGAAACAAAGGTGTCAAAAAGCCTAAATCCTCCTCGAAGCTCCTTTGGATCAGATGCTACACAGAACAAAAGTGAGGAAAAAGAAAACAGGAAGAAAACAAAGAGAAAAGAGAAAATTAATTTCCCATTATGCAGCAGATCAATGGCAGATCCAAAAAGGAAATCCACGTCACTTAGTTCCTAATATATTGTTTCATGTAAAAGATGAGGTATTAACATAAACCAATCTGTACTTTCTACTCCAAGAGAGAAAAGTAGAATTTACTTTGCTAAGATAATACCTGCCCACTAAAATTGTGTGCAACGTCCTAAAAATTACGTTTCCCATTAATCCATAACCAGTGTTCCACAACCAAGCTTATGAAGATTCAGCCAGAGGACACTCAAGCAGACTCTTCTGAGTTAATGTGAGGATGAAGGGGCTGGCCAATTTCAACAGTTTTGCCAATGGGTGGGTTTTTCCCAACAGTAAAAGTCTGCTTGGAGATTTCTCCTGGACTATAATGGCATCCTTGACAACATTCATGAGAACATGCCTGAGCCTCCTTCTTAACAGAATTCATCCCTTATAATATTTACTTCTAAAGCTGGATAAAGGGTGAGATAAGATTTAAACACCAAAGCCAAAAGATAATGAAGTAATAATGAAATAAAAAAAAATAGGTCAGTAACTTTTATAAATATTTGACCCTTTCTTCAGGTTTCATTTATGAGATACAACTTCTATGCAAATTCCAATAAGAGAATGAATCTGTAGAATATTTTAAGATCTTCTCACATGCTTTCAGAGACTATTACAATTTCACTGGGAAGATCTATTATAAAAACACACAGTATAAAATTGCTTGTGCTAGAAAAGACCAATATATCTCACACACTTCTCAACTTCATGCTGAAAAAAAAATTGGTTACAGCACATATCTGAGGTAAGAATATGAATAAATAACTGAAATCCAACTAAATGCTCAGGCAAAACCTAAGGAACAAGCGCTGATGTGAGTGCCCACTGACTCTCCAAGCAGTCCAATAGAATTCCCCAAGTGCCCACTGCAGATATATGTCTAGGCACCTACATGAGGAATAGCTGGCTGAGAACATTGTGTATGGCAATGTCAGAAAGGTTTGAGATGTGTGCTGCTCTGTAGGCTACCATTAAAGGAACAGGGAGTGCCAACTGCAGAGCCTAGGCTGCTGGCATTGATGTTACTGCCAATGAAACACTGAAGCCAGTCTCCATCAGCAAAATCATATAGAAATATCATAATTGTCTTGGAATTGTGTCAAACCAGCTGGTGCAAACCAAAAATTCAGAATGTTTATCTAAAAATAAGGGAAAACTGAATAAAATTTTTTATTTCTCTTACATAATAACAGGAAAACCCTGGGGTGTGGTGTTTTTAATTTGGTAAAGCTTATTGAATCTTTCCAGACCAATCCTTCACTTTCATAAATTTGAATTTAAGATGTTTAAAATCTGGATTCCTCTTTATTCCTCTGAAGTGTTTTGTTGCATCTATGTCTAGGAAGGAATGTCAGAGAGAAGGCTGTGATGTGACTCCAAAAAATAGTAGAAATACAGAGGGGTTTGTTTTTTTTTTAATTTAATGTACATGTTTTGACTACTGAAATCAGTTTTAGAATTTTTAAAAGTGTTCCTGCAGATTCTTCTAGAAGTCCATAAAAATTATTTAGAAAGAGAATACATTTCAATATATATATATATATACAGTTTAAACATCATGGGTTGAGGAAAGAAAAAGTGACAGACACTCTAGATCCCTATGCCTATATACTTAAAAGAATCACAAACGTAAAATTTTCTACATGGTTTTACCAAATAAAACAAAATAAATAAAATGTTCAATATTGATTGTCAAATAAGTTTAAAATATAAATTTAAATAAGTTGAGTACAATTTACTGTAATAGAGTTTATAGACATGTTACCTCTTGTAAAGAAAAGTCCTTGTTGATAATTATAATTAGTCTAGTTCTGAACTTTATGTAGTACCTGAAAAATATCACATCTAGATCCAGACAAGACTGGTTCCTAAAAACTAAATAGGATGAATCTCTTCTCAAACTCTCACTAAGTAAGGAATGACTCTTAATATCCTGTTCTTCCTGGATACATTTTTTTTAATGGTGGCTTTTCACTCTGAATTGCTGCTTGTTTCCATGCATACCTGTGCACCACATTTTCACAAGACCCTTTGTATAAGACCTTCACAATAAAATTGTATACACATAGGAAGGTTGTTTGCATTTGGAGATGGGAATGGTATTTTGGTAAGGGTGACAGATGTTGCACATATGAAGGTAAAATGAAATTTGTACACACAAGAAAATAAAACTGCATTTCAGTCAAATGTGAATTAGATTCATTGTTTGAACTGACAAGGAGATCAGTTAATTCTGGATAAAAAGATTTGCTTCCTAATACTGATGATGCCCTTTGTCTTCATGCCCCTCTTTTAGAAAGACTTTCCCTTTTTCATAGCAGAAGTTGTACTTGGGTAACCACCTTTAAAAGTCCACACGACAAAACTTCCTACTCTAACCCAAACTCTATCCCTATCCCTAATATATCACTCCAGAGGAAATTTGGTAATTATTGCTGAACATGGGATTTTTTTGCCTAAACTGACTGCACAATGCAGATTTATTTCTAATGTTTCTTTCCAAGTCATCCTTGGCTCCTCTGTCCTCTCGTCCTTTCCCCATGAGCCTTCCCCTACCTTACCTTCTGCCCAAACTGGTTTCTCTGAACCATATCATGGAACATCAGAAAGTCAAGTCCAGGGTGACTCAGCAGACAAGGCCTGTGTCACCTTTGTATGATACCTTAGTATCATCTATTATGTCATGTATTCCAGTGGCACTGAGCAAAGATGCTGAATGATTACATCTCAATAAGAGCAGATAATTAAATATTTACTTGGAAGAAAGTTTGCATGCAGTGATTCACCTCCATGAAGAAGATCTATCTGATTTTGCATACCTGTCAAGTGTATTCTCATCTCAGTGTACAGTGGAGATAAACATAAAAATCCCCACACAGCAAGAAAAGATTACATCTGTACATCCAAGTCCAAGTTCATCACCTTGATTCTTGTAAGCAGTAGTGGACTTCTCTGATGTTTCTGACTGCTTAGAGACTTATTTTGTCTTCAAAGACAACACATGCATGCATTTTCATTTGAAATTATATAATTCAAAAAACTATCCTATTAGTCAAGACATTCACTGTGTTGCTCTCTCATACTGTTCGAAAACAGCATTCAGTTCTCAGAGCAGTGTGTAATCATAATAGACTGTGACAAAAAACCAGTGGAGATGGAAATATTTATGCTGGTTTTGGGGGTTGGTAAGTTCTTCATACATTCTCAGAATAGTACAAAATGTTTGCCTGTCCTGAACTGAAAATCTTCAATAAAATCCTAAACGTGCTAATTCTGTCCCTGAAAATAGCAGAACTGTCAAAACATTTATTATTTAGAAATCTTGGCAGAATATTATTCCAAGAAAGCTGGGATTAAATACAGAGTTTAAATTATATTTACTAAGACTCCTTTCATTATTCATAATTACAAGGTACTCTGTTCACCAGAACAAAAAAAGAGATCTAACCTCCACCTGTGTTTTGCTTGACAAAAATAAAAAGGGATAATTTTAGTTTTTAAAGAAAAAGATATTATAGCTGTCTTATCAACAGTCATTGGCTGTTTTAACAAAACAGAAATTCGGGAAAAGTGTTTTCCACAATGGAGCCACTATTGTGCCTTGTTTTACATAAACATGGCTTTTGTGGGAAACGACAACTTTATAGCTTTATTTGCCCTAAGGTGAGTGTTCATCCAACAAAACCACCTCTGTATAAATATGATCTCTGATTCTGTGTTGTATAAAGTCAGTGGCCACACCATACTTTGCTTTTTGTGTTCACATCTTTATATGACCTATGTAGAAGCCTTCCTAATTCAAACTGAAAATGCACCTTAGAAGTTTCAGTTTGCAAGATGGAAAGTAAAACAACAACTCAGAAAATCCAAGATAATAAATATTGTAAACAGTGACGCAGTTGGTATGTAAGATAAAAGTCAACATTTCTTTAAATTATAGCTAGCCTTATACATACCAATAATTTTTGAAGCTTTCATAATACCAGGTGATTTATAAATATTTGTTCAAAATTTAATATTCATGGTTTGCATCTAAGTATATTATTCACATCAGATGCTATAATCTGCAATTCTAGTGTTGCCTCTGAAGCAGTTTATGATCATGCAGGCAGAACAGTTAATTGGTTTATGCTTCTTAACATCTTGTTTTCATCATATTTTGATGACAATATCCCAGTCTTTACTCAGTTATTGGCTGAGATGAGTGAAAATGAATCATTAAATGTGGAGCTTGCTGAAGTTATTAAGACAGCAGTTTATAGTAACCATGAAATCATGGAGTTGAAGATCTCAAGTGAGTAAGTTTGGAGCAGAGCACAGCCTGTGGAATTCAGGCAAGCAGACTTAAGTTGTATCAGGGAACCCTTAGATGTGATCCCATAGGAAGCAGATCAGCAGAGTGGAGTTGCTCAGGAAACCTGATAGTTCTTTAAAGACAGACTACAGCTGAGGGCACAAATGATCCATTCCAATACTCAGAAAAACAAACAGACATAGCAGTAAGCTGGCGTGGCTAAGCAGGGAGTTGGTGGTGGAGCCTCATGTGGAAGAGGGAAGCAGGGACAAGCTACAAAGGAGGAATTTAGAATTTTTTCTTAGACATAAAGGGGTGCTTTCAAAAAAATCAAAGCTCAGCTGGAGGTGATGTTCACAGGAGACAGAAAGAACAACTAGAAGAGCTAATTCTAGTAAGAAGAGGCCAAACAAGTGGGACTGTGGCTAAATAGGATGATTGATTTAGTGATAGTGAACACAGATTAGGCTGAAATCAATGCCTTATGTGCCTCAGCCTTCATCATAAGGTCTCACAGGCCTCTATTTTTTGAAGGGGCCTAAAAAAGAGGATAGAAACTGGGTGTAACTGAAGGTTGAGGAAAAGGTTACTTGAGAAAAATCACAGAATCACAGAACGGCTGTGGCTGGAAGGTACCTCTGAAGACGGTCCAGCCCAACTTCCCTGCTCAAAGCAGAGTCACTCACAGAAGGTTACCCAAAACTGTGTCCAGTCAGGTTTTTGTTATCTCCAAGAATAGAGATTCCACAACTTGTCTGGGCAACCAGTTCCAGTGTTTGACCAACCTCACCCCAAAAAAACCTGGGGTTTTATTTATTCGTAAATGGAATTTTCTGTATTTCAGTTTGTGGCTGTTGCCTCTTAGCCTACCACTGAACATCACTGAGAATAGCCTAGCTCCATCTTCTTTTCTTCCTCCCATCAGATATTATACACATTAGTGAAATGACAGAATGCTGGGAGCATGAAGGGGGTCAGAAATGGACAGAACTGATTTATCAAATTCAAATCACACCTGACCAAACTGTTTGTCTTCTGCAGTAAAATAGACAACCTCATTGCTTTTTGTAATAAAATGAGTGGATCTGTGGACAGGGGTAGAGACCTCAACATAATTTAGCTTGACTTCAACAATGTTTTCGACACTGTTGTCCACATATCCTTATATTCATTTTAAGATGCTGTGGTCTGAACGGATGGACAAGAAGATGAATAAAAACATGGTTGAGTGGTCAGCAGGCAGTGGTTAAATATCTTACCTGGAGGCCAGTAACAACAGGAGTACCACAGGGCTCTGTCCCAGGACCTGCCTTGTTTAACACCCCTAACAATGACATAGAGGAGCTTATAGATTATTTGTTTGTCATATTTGATGTTGACTCCAAACTGGGTGTGGGGATAGCTCCTATGCTAAAGCACAGGGCTGCCATCCAGAGTAATTTGAGGTGTCTGGAGGAATGGTACACTAGGAACCTGATGAATCTCAGCAGGGACAAATGCAAAAACCTGTATGCATGGCAGATGAACCCTTCCAAATGATTCAGGCTGGGGACCAACAGCTTGGGGAGCAGGTCTGTGGGAAAAGTCCTAGGATTGTTGGGGGCAGTAAGCTGGACATTGGTCAGCAGTGTGTCCTAGAAGCAGAGACAGCCAATGGCATCATGGGCTGTATAGGCAGGAACAGAGCTAGAGTGATTATTTCCCCTGCTCCACACTCACTGGAACACATCTGCATACTGCATCAAGCTTTGAGCCCACAACACAAGGAAGACATCAGTGAATTGGAGACTGTTCAGCAGAAACCACCATCGTGGTGGGACCCGGAGCATTTGAGCTGTGAGGAGAAACTGGGGGAGCTAGGTGTGCTCAGCTTGGAGCAGAGATGACTTTGGAAGTACCTTACAGCAGCCCCAGTACCTGCAGGGAGGTCACACTGGCAACAGCGCTGGGATCATCACAATGGTAGGAGGGTGAGAGACAACTGATAAAAATGGAAACTAGAGAGGGTCACAATGGATATAAGGAGGAGCTGTTTTTCTATAAGCACAATCAGGCATTGCACAACAAGGAGGTTGTGCAGTTTCTGTTCTTGGAGGTTTCCAATCTCAGACCAGATGAATCCCTGAGCAGCCTGGTCTGACCTCAGAGCTGACCCTGCTGAGAGAAGGAGGTTGAACCAGAAAAATTCTGAGGTCACTCCCAGTCTGAACTATCCTGTGATAAACAGAAGTTTCTTATCATTCGGCAGAATGAGTCAAATGTAGATACAGGAATAACGGCTTCATGACTTCATCTGTGGCTTTCAGACACTGTTCCTGTTAGAGTCATTAGAGTGTTTGAGTTGTTTTTCCTGTTCTACAGTCATCCAGAGATCAAAATGGTCTCAGAAAGTCACTGCAGAATGTATAAATAACTTTCTATGCTGTGATAACTCATTATGTGGCAAAGATACTTTCAGGAGAGTACATCACTTAACTCTGTTGAACCTGTTCAGTAGATCCTGAGCATAGAAGCCTTGAAAACATAATTTAAAGTTCTACTTATTTCATTAGTGCTGTTGAATTAATTTGGTTTGACTTGGTTCATGTAAGTCTGATGGATCACAGTTGTCATTAATACTAAAGGTGGCAGTCTGTCTTCTTTACCTGCACGTTCATTGATTGGCACAACAGAATTTCACTAATCACTGGAAATAAGTACAGCTAGTTCACAGATAAATCACATATGAATCATACCAAAAGAAAAAAAGCAAACCAAAAACCTGTGTATTTTAAGCAACCAAAATTCAAGTAGACTTAGAAAAATATGTATGGGACAATTCTCAGGTAGGATGTGAACTGTGTCCTGCTGAAGCCTTGCTTCTCATACACCAACGCAGTAACTTTTTGTTCATTGTTGACTTTCAAAGATGAAATAGATGAAATTAGTACAAGAGTACATTTATGTAACACCATGTCTTCTGAACATTGTCATCTTGTTCCCCCAATTTCTAAGCTTTAATTCTGACATGCACATGTGGATTGTGGGCACAGTGATTCATTGATGCAAGAATGAAGAATGAATCATCCTAAAGTGATCATGGAGGAGGTGGATATAGTGGTACAGGAGGGCACACCAGAGGCAGCATGCTGCACCATCTGAAAAACATGTACGGGAATTATTGAAGTGCTCTCAGATGAAGTCTTTCTCTGAAGATTAAAATAAAGTTGTGTGATTTCTCTCTAAATCTACCATATAAAAAAAATGTATTCTACAAATTAAACCAAATTTTCAGTGCAGAAAAGTTACATTGTCCTTCCATTCCTACTTTATCAGTTGATCTTGGTTTTAAACTACACTGTAAGTGTTGGAGTGTCATCTGTGATGTCCAGTAGTCTTACCCTGCACTGTACACCATGAGTGTTGTCATCTAGCTACCTTCTGTTGTAACTAATAATGACCCTACAGCATCCTATCCAGAGAAGCCTAAAGAAGAAATCATTTTCAACTCTACATACCTCTTCTCTTCTTTACATCTGTCAAGCCCTAGAAAGGAACTGTAATGTAAGGAGTCTGTTTTCATGACTTGCTGTTAGTATGGATTCATTTCACTGGACCACCTGTATTACTGTGTTTGTTTCTTATTTTCACTTTATCACTCTATAAAAGTGCCTTAAAATTGACAGATATAGTACATACCACTGCATTTATACATCATCCATAAACATATTTCCCATTCCCATAATTTTTGATGGCTCAGAACAACTTCTGTGCTACACAATTAAGATACAGATACAAAATTAGTACACAGTAATAATGTGGGTATTTTGTATGAGAAACATTGATTTTTTTAATTATATTTTTTAATTAAGTAGATTTATTATACTTTTTATTCTTTATTCTGTGCCTCCTCAAGATACTGGAATTAAATTCCTCAGAAACACCCCACTTGAGAGAAGCTAAATAAATATTACTTGCTCTAACAATACAAAAGAAAACAGACAGAATTCTTATTCTCTTTTATGGCAGTGCTTAATGAAATAAGAAACCTTCAATTCAATACCAGTATTGGGCAACCAGGAATTTACACGTCTCTTGGAAAGAGCTGTGTCCATTATTGATCCTGTTAATTGTTCTTAAGTGAGATATGAAACAGAAAATGTTTCAGGAAATGTCACTGTCTTACATGAAATGATATCTTATCCTAATAGTTAGCAGCATGTTATTTAGGCAGTAGGGGGAATATATTATTCAGACCACTTTTAATGTGTGACCACAGTCCTCACAATTAAGAATAACTAAAGGAAATCTACATTAGAGTTTCATACAAAGGCCTGAAGCTGAAACTTCATACGAAACTGAGGTTTCATATAAATTTTCTTAGTGGAAGTGAGAAAAAAAAAAAAGGATCTCAGGAATGTAATCGATAAAACAATGGGTAATATTTATTGATTTGGTAGTATTCTTTTTCATTTTTTACAAACCTTAAACTAAAACAGACCCTAAAGCCCCATCTGATTCTGTTTTGGCTTTTGTTCAAAGCCCCAGTGACTGGGTATTTTACCTTCTCTAACCTTCTTTCAGAACTGCACGACAGCAATGAATATAACAAATCAAAAGATTTTCTAACAAAATTTTGTCAGAAGTAAGTAATAGATTTTCAGAGCAGTAGCTGAATTTTCTGGGCAGCAGTAACATTAAATAGTGAGAGCATCTGGAAGAGTTCATACAGCACAGCCTGAGAGCATCTTACAGAACTCAGCCTAGGCATGTTCATTTCCACTGTTCAGCTGCCTTATTCTGTCCCATTTACAGCAGGTATGATTGTCACAGGGTGTCCTACAGGCACTTGACAGCTGATCTGTAAAGGAAAAAAAGATTCATTTATGAGGAATTCAGACAGTGTTTCTTCTAGATATTCATAGTTTTAATCGGTTTTGTTTCTTGCTTCAGTGGGGAGATCTGAGACCTAAATGATCAGTAATATGGAAAAAGTAGCAGACAAATGCAGCTTTAAACAAGTAAATGTAAGAGAACAGAGATTATCCTAATAGAGGAACTTTAAAGGAAACTGTTTATTTTCATTGTATTTATCCTGCCATTTGTTCTTTCTGTTAAAGGGCAAGCTCAGTATGCTCATAACCACACTGCAGAGAGAAGGCAATGGGGGAAACAAAGAAAATGAAATGCTTATCTGAGTCATGTATGAACTTTGCCTTTCAGAATTATTGAGACAATTTTATCTAATCTCTCAGATACTTAAAAGGGATTACAAAAACATCACTTACATACTCAGAGCTTTGTATAAGCTTGCATTGGTAAAAACCTCCATACATTATTTAGTCAGTGAATGCTATTTATAATAGCATATTTATAGAGCTTTCCAGCCATGAATATATGATATACTATCTCTGTGCCCAAGTACAATGGATAGATAAATGGTGCCAAAGCCAGTGAAAACCATGTGCTACCATGAAACTTTGATACCTTAAACTCAGTGACAAATTGCCCGTTCGCTTCATTTCATGGGGGCAAGGATTTCAACCAGAAATATCACTACTGAGTAGAAAATCCATCGTGTACCAACTGAAAATGCACATTAATCATTTCCATTTGTGAGAGCAATAGTTTCTGATCCATTCATTTGGGAATTTCTATAACATATTAAAATTAATAACAACTAATATTTCAGAAAGGCAATAAAACAGAACCAAAGAACTTAGTCTGAATCTGATAACTTTGAGCACAACTTATTCATCCTATTCCTTGTTTTACTATGCCTTCACTTAATAACTGTATGGCTAGACAGTCTTTCCTTCTCTCCTTCCCCATCTACATGGCTGCTGTATTTACCGTATGAGAGACCAGACTATTGAATACACACAGATTAAGTTAAACAGTGAGAAAACTGTTCCAGTGATTATCCAGCTTCTCAGATGTCACAATTATTCCAGAGATTCAACAGCTGCTTCATGTTTACCAGTTACAGCTACAGACTGGTCAATAGAAGGAAAGATTGTATTTGATTTTGAAATATTCCTTTTAAAAGTGTGGTGCAATACGTTCAGCTAAAAATCCAGTCAGAACTCTAAGGTGAAATACTGAAGTCAAAAATCGAAGAGAGATCTTATTCTCTAACCCTGACATTACAACCAAGGTTTTTTTTGGGGGGAAAAAAACCCCCAAACATTAATATAGGACTCAGTGATTGGTTTTGTAGCAAACTTAATTTCCAGAGATGCTCTGACTTTCTTGGCTGTTGAGTAAAAAATCAATGATTGGAAACTGGGTTGATGCAGACAAGCACAGCTGTCAAAATTATGTCACTCTCCTGCTCCTTTATTTCTCCCCTTTCTTGAATCCCTTCACTAGTTCCTGTAATCTGTCCGCATTGGTTTAAAGTTACTTATTCTTCACACATCTTATAATGATCTTCTATGTCTTTCTTTTTTTTTTAACATCCTTTTGTGTATCTCCTGGCTCATTTTGTGGGTTTTTTTTTTTTCTTCTGTATGTAAAAAAATTGATGTACAAAATTAAGTCCTCTTAATCCTAATTTGTTTGTCCTCTCTTTTCTTCTCTTCTTTTTGAACCTACCTCTGTGTCAATCTGCTTAATTTCCTTATGTGTCAGATTGTCAGAAAGAGACAGGAGCATTTTACTGTGGTCAGACATACTAAAGACAGTCTTGTTTGCTCTGAGACAAGGGACGTAGTCATTATGAGCCCCTTTTTGAAAAGGGAATGGGTATGAGGGAAATTCCCTAGAAATGTACAGCTGAGGATTCAGCTTGGTATATATTTCATGTACAGTTATTTCTGTACTGAGATTCGCAAGCAAGTTGAACAAAGTACATTTCCATGCTACACCCCTGAGGACCAAAAGGAGGGTATGTGCACACTGAGGCTTGATAATGCCTTTAGGCTTTCCCAGGTGGGGAGTGCTGCATTAGGTAATGACACTATACCTGGCACAATTGATGGAGCACCAGTCTGCATCCTTTCCTGATCTTCCCATGGACTGTAGCAGGTTCAGATGCTGTGCGGTGATTTGTGTTTTCACGCCATTTTTTTCTTCAAGCCTCAGCTTCAGATATCGAACCACGTGAAGAGGAGCAGGTGGTATTTACCTCTGTACTTGCACAACAGGGAGCTCTCTGGTTGAAGACAGGGCTTCAAGGATCAGCAGGTTAGTCTGCTCTGTTGCATTGAACAAATGGAATGGATGGGGTGGATGTGGGACCTTGCACTGTCTTTTAAACTGAGTCTACAACAGAGATTCAATATGATGCACTTCCTCGTTTTTCTGTCAGCCTTCCAATGCTTGTCACTGTATATACCATTTAATTTTCATATTTCAGTGCCTGAATATGAGCTGCCTAGCTGCTGTCTAGGCTTGCAGCACAGTTATCAAACTGTAGTTAATACTACAGTTATGGACTCTATTGGATCAATGGAGAGAAATTAGCTAGTCTGTGATTCAATACTTTAAACCTAAAATTCATGTCTCAAGTATGGTCTGATGAATCCCACCTCAGGATTCTTCCAATTTGTTGCCAAGTTTGGACATTTATAGCTTGTTACTTTTATATCTGCTTTTAGAGCTTCATTTCAAACATTTTTTCAGAACTGGAATTTTTCATAGGAAAAGCTATATGGGAAGTATATATAGGGCAGCTAGTTCTTTTCCATGCTTTTAGCTGAAAGCACAGTTTCTTCAGACATAATTTGGCAGGCTAGTTCATTCCTAAGATCACTTTAATATTTCCTGAACCAGTAGAAAATATATTACCATTTCATATTTTAATTAGCACAAATAATTGTTCATTTAATTGGTAATCTCATCAGTAAAGAGCCTTTAATAAGAAGATATAGGCAGTTCCAAGCTTGCATGCTCTTCCACAGTAAAATTCTCCGGGACTATTTTCAATTAAATATTCTGTTAACTATCATGAGGCTTTCTGAATCAACTGATTTTGCTTTTCTATTCCAAGGTTAGATGTACACTGTGCTTCTTCCCACCATTTTATCTCCCTGTAGGAAATATAACAGAGAAGTAAAATACTCAATCAATTAAGATTAATAGATCTTGAAATTAAAAGGAACATTATGATCTTTTATAGCCTGACTCCGTAAATAACACAGGCTGTAGAAACTCTGACAGCAATTCCTGCATTCAACATAAAATGTCTGTTTAAATTTTAGTACATCCACTGGAAAGATATCCAATCATGATATAAAAACTTCTAGAGAGCTAGAAATCAGCACATCCCTAGTTGTTCTATTTGGTAAATTACACTGACAATTTAAACCCTGTATCAGACAGCTTTCATCAGGTTTTGGTATCAGTTTTCAAGGTAAATGGAGCTATCGAGTCACTTCCCATGCTATTACTTGTAGATCATGAATCACTTCTTTATCCCTTTCTGAACATATTACATGCATTGATCTTCCTGTTGTCCATACCATAAAAATGCTTTTCAGACATGCATAATTAATTAAGCTCTCCCCTGAGATTTTTTCAGCTTTTTTATTTCTGCTTGTGGATATCAGAATAGGACCCACATAATGTATGTAGAGGTGAAATTTCCCATCTACTTCATCTTAATACTGAGAAGCTTTTATTTCAAGGATAACACTTTCTTTCCTAATTATGACAATATACTGACAGATAATTTCCCATAGGATATCTATCAGTGCAACTAGGTTCTCAGTAGTGTCATCATATTCTGCTATTATTTTTAGATGTGTGGAGTTTGACTTACTTCTGTGAACTAATATTTTGTTCAATGGAGATTACCTTATCAAGTGATCCAAACAACTATTTAAAAGAGATCTGTCATCATAATTTTTTACCAGTCCAGAAAGTCTAGACAAACTGTGCGACTGATTGCTTTGACATTCTCCCATAAATTTGCTAAAAATTTTGAGCTGCTATGAAGGAAAAGTTAGATCTCTGTGTCAAGATTGTACCTGAGCTATGATGATGTATTGGCAAATTGCTTTCATTTTTGCATTTAGCTAATCTTCATCCAGTTTTAATGATCTACTTTGATTTTGAGCAATTCTTGTTTTAACCACGGTGATATTAAAGATTAAGTAAAATGTCTTGCCAATATCTACTATAATTGCTGAGGGTTTTGTCATCCAAACTTTTTATATCAGGTTTATTTGGCAGAGTTAAATAAAAGTTACATAAGCCGTTTCTGGTTGTTTTTAGTTATTTCAACATCCTTTTATTTTTACATGAATGCCTTCTATATTAGACAACCAACTGGACTTATTAGAGCTTAATGTATGTTATCTTTTTAATGATTGGGCACCAGAGTTCTGAAAACTGTAAGAATGAGTGATTTTGAACATAAGATAAATCAACTGAATATTCACTACAAATAGCAAGAAAGACATCAATAGCTTCACTATATTTGTGGAATAAAGGATGGTTTCAGAAAATAAATACACTAGAAAAAATGGTGCCCCTTGACTAAAATTTGGAAAGAGGATAAATAAATGCTTTTCCGCACATGGCTTTAACAGCATTAGGCATATATGTGACTAGTTGATTTATTACAAGTATTGAGCATTTTCACAAAAAATCTATTACTTTAACCTATTTCCAGCTGCAAACTATGAGAGTCACATTATTATTAAAACCAGTTTTCCTGTATGAATGTGTAACATCAATGCCAATATAAGTAAAAAGTGAGCCCATTCTTCATGCCTGATTTGTAATACCATTCTTTCACTGTATTTTTCTTTGTGAAAACTGGTTAATTACAAAAGCCTATGGCCATATTTAATCACTGACCATGTTAGCAGCTCTGATGGTTTGGTTGGAGAATTTTAACTGCCTGCAGGTTTTCAAAAGGTAGTGGATTTCATAAATTGTCAGTGTTGCAAAGTGTGTGTGTAGGTTTATATTTTGGAGAGTAAAATAACATCTCAGTTCTTATGATAGCACCGGTTTTCTTCAAATTAAAAATGGGGGAATTCCTTTACCTTAAGTGACAGAAGACTTTGCTGGTTTTTTTCTTCACAGGTTTTATGTATGACTTGTAGCTATGCTCAGCAGTGAAGAAATTCTGTAGGTCACTAAGGACTAAAAGAACAAAATATTACCTGAGTCTTTATCCTCTTTCTTTTTTTCTTTTTTTTTTTCTTTTTTTTTTTTTAATAGCAATCAGTGTTAGTTGAAAAAGATACAGGCTATTATGAAAGCAGTTTCCTTCAGCTTTGTAGTGATTCTTCATTATTTTCATAGAAAGTAAAAAATCAGGACATTTGATTACTTATCAAATGTCACAGTTTTGCAATATAAAATTTAACTTAAGAGAATGTTTCCCTTTAACCTTGCATTTTTCAACTAAAACCTTTCTCATGAAGTCTTATTAAAAATTTATTAAAAATACTCGTATTATATGCATCATTAGAGGTTGACAGGTTGTAACAGGTTCAAATACAGAACACTGAAAAGCATCTCTACTATTTCTTCAAATACTAAAAATAATCCCACATTCAAGGTTGTCTATAATGTTTAAAACTTTCAATTTAAAAGCTGTCTTTTTTTTTTTGGCATTCACCCTTACTTAATTATTTCTTATTTGGGGTAATCCAAAAAGGGAAAAAAAATATATTTGTTATTTTTGCTTGGACAGATGACCTGAGGATGACTCTATATAGAAAATGTAATGTAAAGAAACAACGTTGTCTCCTTGAGGAAAATCCATCTCCCGCTGTATTTACTAAGTTCCTTCCACACAACAAGCTTTCTTTTGATTACATTTGCCATGCACTTATTTGTGTTGCATTAATAATTCTTACTAAAAGCAGTGGGAAAAAAACACCTAACAGAACAAATACAAAACTCTAAGGTACTAAAGGTAAAGTATTTCATGCTACCCAGTTACTCCAGAACAGAGTTGGGCTTTTTTTTAAGGAAGATGATGTATTATGACTTGGAGGTCATAGATTTAGTGCTTTAGTATGAGCCTTTGGCTACAAAATATGCTATTGACACCAGGCAATTGTTTGGCATTTAAATTACTCTATATTTGGGGTTGGGTTAGTTTAATTTTCTATTTCCCCCAGAATTTTCTTTTTCTCCCAGCTACCAAGTCTGATGTCCTGTTTCCAGACAAAAACCAGCAGTTGGAAAGAAGTACAAAGTTCTGTAGGAGATCCTGCCCACCCATAGCGATCGACACAATTTCAAGAGCCATGAAGACTTAAGCTTTGTATTCTCCTTTTCATAAAATAGTTTAACAATAAGTAGTTATGCAATTTATGTGAATATCAAATATGATTTTGAATCCCAGCCTCACTGTCCTTGTCTTTGCCTTCAGAAGAGGCCAGGTTCTGGATACCCTTCAGCCACTGCCCAGAAAGCTAATGGAAACAAACATTTTAACTTCCTACCAGTACCTAATTTCCTTAACTACAACTTTAAATTCTTGGTTCTCGAGCCAATTCATTGACTCTTTTCCAAACTCTTGGGTTTCATTATGGCAAAACAATCTGTTTGGTTTATATCTTTGGCTATTTATAATAATTTCAGACATGTTCATTTATAATATCTTGTGGTAATTTAAGCTGCTGCCAATTATGTTCACTAAAGATACTTTAGCTTAAGTAACCTCATATGACTTGCTGTTAAACCATAGCAGTTTAGTTTTTGCCTTCTAGGTCTCTTTTTTTTTTTTTTTTTTTGGTCATAGGTATGTAGGTCTTACTATAGTATTTTTGTTAGATTTATTTTCTGTATGCAAGGATTTTTTACTTCACATTTAATTTTACTTGATTCTTTAAGCTGTTCTATAATAACTCCCCATGTAGTCACTTGCATTGCACATTTCTTAAATGATAGTTTTCTCCATTTCTGAGGTAGAATAAACTATCTCACACAGTCTTAAAAAGAACAAAGTGTACACACAAGGAGCTACTGATGACTAATTAGTGCCTTGTAAATTTATTACATTTTAAATTTTCTATGTTAATTTACACTGGAACGACAATGAGTTGCTCCCTTCATCTCAACTGTGCAGAAATTTTTGATGTTTCAGAGGCAAACAGAAATGGATGAGCTATATTTACTCTACATCCATGGCATTGTCCATCCACGGCACTGTCCATCCACAAAGACTGGCAGAGTTTGACGAAAATAAAGAGGATAAAAAAAGAGGAAAATATTTCCATTATTCCATCAGCATATTTGCTAGTGGTATGCATAGTCTGAGCAGCAATTTTTTATGCAATATTTGAATCCCTTATCATACCTTTTTCCTGCTATTGGTTTCAGAAGTTTGTCTTAATTCTGAATATATCCCAGTTTCCCTCCTTGCATGTGTTATTTCTCAGACTATATGTGTTTGAAGGTCAAAAGGTATAATTACATGATCTTGTTCACTCTTTCTCTGCTACTTCTTCCTATTCCAGTCTTCCAAAGAATGGCATTTTAGGATTAGAAAAGGATCTTTTTTTTTCCTATCTTCTGAGCAATAAACACTTATAAGAAGTTTAGTTCCCACAGTGTTTAAGTGGAATGTTCTGCAAATGCAACTCTGTACACATACTTTTGCATCTCAGTGTGGGCAGAAAAAAACCATTTCTTTGCATTTTTGACAACTTCCATTATGGACTTCTTCCTTTATGATGGTTGCAAAGCTTAACAGCCTCTGCACATACTGTGCTCCTGCCTACACTGAGCAGCTGAGCCTTTATGTTTGGAGTCATGAAAGGCTCACCATATCTCTTGAATCTTCATCATGGTACTAGAATGCATTTAATGTGGTTCTACTTAGTAGAAACCATATTTTAGTGCAATCACCTAGAGCCAGATTCCACCATGATATTTGCATTAATTAACTACTTACTCTGCCAGAGGTCCCCAACATATTGAAAATTCAATGTAAGAGTGATAGAATATCGTTCTATATAAAGCAGGTATGTCCTCTATTTTGAAACAGTAACTAAAAATTAGTTAGATTTTTTTAATTAGTGCCCCTTGGACAGAGACGGAAATACATCTGGGTCAAGAAGCTTCAACAGGGAAGGAGACACATCTGATACTATCAGTGTGGTGTACTTGATCAATTATGATCTGAAAGCTTTGACTTTGCTCTACCTTCCACATTCCACTTAACTATAAAAAGTTTGCAGCACAAGAAACCAGGTGCTGCTCCTTTCTTCCTCAGTTGAAAATCTTGGCTGCAGCTTTCTACTGATTTCTTTAATTGATGCCTCCTGAAATAGCAAAAAATATCTTTTCAGGCACTCACAGCCAGTGTATGATGCAAAGTTCATCCATGGCATAAACACATAAAAGGATTTTAAGCAAATAATATGCAAGTTAAGAAATTATTTTATGAAGACTGATGCAATACTTTATGCTTATACTTGCAGCTTTGTTGGTAGGCCACATCAAGTACAAATGCTTTGAATCTTCAGCTTTAAATATTTCATGGTGTGTCTTTGTCAATCTCGAGAGATTGTGCCAGAGGCATCACTCTGCCTCTGTGTGTTAGCTGGAAAGGTAACCACACTGCAGCACAGTTGCACACACTTTACTTTTATGAGAAATATGAGAAGCCAATGTCTGTTTTATTGAATAAAAAGACAAATATAATTTAAAAAGTTAGATAAATGCACAAATGTTCTGTAGCTCAAAATAAGTCATCACAGTTCCTTTGTGTGTAGGATGGAAAAGAACTGAAACATGGAAATGGGGAAGGGGGTAACTGGGAACAAGAAGAATGAAAAAAAATAAGTTAGAGTATATTTTTCTTCTTCCTTCCAGCTCCACAGCAGAAGACACATTTCAAAGTAACTGTATGGCACCAATTTGAATAACATTGGTGGTTAAAAGTACTTTCTCTTCATCCAGGTTGCTCAAACATTGGAGAGAACAGAAGATGGGAAAGGGAGCATGATAGATGAGGTACAGATATGTTCAAGGTAAAAAGAAGGAAGGAGAAGACTTTTTTTTTTCTAATATTCAAATCAACTTTATCCTGATAGTCTGCAATCAAAAGTACATACTCTCATTAAATTACAATTTAAGGTCTACAATTAATATGAAACTATATGTTTCTGAAGGGTAGATCCTTAGGAAATATGATAGAACATTTTTGCTTAGCTTTTCTTTTTTTAAAACATCCTACGAAAGAGTTATGAGATGTCTTAGAATTTAAAAAAATGAAATGAAGTTGTAGGAAATGTGTACACCAATCACTTCTGGGTTGACAGTGCTAATTACTGATAAATACGCATATTTTCAGTGGAATACATACACTTCAGAAATTGGCCTAACTTCTTTCACTACACAGCTTCACCTGGGAAATGGGAATGCAGTGTTTTCCTATTTTAACTCGTAATATTAACAGTTGGTTCCTGAGCAGCTATGAATATGATGGAATATTTTTGCTTTAGCAGATCTCTTTCATTGTCCTCATCAATAATTTTTGATTTTATTTTTGACAGGATAATGCCAATGTGCTTATGCATTACAAACAAGAGTAGTTGCTTTTAGTACAGAATAACACGGAAGAGCATGATAAAACGTAAAGAAAGATTGAGGAGATCTTGTTGAAACTCATATAGAAATGTGCACTGAATCTTTGATTGGTTCTGTAGTGGAGTGGTCTGCCAGGAAAAGTTCCTTCATCAAAGAGGCTGTGGTCAGTCAAAAGTGCAATCATATGTTCTCCTTGGATGGATTCCATATTCCGTGTGCTGAAAAACACTTTATCTCCTTCCAAATGTCTCGGGAGCATTTACACTGGGCATACGGGGAACTGCAGCACCTTGTGAAGCCTAAAGTGAGATGGGAAATTCATAGGTTGCTTCAGAACTGTCTTCAACAATGTCAACACATTTTTGCCAATCAGCATGCTAGAACACAAAACCCCATTTTAACTGTTGGCTTCTGGAGAGGAATTCTGTATCTTTATGTATGTTTATAAAGTGTTTGTGCATACATATTTTTCCACTTGTGACCTGATCCAATGAAGACTTAGTCCATGTTAGCGTACCACTGAGTTCATGTTCATAGATTTGCTTCTCAACAGGACCTAAATGCACAGGTACATGAATGTATCATCATGCTCCTGGTCCAGAGGGAGCTCCTTCAGGAAAACAGTTGTTGGCATTCTTCTATAGAGGCATCTACTAAGTAATCCAGGTTCAGGTTCATGTGAAGACAATGGAAAAAAAGAGCAACTTCATGACTAAGTAGGTAGGTGGAAGTCTTAACATTTTCCATTAGATTCGAGTTGCTTTACAAATTATTTCTGAAGTTTTCTGAAGTGTCCTCTCTACTGTTTTCTCGATCAGTTAATTTCTTATAAATTAACAAATATTTTCCCCAAGATTTTTATACCCCTGAGAGGGAAACACTGAAGATTATTTTGCAAGATATGGGACAACTTCTTCTAATGGAGATAAAATCTTACTGTTGCTACTGCTTGCATAATCCTTCAGTAAAGACTTTGGAAAGATCTTTCTTTTGCCACTTTGTGACCGATAACTTGTGGAAGAACTTTTTCTGTATTCTCCTGCACTTAACAAGCAACTTCTGACCAGAACAAGAAAGTTAAAATTTAAATTACAGTCAAAATTCTCATTTTTTATTTTACTTCCCAACCTGTACTCTTTTTAATATAGGTATTCAGAAAAAATGAAAGCAGCATCATATAAGTGTGTGGATTTTCTGCTGAAAATAATTTGAGTAGTGCTATACCTCATCATAGCCATAAAGAGGAACCATAAAGAGGAACAACCCACCTGATGTATGGTGGGTATTGGAGTATGGAGTATGCTGAAGTATTGGAGTAAGCAAGAGCAACTATTCCTCTACTATTGGTGAAATGGAATGTAAAAGGAACAAGAAATTTGAACACGGTCTTTTTCATGATAATTCCCACCCCCTCGTAATACATTGTGATTCTGGAGCACTTGCTTACTTTCCTAGGTTGGCAGCAGACCTTTCACAAAGAAGGAGCAAAATCCATGATTTTGCTTCTAAGATTCATTAATTTTTCAGCATAGCTAGGTTTTTGCTGGTGCAGTGACTGATATAAGGCTGTAGTTTAGTTCAAATTGCCGTTGTCTGCCCCTACATTTTTTGGATATTTTAAATTTTATTCCTGAATTTATTTCTACTATGTATCTTACTTGACATGTTTCCTGTCCATAGATTAACAAGAAATGCAGGAGACTCTGCATGGATTCACCAGAGAAAATCTTGGATAGAATCCTCTAGGAAATATTGCCAAAGTCAAAAGAAGACTCACAGCAATGAAGTAATTAATTTCTTCTCTTGCCATGGAATAGTAATTAAACATAAATGGATAAAAGCATTAGTTAGAAAAGTAGAGTTGCTTCATTTTGCGCTTTTTTTTTCTCAACATTTGGCAACTACAGATAATGCATTCTTTTGAGATTAAGTGCATGCTTCTAACAATTAATTGAACCTGTGGGAATTTTTTTTTTTTTTTTTTTTAATATGAAAGAGAGGGCACGGTCACACAGGAAAAAAAGCCGCTCCAGATTTGTGCTGGTTTTGGCTGAAGTAGAGTTAATTTTCCTCATAGTAGCTGGTATGGGGCTGTGTTTTGGAACTGTGCTGGAAAAAATGTTAATAACATAGGGATATTTTAATTACTGGTGGGCAGGGCTTACACAGCATCAAGGCCTTTCCTGCCTCTCATCCTGCACCACAAGCAATTGGGCTGCGGATGCACAAGGAATTGAGAGGGGACACAGCCAGGACAGCTGAGCCCAGCTGACCCAAGGGATGTCCCAGACCATACGGTGTCATGCTCACCATATAAAGCTGGGTGAAAGAAAAGCAAGGCGGGTATTTAGAGTGAGGGTGCCTGTCTTCTCAAGTAATTGTTACACGGGATGGAGCCCAGCTTTCCTGGGAATGGCTGAACACTTGTTTGCCAGCCATGGGAAGTGGTGAATGAGTTCTTTGGTTTGCCTTTCTTATGTGCACAGATTTTGCTTTACCTATTAAATTGTCTTTATCTCAACTCATGAGTTTTTTCACTTTTACCCTTCTGGTTCTCTCCCCTATCCCATTGGGATTGTACAGGGAAAATGGCAAGCAGCTGTGTGGGGCTCAGTTGCCAGATGGGAATAAACCATGACTTAAACCATGAAGAGGCATAAAGAAAGCCACATCCTACAAAGTCTTACATTCATATGCAACCTGATGACTTCCATATACTTCTTCCTATAAATTATGCAACTCATGTAGAAGGTGTTGCTAAAAGTATTAATATCTCTTAAAGGTATAAAGATACCTTAATTTGTTCAATTTTTTCTGATCCTATAATCAGTAAGTACACTCTTCTCTATTTTCATAGGTTCAGTGATTAAGCAGTTTTGATTCTGATAACCTTAGCAGTGCTATGTCAGAGGAGATAGTGTGTAAATCTTCTGACATCAAATTTTAAAATGTAGTTTTTCTGAACTACATTTCAGAATTTGAGTTTCCCACTGGAAACCTTAAGTGTGGCATGAATCCATAATCTCTATATCCACAGTCCTACAACATCCAAAATAACTCAGGAGTCAAATCTGTTTTGGTCTGGGGTCATGATTAAAAAAATTAAAATAAATCTGGCAAATTCTTTAATTTTTTTGAGTTACAGAGTTTAAAAAAAATCAATAGTCTATAGCATAAAAAAAATTTTACATGAAATTAAGTAGGGTTTCTCTTGGTGAGTATTTGTCTGCATTCAGCAACAGTAATACTAACCCAAGAACGTAAGTAAAGAGATAAGAGAAGGAATAGGCAAAATGTTACTTTCACTGATACTGATTTTTTGATTGATAACACATTTGCCAGTTATTTAGAACTTTGTGCCCTGCAGTTGTAGATGATAACTAGACAGTGCTATCAGTTTTTCTGATGAGAAATTATAAATATAATTTTTTTACCTTAATATTTTCTCCTTTCTTCTAGCTCTTGACTATCATACACCATTGGTATACATCAGTGAAATCAAGGAAAATTATGAGGAATGATATTATATAGCACAGTTTAAGATACAGTAACTTACTACAAGGCACTTAATTTTTTAAGAGGGGAGTAAGTCCTTGTGAATAGATTTTTTATGGCATTACCCTATTGCATTAACTTTTAAATATTTTTTAACCTTTCTTGAGAAAGTGGGTTTTTTCATACATGTCAATTGTATGGCCCTCTATAAATCTATTTAAAAGAAAAAGAAGAGATTTTCCTTAGCCCTTTCACATTCAAAAAAGTTTTATTCATGTCTTTTATTAAATGAGGCATACTAGAATTTGAACAGAAGAAGTCGTATGTATCCTTCGTGTCCTCTTTCAACAGTGAGTGTTTGGAACTTCAATACCTGTTTTTCCTCTCCAGTATTTTTCCTCTCATCAGTTTCTTTAAAATCTCTGTTTTTCTATTTTTTCATCCCATCACTTTCTTTCTTAATTTGTGTCTTCTTTATGGTAATTTTCATCCCATTTGGAAACAGCTGCCTCTGCTGTTTTTTCATTTCTTTTTGTTAAAAAAGATTTCATTTTGATAGCAAGTTGTTTTCCAGATCATAGTGGCTATATCAAACCTATACTTTAAAGCACAATTTGCTGAGTTCTAGTTCTTACACTAAAAGTGAGTTAAGCCAAGCCACTTAATGTGTTAGCAAAATAAAAGAAAACTCTGATAGGTTCTTGCATTGGTTTTAAAAACCAAGGCCTCATTTTTTTCTCACAATGGTTAAAATATTAACATCATTCTAGGGAATAGCAGGTACATAATTTTTTACTTTAACAGTTGGGAAACTAAGCTACAACAGCTTGCCTGGTATCAGTGAAAAATTGTTCCAAAATCTATCAACTGCAGGTATGGCAGGGTGGAGGCTTGTTAAATTATATTTAGTGGATGAAAAGAAGACAAACAAAATAGTGTTTTTTCAGATTCTTTTTTTCCAGAGCGATTAAGATAACATGTAGTTTATGCATGCTTTATGGTTCCTTCATAACTGAAATAATAGGAAAGCTCTCAAGAGCATTATGGAAAGAGCAGGAGCTATTAGCAGATGTAATCTTTGGGAACAGTCCATCTTATAAAGCTGTCAAGTTTGAGTATATTCTGACCACTCTGCATCCATAGGGTTGAGAAGGGTTGCTGACCTCCTGTCAGGTTTTCATCTGAACTGTCAGCTTCCAAAAAGCTCTGCTTATGTCCCGATGAAAGCAGAGCATTTCGGGTTTTCTTCACTTTTCCTCTGTAATAGAAACAATGAATAAATCAGGTCTGTTATTGTTGGGGAGCTTTAAGAAAGTAAACTTAGTAAGGAGAATTTATTTGAACTCTTAGGGGCCAAATGACACCTGGAAAGTGTTAGTACATTGTCTATAATGATTGCAGTACCTTGCAAATGAGGTCTTATCTGTTTATGATGAACACTACAGATTTTGATAAAGAATATGGGGTGGTTAGTTTTACAGTGTTCTCTAGTATAACTGAGTGTTACAGAGTTTACATTTCTCACTACCGATGGACTCACAAACATAATGGACTTGTTTGACTAGAGATGCATACACTAATGTGATCATTTCCTCACATTAATCTGCCATGGACAGAGTTTCAAGGATTGAATTGCCCCAAAGGACCATTTAAGACCATTCCTGAAACCAGCTCCCAGAAGCTTTCCACATTACCAGTTTCTACCATGTCTGCGGGGAAACCTTCCTATGGTTGACTGCCCCACGCATGGTGCCCTCACAGCTCAAGCCCCAGAACAGCCTTACAGCACTAACATCAGTCCCTAACTGCATACAGACTCACTGCTGATAGGGTCAAAACTGTTACCGTAGCTGACTAGCAAAACATCCGTAACCATTTCTTTTGCACTAGCATATAAGGACAGCCACGCACCTCAGCAGCCAAGGATAACCAATTGGAGATGCATCAATGCATTGGACTTACTAAATCGAAGGTACTATCTAAAACACTGTCATAAAAAAAGACGTCATGAATGCAAGCTTTTAAATCAAAATATCTGGCTATGGTTCTGTTTTAGTAAGCAATATTTTTCATACTGTTTTTAGCTCAGGACACGGCTAAGAACACTACAGCAGTTAGAGCATATTCATTTGATTAATGGAAAAGCAATTTGGAAGTTAAAAATACGACAGATTTCTGGCCATTAAAAAGAACAAATAATAATATTAAAGAACTCTGCTGTATTTGGCAACTGACTTCTGCCTCTGAGCCAGGAGCAATACTATCAAATTTTATCATGTACCACTCCAAACACTTCAGTATGTGGAGTCTTGAATGCTGGTGTCATTCCTGACCTATTCCTTCTCTTGTCAACATGCCACTCTCTTGTTTATGGAATCAAAATTGTTTTTGTGACAACACATCAGTCCAGATTTGGAGAACGACTAAGTGTTTTGGGACAAGTGAGCAGGGAAGATGTCTGTTGATCGTCTAAATACCAATTAAGAAACTTCTTCTTATTTTTTCAGGAATGATTGAAAGCCTTAAGCTTCAGAGACTACTTTCATACATGGAACTACTTCCATAACTGTGGAAGTTACCAAGACAAAAATGATTCCAAAATGATAGGTGTGGTGGGTTAACCTTGGCTGGCTGCCACCCAGCAGCTCTCCAACTCCTTCTCTCTGGGACAGGAGAGAAATAGAAAGGTCATTGATTGAGATAAGGACTTGTGAGATCACTCACAAGTTACCATTATAGGCAAAACAAACTACTTGGAGAAGTTTGATTTAGTTTATTGCCACTTACTAACAGAGTAGGGACGGGAGATAGGGAATGGGTATTGTGGTTGGTATGTGACACTTGTCTCCACTGTTTCTTCCTCCTCATGCTCTTACCCTGCTCCAGAATGGGTCCTTTCCATGGTATGCAGTCCTTTGGGAATGAAATTCTTCATTCCTTTGAATCACAGCTCCTACCAGAAAACCTGGTCCTGTGGGGACCCCTCTTTGCAGGCTGCAGTTCCTGCCATGTCTCCCATGGGTTTCAGCTTCCATCAAGAGCGTCTGCAGCAGCACAGGATTGTCCAGGGGCTGCAAGGGGATCTCTACTCCACCAAGGACCTCCATGGACTGCAGGGGCACAGCCACCTCATCATGGTCTGCACATGGGCTGCAAGGGAATCTCTGCTCCAGTGCCTGGAGCACCTTCTCTCATTCCTTCATAGACCTTGGTGTCTGCAGGGCTGTTTCTCTCACATATTCTGACTCCTCTCTTCAGCTGCTGCACAGCTGGTTTTTTTCACCCTTTCTTAAACCATAGAGGTGCCACCAGCATCACTGATGGACTGTGCTTTGGGCAGTGGTGGGTCTGCTTTGGAACTGGCTAGAGCCATCTCTGGGTCCAACATGGGGTCAAATCCTGATGTTTTCTCACAAAACCACCCCTGCAACTCCTCTGCTACCACAACCTTATTGCATAAATCCAGTATAACAGGATATTTGTGAGCCGGGGTCTAATCCAAAGGAAAATTTGCACCTCATGCTTATTCAACTGCAATGATCAGGAATGTTCAAGAATTGAAATTTGTTTTAAATAGCTTACAGGCTGCAGAGAGACATACCTATGAATTGTAAAGGCAGCATATCAAAAAATGTCACACTGTACAACAACCTGAACTGTCTTGCCAGGTAGCTTGGATCATATAAAGGGAAATAGACAAAAATTATATTAAATGAAAAAAAAATTAAAATATAATTACTTTGAGAGGCTGCTTAGAGAATTTGCTGAGGTTTCATAAAAATCAGTTATAAGATACCTATGAACCTGCACAGAACACAGATTTGGGCCTCCAAATGTGCATCAGGCAAGGATATGAGACAAGGCATATGCTAAAAACACTGTGCAGAGCATGATGGAATTTCTCATGGACCAGGATGGAATGAATTGCTAAAAAGAGCTCATCCTATAGACATGGGAAATGCTGTGTGAAACTAGTACTCTTAAATTATGGCTTAGGACATTTTCTTGGAATAAATCTTTGGGTAAAATAAGAGTACATGTGGACTTTCTTCTGAAGGAGTACATTGCACTGCCTTTGTCTGTAACAATAATCTTTTTATTGATACTCAAGATGATACGGTTTAGTCAGCTCTAGGCTCCATCTCCAACAATGTTTGATACTTTCTGGGCAATAAGCTCAACTAAATGTAATTATAATTAAAAGAAAAAGAGAAACCAAACCAAACAAAAAAGCCCCAAGCAAAAACCAGTAAATATCCTGACAAAAAAAGTCTTTTTGCAATGTTCTTGGTTTGCTCTACACAATTCATCAGCCCCCTGATGATCAATAAATCAAGGGAGGAAGAAAAAGACAGCTTCTTTGACACCTGGCTGGAAAAACTAACAGTTTGGGAAGAAAGTTTTGAACTTGTTTTACCTCCAAATTTGTTTTGTCCTTAGTGATGTCTCTTCAAACTCAACGTCTGACAGTTGGAAATGTTTATACTGACAACAGTAACTGTAATTTCTGCTTTTCTTTATAAATAGTTTATGCCCTTTAATGGTCTTATGGCCTTCTTTAAGAAGTTTATTAATTAAACATAATGTTGTATTAGCCTGTGTATAAAGACTGATGGGATTAGAGTAATGTAAATAATTTACATTTTTTCAGAGTGTTCTGTAGTATCTTGCTGGAGGTTGTGAAGTAATTTATAACTGACAGGACTTTCAATTTGTGAGCCAGGATCACTCAGAGAGACTGAGAAAATAAACAGAAATGTTTGTTTCTCAACAAGAATTTCATATGAAATACAAGTAGAGTACAAAGGTAATAAATTCTCCATTTAGAAAATAGACCAGTTATCAATGCAAGACAATGCTTCAAAATATGCAAAGCAAATTCAGCATACTGCTGAGTTCAGCATACTGCTGATCAAAGCACACTCTTTAAAAAGATGGCTGGAGTGCAGAAAAACATAGGTCTTGCCATAATATCTTTTCCCAGTTGCACCTGGAACAAACGACAGCTAGTGCACAGAGCACGGCAATAACTAACCTTTGACTGGAGGACATGAAGATGACTGGTCCATAGTGATCCATGTAAGGTCTGACCTAAATAAGGGATTTAACTGATAACAATATTTACCTAGTGCTTATATCAAAATCTGAAGTAACAGAATCTTCTTGGACACTTTAATAATTTTGTGTTTATTAGAGGAAGGTAGTACCTTTCCTATTAGGAAAGGTTAAGAGAATTGGGATTGTTCAGCCTGGAAAAGAGAAGACTTCAGGGGGATGTAATTGTGGCTTTTCAGCATCTGAAGGAAGACTGCAAGAAAAATTGAGAGCCACTATTTATAAGAGCATGTAGTGACAGGGCAAGGAGGAATGGGTTCAAACTGAAAGAGAGTAGGTTTAGAACAAACATCAGGAAAAATTGCTTTACTGTGAGGGTCTTAAGGCACTGGAACAGGTTGCCCACAGAAGTTGTGGATGCCCCATCCCTGGAAGTTTTCAAGGCCAGGCTGGGTGGGGCTCTGAGCAACCTGTTCTAGTGGAAGGTGTTCCTACTTAGAACAGGGGGGTTGGAATTGATCTTTAAGGTCTCTTCCAACCCAAACCATTCTATAATTCTATGATAATTACAGTGACATTTATACATTTTCCCTGAAGGTGGCCTTAGGGTTTAACTCCTATATTTTGAAAATAGGAAAGAATGGGCATAACATTTACACATACAAAATTTAAATTCTAAAAATCTTTTAGCTACCTCTGAACCCACGTTTCAGGTGTCCAAATCAAACATGAAATTGTTGTGCCACAGGAAACCTTCCTGCATACAGTTTAATATGCATTTATGCTTTAGGCTGCATTACTATTGAAGTGAGGTGGTATGTCTACGGAAGGAACATTATTACATGCATGTTCTTTCACATCTCTGGAACACTCCAAGCAATGAAATTAGAAGTATTTCTTGATATTCCTATTATTAGCATAATTAATAAAATCACAGGCAGATTTATTTCAGACATTTTTCATGTTTTGTGCACTTGATTGTGGAAACATAACAGTTCTTCCTCCCACCCTTTTTTTTTTAAGTGCAACAAAGTTGTATTCTTTCCTAAATCTCCAAGTGATTAAGCTCAAAGCAGAGATTTATTTATAGGAAATCTTATAAAATATCTATCTGGATTGATTTTTAGTGGTATTGGCATTTGTAGGTACAGCAGTTTGTCTTGCCTGAGCTGACTAGAGCAGCAGCAGGCAGCCATCTGCATGCTTGGCAGTAAAAGGGAAATGGGAAGAGGTGAGGATCTGGGCTTTGATTCCAGATGAAGGAGAGGAATGTTGTTTAATAAAGGAAAAACTTTCTGATCCACCCATCCCATTTGGCTCCAACCTAGTCCTGGTACTGGCATTGTCTCTCAGCTTCAGTTACCTTGTTTTATGAGATTAGTGCATGAGGGGATTGAGTCCACCATTAGTAAGTTTGCTTGTGACACCAAGCTGTGGGGGAGCGTCGATCAGCTGGAAGGCAGGAGGGCTCTGCAGAGGGACCTGAACAGACCTGGAGAGTTGGGCTGATTCCAATGGGATGATGTTCAACAAGGCTAAGTGCTGGGTCCTGTACTTTGGCCACAACAACCCCCTGCAGCGCTACAGGCTGGGGACAGAGTGGCTGGAGAGCAGCCAGGCAGAAAGGGATCTGGGAGTTTGGNACGAGGCTGGTGAAGGGACTTGAACACAAGCCCTATGAGAAGAGGCTGAGAGACTTGGGATTGTTTAGCCTGGAGAAGAGGAGCCTTAGGGGAGACCTCATCACTCTCTACAACTACCAGAAAGGAGGTTGTAGCCAGGTGGGGGTCAGTCTCTTCTCCCAGGCAACCAGCAGTAAGACAAGAGGGCACAGTCTCAAGCTCTGCCAGGGGAGGTTTAGGTTAGATATCAGGAGGAAGTTCTTTACAGAGAAGGTAATCAGGCACTGGAATGGGCTGCCCAGGGAGGTGGTGGATTTTCTGTCCCTGGAGGTATTCAAGAAAATACTGGATGTGGCACTTGGTGCCATAATCTAGTAACTGTAGCAGTAGTGGATCAAGGGTTGGACTTGATGATCTCAGAGGTCCTTTCCAACCCATCTTATTCTATGATTCTATGAGTCTATGGTACATTAGATAAGGCTGGGACTCAGGTCTAAGCACTGTCCTGGGACTGTCTATTCTGATTTATTGGTAGTATTCTATCTGGCATGGTTTTAGGCAGACATCAACCTGCCACGGACAACACCCACTTAGGGTTCAGGGAGCAGTAATTGGGCCAGGGATAATTCTGCAGGCACTCTGGATGAAGCCACTCTGTTGTGAATGAAAAGGTGTCTATTCTGATCACATCATGCCCTACTGCTTTTCTCCCCAGCCAGAGAATAAACTCTGTGCATCTTTCCAAAGTACAAAAGGTTCATCTTTAAAGCACTAAATTTATTCTGCTTTATTTTAGTCAGAATGACTAAGGAACCACTTGCATAATCAACCATCTATTGATCAGAGGGGATGGTAGTACCTGGTGTGAGAGCTGTACTAAACAGTTAACAATAACACAGTTGCCCAGTTGATAGTTTTCTTTCCAGCAGAATGACATGATTCCAAACAAAGGATATCTGTATGTAGACCAATTTCCAAGGAGAACCACATACACCTGAGGATTTTAGAGCTCTGAGAAACCAATCCATAAATGGAATATTGAAAGAGAAATTAAGTGGTGTTTTCTTACCACAGAAATTGTAACTGTGATCCTGTGATCACTATAACACTAATATTACAGAGAGAACTGAGCAGTTTTTAGTTGTCTATTATTCAGAGATTTCACTTAATGGGGGTTGTCCTTAATGATGTCCTGTTAGGCAGGCCACCTACCCACTGTTCCTATCAAAGATTTATTTGTTAACATTCATAAAGACTTGACTTATTATATCTTATTATGGACATTGACAGGTGTGTCTAACGAGGAAGGACAACACACAAATCTACATTATTACTATTTTTATTCAATCTGTAATCTGTTCAAGCTAGTAATTTGCAAGTATATCAGTGTCACTGATATTGGAAGGTCCCCAGAATAGTTGCTTTTGAACATTGATGTAAAACTGCAAAGCCTTCACTGACTTAGATGGAACCAAACATATCCGCAAGCACTGAAGAATTTTTCCTTTTGCACCTTATATTTAGTGTCTCCTTTCCATGAGGGGCTTGGTCTTATTGTCAGGAACTGAGGAGGAAAATGAGGGATTGAATACCCTCTTCCCCACATAATTTGCTTTATCTGTGCATTTTGCCTCATTACTGCAAGAAGGCAGATAGTTAAAGGACACAAATGATGTGTGTGTGTGTGCAGGTATAAAGATGGGGGAACAGCAAGCATAAGACAGGAAGCATTTCTGGATGCCAGAAAAATTTATGATGAGTCCAAAGGTCATACTAATAAAGTCAGACAAAGTTAGATGTGTAAAAAAATCCTACAAAACTTTATTTTCATTAAACATTTTCATGAGCATAATTGAAGACATTTAACTATCTAGTATAGCAAACATCCGTGCTCCTAAAAATAACTTGTTCTACAGATAATTAGCACTTGGCTGAACCGTTGTTTATGGCTGTTAGATAATTTTTCAAGTGTACAGTTTTGGATACATAAATGTTCCATGTTTCCTGGTGAAGAAGATCAGGTTAAATGCTAAATATGCACAATATAATATTCAATTCACTTACCATATTCTGGAACATTAATAATCACCAGGGAAATGGTTGGTTTTCTGCTTTCATTACCATCTTTTTTTTATGGGATGAAAAAATATTATATTACTAAGTTTCACTGCTTAACTTTGTGACTGACACTTTCCTTTTTCCTAGGGATAACAGGTGACACATAAAGTAATAAAAGCTGTGTCCAAGCTAATGAAAAGAACTGAAAGAAGAGCTATCAATAAAATAAAGTACTGATTCTTTCTTTGATAGTCATGTTAGTCCCTCAGCTCCCCCTGACCATTACTTTTGGACTTATCAGTTTTATTTTTTCTGAGAGGCTTTAATTCCAGTTAACAATAAGTCAACATCCCTCAAAGAAGGTATTTCTTTCCCTCAAAGATACTATTTCTTGATATCAGCATATTATTCTCAACTAGACATTTTGATGGGATTCTCATTCTTCTGCGCTACTATTCAGCTGTGACCCTTCTTTACCCTGGAACCTGGCAGCTAGTAGTTGACTGAATCTCAAGGGGGATTCAACTTATATATTATTTGGTTTGGTTTTCATTAGTACAAAGTGGTAAGTATTATTTGGCCAACCAGTTCATAAGACTCACTGACAGGCACAGAAGTCTTTGTAATGCAGACAAGCCTGAGAGTTTACATCTACATGATTTGTGTTCCTGCACTTGAAATTTAATTTAGTAACTCTCAAGGTAAAGCATGTTTTTAATCATTTTTGAGTCATCAATACAAACCTACAAATACGTAGACAACATTGTTGATCTGCCATTTAATAACTGTTGGCTTTCGCCTTTTTATGTATCCAGACACTCATATTAGGCCACACCCTTTAATGCAGGAGTGGTGTGTCCAGTCAGTCGTCAGTGATCTATTGTGCAGATGTCATTGACCTGTTTTATGAAGGACTTCTTACACTTTAAGATATCATTCTTACTAAAGACATCCTGTGCAATAAATACAGTTAAAATCATGGGGTCATAGAGGTCTACATTTGTTACAAGCCAAACATCACCATAAATGCTTTTCTTTGTATTTAGAACAGAACTGTAAATTTTGTGGAAGCTAGAAAACTCATTAAAATGGAAATGTAAACATTAGAACAAATTAGCATGGCTTGTCTTGGAAAAGCACATAATTAGCTGTATTTCTCAGCTTCAGGCTAGCCATCCTTTATTTACATAGCATGACAGTGGTTTACCTTTTGAAAAACAGAGTTAAGAAAAAGTTGCATCATTATTTTCTTGTCTTTCCCTTAATCAGTCAATTCAATGGTATGTTCCAAATCATTCAATATCCAGCAAATCACATGTATCTCATTTTACCACAAGGGTTGTAGTATATTCTTATTCTCATGCATAGCTGGCACTAAGCATTTTTGACAATAAGAAAACAATTTTATTAATTAAAATAATTTTGTCAAAAATGATAAGTACATTTGAAAGAACTTCCTGTGCTACATTTGACTTTGAATGTTACAGCAATGAACAGAAACCAATAGCATACATGTTTCTTCTTTTTCAAATTAAAATCTTTTCTGCTTTATCAAAGGTCACATTGAACACAGTGAAAGTTTTAATTTGAAAAAAGAAGGAAAACAAAATCTGGTTAGGATTTGTTTAAGGTGATAACAGTCAAGTAGAAGACGTTGCTGAGAATTTGTAACTAAGATCTTTCACATATAGATTGATTGCAGCGGAGTGAATGAACAACACCCTGGCAAGAATGTGTTCCCCTAGTCCTAAAAATGGGGATGATGGAACTGAAATGAACAGTATGACAGAACAGGAAGAAAGGTCTTCACAAATTAACCTTCACATCAGAAGGAATATCCTCTTTCCCCAGTCATTCCTGGGGAAAATGGGGACTTGCCCTCCTCCTCCTCTGCTCTCAGCTCTGCCTGCCTGAAAAATGTGAGAGGAAAAGGAGTAGGAAAGAGAATAAATTACAGTAGAAGGATGACAAAGCTCCCTAAATCCATTATTACATTGCACCAATGCTCCTTGTGTGTAGGTACAAACAAACACCCTAAAACAAGGGAATGGAGACAATTTCTAGCAAAGGCTGAGCAGGCCTGTAACCTAGATCTAGACAGCATTATGTCTCAGGGTTAAAAGTGCTGAAATCTACAAAATGACAATCTTTGCCCAAGCTAAGACCAAATCTTGAATTTTTATCCACAATAATAAACATCCTGGTTTTCAAGTTGGCCAATCTGAGTCAGTATGACACTTCCTGGGGAAGGCTACTTATTTTGAGCAAGTTGGCTTGGATCTGCCTCTCATGAATAATTAATTATTCAAATTATTGGTTATAAAAGTTTCATATCTTCAGCTAAACCTTCCAGTTTCTGTAAGCCATAATTATCTACACATACAGAAAGTGTTAATGACTTATCACTTCTGATAACATGCTTCTTTCTTCCACTGTTTCACAACTGCTCCCTTCTCTTCTATTATTTCAGTAGCATAAGTCAAAATCAAAGTAGTTGTTTTCAGTTTCCATTTGTCTTGAAGGTTCCAGTTTCTATTTCAGATTTGTGTGGAAAAGTTCACTTATGTTTTCAAGTTATCCTGTGTTTTAATGAAAGCAAGTTACTTCTTCCTATAAGCCTTAGCCCGATGAAAGAAATTATGGAGGTCCAAGTCCTAAAGAGTTCCCTGGATGGGCATAAGGCTACTATGGCATTGAAAATTTCAGAGTAGGGTCAGATTTTCCTAATGAGAATTGAAAGACATTACTTCCAGTCCACTTGCTTGGAAGTAAATTGGAAGCTACATCTCCCAAAGAATATGGCAGGATGCATCTACTTAGAAAAAGTGGAACCAAGACTCTGCCACACACACAGACAACCTATTTACATCCTGCTGGATCCATTTCATTTGGGAGTGTAAGGAGAAGAGCATTACAGAAACCCTGACTTTCTCTTCTAGTGCTAGCTGCAACATAATATTAGAAATAGTCATATATTCAGATATGTGTACTATTAATTGTTGCTGGGGCTAATGTTTTGGAGTCTTTTTTCCTCATGGCTAAGGCTTGCCCAGATTTTGGTAAGTTATCTGTCAAATGAAAGAATATTGACCTCTTTCCACACTGCAAGGATAGTAATTCTCTTATTTAATAACAAAAGATGAAATAATACATACTGAGCAAGGCTAGCAGAGTAATTATTGGCTCTGAATAAATCTAAAGTAGAGGATAATAGGTGATTTATTTAAAATGAAATTATACAATTTTCCATCAATGACAACCAGTTTCTGGACAATACCACCACATATAAATCTGAGTACATTTGTCCACATTCTCCCAAACATAAATCATTGCTGACAATGATACTAACAATATAGTAGGAACATCCTCAATCTGCTTAATGGATGAAATTCAGTTTGTGCAGAGCCTGAATAGGGCTAGGCAAGAAATATGACCACTGCAATTTTAGATAATGAAATAACAAGGGATTCAGAATATGCTCAGAGAATAGAGGCTTAAATTCCTCTTGAATCTGATATGTTACTAGTCAAACTCTTTTTTTTTTTTTATAATACAGGTTTCTGAATTTATACTGTGGGCATATAGCTGTCAAAACAAAGCAAATTAACTGCTGTATGTTACATGTTGCTCTAAATTGTCCCTAAATCTCAGGAACCGAGCATAAGTAAGTCTCCAAACCACCATTTTTCGCTTCACTGAAGGTTATTTTGGATTTTTGCCACTGCCTTCTCATCCAGGATTGACATACTAGGTTGTGCTGAGCACCTCATATAAAATTTTTATCTCCAGTTGAAGCCAACATTTTTGAGAGGACTCAACAGCACACGGAAGGGCAGGTCTGAGGCTGATTCTGGGGAGGGCATTTCTGAGCAGACTCATCTGCCACTGACCTCTTACGGAGGTGAGGACATGATGGTGTAACACAACATAGGCCTTTGCAGGAAGCTGGAATTTGTGTAGGGCTAGAAGAGTATTCAAAGGTTTGGAGAAATGGACCTCTTTTGAAAACATTATCGATAAAATATTATTTAAATGCTGTTATTAAGCATCACTGAAGAAAAAATGCTGTCTCAACTCAGATGTGAATTTCCTTTCTTATCTCCATTGTATATGTCATATTACATATTTTTAAAATCTCTTTTGTTTCTGGAAAAGAACCGTTCTTCCTATATATGGTATTTAAGATACAGGAAAAATTTCAGAAGCATTGCTTTCTGTGCTTTTTTTCATTGAAATTTGTTCTTTTTCCATTGAAATTCATACTTAGTAAATTGTAATATTGTTGCTCTTTCATTTGTATTATGGTAGTTACATAGACAATCAATTTGAGATGCAAGAAGGAGCTTCGAAGTAAATGCAGCTGGACACATTTTCAAATACATCCCCAATGTTGTAAAAACTGGAGATTTGTATAACAAGATGTTAAAATGTTAATGATCTACTACAACAGCAACAACAACAAAATCGAAAGCGCCAGCCCCTTTATAATGGAGATTCATAACCTTTATGGAGCTTTGGAAACTGGAAAAGATCCATTCACACACTTGCAGTGAAATGAAACCTAAATTGAGTCCACAGAAGATCACTTCCTGCATACTTTCCTATATTGATATTTCCCTGTACAAGCTCACCCGCCTTCTTTCAAACTTAAACATAAGATAGCCTTAATTCTGAGACATATCAAATTTGTGATGTATCTTGATGAAGTCAGCGGAATTGCACTAGGGTAAACTAGGTATAAGACCCCTTAAATTTAAAGTGCCAGTACATAGAAACTGTTTTGGAATAGTTTGACTGGATTGTTTATGAGGGAATTTTAAGGACATTTCCTTCTAAAAAATATTTCAGCACTAATTTCAAAAAATTTCTGTGATGTTCAGTCTTTTGAGCTAAATCTCTTTTATTCATGGGCTCTCACATATTAAAATTCTGTATTTCTGCTGCAGGGTTTTGTTTTGAGAAGGATTCTAATGATGGAAGAGGTCACAATAAGAAAATGACTGAAATCTAAATCTGAATGGGCATACAGGAAGTAAACTGCATGAAAACTGCTTCTTACTGGTGCACAAGTGTTGGCTTACTGTCTCATCTTTTTAAGGACTACAGAAGTTATGTTCAACTACAATCAATATCTTTTGTCATAATGTTGAATCCTCTGACTGAAATACACTGAAATGCATGATCTTTTCCTGAATTGCTGTTATTACACACTGAAATACTAGGATTTTTGTTTCCAGAAGTACTCAATTTCTATTTAAAGTTTCTGTCTTTTGACATCTATACCCTTGTAATTTCAGGCTTTTACTTTATTGATTCCCAGTCCAAATCAATGTCATTTGTTTTAAATTATTGCTGAGCTTATATGTCTTTCCAGTGCCAACCTGTTATATATTTAAAGAATGGTTTTATTGCTGTTTTCTTTTTTATTTTCTTTTTTTATTTTTCTTTTTTTTCTTTTTTCTTTTTTTTTCTGTTTCATTTTTATTTTTGAAAACCACATGAATAAGACTATTATAGTCCTTATATGAAAAAAGTTCTGTTCCCTTGGTAATTCTGACAGTTCTCTCATCCAGTTCTCTCCCAGTCAGAAATTTTTTTTCTTGAACTGAATGACTAAAATTTCACATGATATTCCTAAGGAAGTACCATCGCTGTGATGTGGCTATTTTTGTATTTCAAAAAATTGTCCCAACTGATGCATCCTGCAGACTTTTTTTCAGTGTCAAATGGATGCTCTGGTCTTGTGATTATTAATGTACTTTTTTTTTCTTCACAAATTCCAGAATTGAATTCTCAATTTATAGCCCAAAGTTTGGGATATGTATGTACATAATTCTTATACTTTGAGGTGATACATTTTGTTCTACTTACATGGTTCCTATACTTAAAGGCATCTTGATATCTTTTTCCTGAATTATATTACCATTGTTAGTCTCCATTTTGCCTCCCATAAAGGTGGGAGGCATCACCTTTGCACACACTATTGTTTTTACTGTAGATGTCATTGTGAAATTATATGGAACACTCCAAAGTTTTGTGATACCACTTCTCAATCTCCATCCACAGCTTAGCAAAACTGACACAAGCTGTTGGGTCTTTGACTGCATAAGAAAGAACAAAAATGTCTCATTGAAACATACACTGCAAAATTCTTGACAATACCTTAAGAAAACCTGCCTCAAATACCAGGAATAACACTGAAAACCTGTTAGCTGTGAAGTGTCCCTGTGCTCATTTTTCTTCTAAACTCTTTAACATAGTGCGGTTTATTTTGTTAAATGGATATAGCATCATAAATATTGTGTAGTAAATGTAATATAGCAATATCAATATTCCTACTGGGAACATAAATTTTACATTTCCTGCTTAGGATTCCCTAGGACGCTCTGGAATATGCCTAATTTTATTCCAGTGAGTATTCCTACTGAAATCACTGAAATTACCTTAGGAAGGAAGTTATGCACAAGTATAAGTCTTTGTAAGATTCAAATATTCTTGGAGTCAACTTAAGAATCCATAGCCTGATCCAAAGGGATATTATAATGTATTAAACTGAAAGCCTTATACCAAAACAACTTCTTACAACATTCTGACACCTTTACCTTGCTTCCATAGCTAACTATAAATGCTCCATCAACCTCTTTGACCAATTTGCCAAGTTCAGGTCGTAAGACCTTTTGAAATAAGCCATATACGTTCCTTTAATCACCGCAAGTTAAGACCGGAGGTTGAGAGAAAACATTCATTAAAGAACATTCATTATAGTTATGGAAATGCATAATTTGACTTAGATAGTGAAACATCCTTGCTTTTCTGTTCTTAAATGAAAAATACCTATTTTTTTGTCCATGCATTGATTAAAAAAAAATTATTATAAACTAGCAAGTTCTCACACAGTCTTCAAAGTACTGCATTTTAATGTATTGTAGGCAAGATAATGGATGGATAACATACTTTCAGCACTCCAGATGTGGACATGGATTGACAGATATGGAAAGCTAAAAAAAAATATGAGGATTTTAAAATGGAGTTTAAAAAAGCTGTTATGAAGTTGTAGAAATATAACTCTGATGCCATTGTACTGTCTTAACTGAGAAGAGTGAAAAGAATAGTGACTCTGAAAGAGTTTCCTCTTACTGTTGATTTAGAGAAGAGAACAAGCATGTGATATCTGGGGACATATGAGACAGCAAAAAAAAAAGGATTTGATTTGCTAGAAGCAGCTCTTGCTGAGATCCAGCTTACCAGTTCCCACCCATGATACTAGAATGCAAGTAGTTTTTTTGATCTGCTGTAGAAACAAAGTAATGGGAAATTTTAGGACTGGAATTGCCTTTCTCTTTCATGACTGCAGTGGTGGGTCACTGGGGCTTTCCATAGAGGAACCAAATGCAGTTTTATCAGGTGGGTTTATCCTTGTTGCTGTTCAGTGGGTGTGTGGGGTGTAGAAGAGATTCCCAGAACATTAGAAATGGAAGCAAACTGCAAATAAAGTTGCCTCTAAAACAGCTGAGAGGCAATACCAGTGGTACTGCTGATACCACCTCAGTGAATGAAGAGGCATCTCTTCTCTCCCCATGCTGAAACATCACACTAGGGGAGAAGAGTAAGACCTGAGCAAAGATATGTGTCAGATTGAGAAGGTCATAAGCTGACAGTAGGGAAGAAGAAAGGAAGAATAAGTATGATGGGTTTCTGCCAAATAATTCCCAGATAGATAAAAATTCAACAATTTCAATCCCGTCTGTCATTTCATGTCATTTTTGCATGCCTGAGAAAAGAAAGAGTGATCATCATCACTGATCAACACTTTGCTGATATTGCTTATAAAAAAACCTGGCTTGGGAGACTTTGAAGAACCAAAGCTAAAGGGAAGATCAAAATCACATAAAGACTCATAAAAAAAGATTGTTCTCCCCAAAATTTGCACACTAAAATACATATCTTGTGCTGAGCTCAAGATAACAGTGCTCCCACTACTTTACTTAAGGCAGACCAAAAGGTAGAGGCAAAAACACTATTTGCTTTTGTGAACCTGTATATATCTCATGTTCTTTTTTGTTATCGATTGCTTTCCTTTGTGACTTTTCTGATTTCATTATGTTGGATTTATTTCAAAAGCTGACTTTTTATTCTCATCCTGATCTTGATCTAAACAGTTTGCAAGACTTTTTGATACCTACATGGTATCAGATGCAAACAGCATAAAATGAATCTTTATACTGTCTTCTGTTACTATAGAAAATATCAAATATAACTGAGCTCCAAAGAGTCCCCCTTAGAGCCTTTAGGATGCCTTCTAACATTGCTGATAAATACATGTTATCGGTGATTTTTTTCCTAGCCAATTACACACCTATCCGATTAAGATTTTGTCTTCACCACAATTCCTCAGCATGCTTCTGAGTGTTGTATAATCACAGAATTTGAGACAGTGCCAAAAATTGTACTGAAGTCAAAGTATCTTACATTTACCACCTTTCCCAAAGCTTGTTTGCCTTGATTTAGTCTGGAAGAACTAATGTTAGATAGCTTTTATCACCATCTTACCTTCTAGATACTTAAATTGATTGCCTAATGATTTGTTGCAGGGATTAAATTTAAGTGCTGTGAGTATAATTTTCCCTGTCCTCCATACTCTCCCTTTCAAGGATAAATAATATGTTTGTTATTCGGTTCTTCACAATTCCTAAACATAATTGCAAGTGATTCAGCTATTACACTGCCTAGTTTCAGGCCCTAAGTTGAATCAGGACTTCCTTGCTTGGATACACCTATCTCATCTAAAACATATTTAGTCCAGGTTGATTTTTTTGTTGTTGTTGGTTTTTTACATTTTATTTTTTATATTAATGTATTTAATGATCTGGCTCCTGTCAATGATTCATTTTGAAACTGAGACAAAGGTATTTATTGCTCAAGTTTTCTCTGCCTCATTCACTTTTAACTCCCCTTTTGTTTTTTTCTGTATGAACTGATCTATACTTGTATTTCTTTTAATCAATAATATAACAATTTTTATTCTGTGTCTTGTTATGGTTTGTAAGGATATTGAATAAAACATAACACTAGCTTTGCATTTCTATGGTTTCACAGGTGTAACTCCATGTATAACCCAATTAGAGTATGAATAACAGAATTGCCCTAGTGTTGCTCTCAAGGATTAATCCGTGATACAAAGGAATCAGTAGACTAACCACCTATTACACTAGGAATTACACCATGACGCTACCTAACAATTGCACCTTTTTTTCTGGCACCTTTCAACAAGTTTTAGTGAGGTTACATCAATTTGCACAAGAAGAAAATTCGGAGTCATGGATCCTTCCAGTTTTTTGACTCTCTTATGTAGCAGAAAACAGTTTGATATGCAATTATGTAGAGAGAACTTTCTCCTATATATTTTAAATTGACTTCTGAACTCTGTCTTTTTCTTTTTAAACATACAGTAAAATATCCACAGACTGAATGCAGCGCAGTTCATAACCAGGGTGATCCCATAACCTGATAACACCAGAGTTTTTGCAGTTGCCCTGCTTAAAAAGCAGTTGATCTTCAAGGTACATACAAAACTCTGAGTTATAAAGACTGGACTTTAATTCCCTGAAGGCAAATCCGAACACAACCTCATTGCTCCAGCTGTTGTCTTGAACATCTCCTTTAGTTTCTTGTTTTGGTCTTCTATCCTTATTTTTTCTGCCAACAATCCTCTTGGTGCACTGTGTTTCTTCCAGACCATAGGCAATGCTGAGGAAGTGTTCATCTATAAAGAATAAAACTGAAACACTAAAGAACTCATCTGCCAGCTTTGATCTGTCCAGCTATCGGTGGGGTCCATGATGCTGCCTCCATAGGATAGCTGCATGATATCCACACAGAGGTATATGGTGCTAGGATTGTAGATCTCATGTCCATAACTTGGCATGGAGGATGACCACCTTCCTTTTATTCTTTCTACACACTTTCTTTAAAGCTCATACAAGCCTTGACTATATTTTATCCTTGGAGTCACTCAAATAATAAGGTTCTTTTTTCCTGAAGCATGAGAATATGTCTTACTTGAAAGAGTTTGCACAGTTTGCTTTCTATCTCTTATCAGATGATAATTACACTCCTTCATGAGAGTATTCAGAAGTTTTTTATAACGAAAGGTTTTGGCTATAAATATATTGTAGGTAGTGTGAACAGGATAGCATGCAGCTGCACTGAGGTATCTCATATGCTCATATCTGGCATACATGAATCCTATAGCATCAGATTAAATTACTTAAAACCCAGTTGCAGAAAAATACATCTCACACTTAGGTAAGAAACTCCTCCTGGAGTCACATCTGACCTTCCAAAAGGCTATAACCATTTCTTGTCCAATTGAATCGACAATGGTGGAAGTGAATGTGATAAGTCAAGGTACAGCAAGCACTGTTCGCTCTGAGCAAATGTTACTGATGTAGGTTAAAGAATGACCCTCAAAAATGACAAAGGCAGGAAAAATTCAAAATCACAAACTCAGCAAATTGAAGAGATGCAAGAAAAATATTTTTGCTATGTAAACACACAAAATATGCTGAAAACTACAACATACCTCTAAAGATGCTTAAGTTACAGATTTATTCTAAAAAATATTGTACTTCTAATATAAATAAATGAATGAAGCTTTTTTCTCAGATATTGCTGTTTTCAGTATTGCAAAAAACCTAAACCAGTCCCAAATATTCAAAATACTGCCCAGGTTTCTGCTGTACTGGAAGGCTAGTTATGGTCTAAGAAATTCATTAGCCATACACACAGAAGTTTCTCTATTACTTAAATCTACTTGCTTAACTCTTTAGAAATTTCTCAGTTGTATGCTCTATGTTCTAAGCCAGCTATCTGATGAACCAAAGTCCCATGCAGTTTATCTGTGGGTTGATATGGTGGGGGATAGGGATATCTTTCAGCTGGAAGTCTTGCTTGAGAGAAGTTTCATGAAGGCCAGCTGACACAAAAGAAATTCTTCCACTTGAAATATAATAACTTCATGCAGCACTATAATCTGGGCTCCAGCTGCCTAGAAAACACCTTTGCTGAGAATAGCCCATCCATGGGTACAACAATTGAACATTTACCCTCAGTATGTTCTTGCAGCAAACAAGAGTACGTGCATAAAACAGAGCATTAGAAAAAGTGTAGTCAGAAGGTCGAGGAAAGTGATTAAAGCAGTTACTTCCATCTATTTGGCACTTGTGATGCATTACCTGAACTTCTGTGTCCATTCTGGGGCCCTCTAGAACAAGTGGGGAATCAGTACAAAAAAGGGAATCATCCGAGAGAGGACCATCACTCTGGTCAGTGGGGTGAAGTACATGAGGAAGGAGAATCTAGCAGAGTCTAGCAAAGTTGCTATTCCTCAGCATGGTGAAGAGGAGAAAGTGAATCTACTTGCTGACCTAAACAACACAAAGGTTGCAGAGAAATGGAATTCACACTTATTTTTTTGAGGAAGGTGTTGCAAAAGGTGAATGGGAAACCTTTAATCATCCCTACATCTTAATTCCATTTTAATTGATTATAGAGAAATATGTTTCAGTTTTTACCAGTGAGTTTCATTATTTACCAATATTGTTAAAAGCCTGCAAATGATTTTCTACTATTTGTGTAAGCAATATAACATTATTATAAAATTAAAAATAAAAATACTGTAATATAAAATTTCTCTATGTAAATAGTTTGCAGATGATCATGTTTCATTTAGATTAGAAGCAAATCCATATCTTAAAATTTAAAAATCCTTCAAGATGTGGGACTTCCATCTTCTGTGTGGCTCTAGTAACAAGTAAGTGTCTGTGATAAAAAACCAAGTCACCTTGAAAGCAAAACCTTACAGAAGGTGCTAGAAGAACAAGGAGTTTTGCCTATAGAATTTTTTACTTGCTATAGAATACGGTATCTCCATGTATTGCTAAGTGCTGAGTATGAGCAGAAGAAGGATTGTTCCTTATCTCCCACCTTACTTTTGCTGAAAGAATCCAGCCTCTACTGCTGCTCTGGGATAACTATTAGTGTTAATAGGTAATACATGATAACATAATAAGCTGTATCAAGCTCTTATACAATATAAATCAATGACAGTGATTCAAAAGCAGATGGTAACAAGCATGGATGACCAATGCTTTGCCATTACTGAATGACTCCAGAAAAATGGAAAATCAGTTTGCAGAAAACAGGTTTAATGAGTGCTGGGCTTTTCAGGGAGACAGATGTAAGGAGATACTGCACCAGTGTGCTAAGTCACTGTAAGGGCAAACCTGCTGTCTTCATTTCAGAAGTAATATGGAGAAGACATTCATGCATGATAGAGGAAAAAAAATCCTGTTTGTGCCTAATGTAATGGAAAATTTGAGAATTATTCATGCATGTGAATATGTATGCAAATCTGACCCTGGTGATACTACAAAGGTCAGTGCATGGTGATCTGCTGAGTAAGTGCTAATCATTCAGCTTGAAATGTGACTTTATCAGAAAAGCAATTTTGTAAAGAATCTCATGACATTCCTTAGTTATTTTTCTCCTGTGATGTCCATGGCATGTTTGCTCATTTGTGAAGTTTACATTCAGGACTTTTCCAGCTAAAACATCTCCTTGTCAATCAAATCATATTTTTGCTTTGTGCAATCTTAGTGCATCTGAGATAACAACTTAAAATTGATGAAACTCCTAATAGGGGAGTGACATTCTCTGTAGGAAATTAACAGCTAAATCAAAGTACGGCACAGTTGTTGAACTTGAAGCGCTACTTAAATATCAAAACCAAGCCCTGTATTGCAACTGGACAATATCAGGCTGAATAAAAATGATCATTGACTTCTTGGTACATATAAACTGAGGTTTTACAGAAAAGAAGAGCTCATACTAGAAGATGTAGAGAATGTAAGTAGAGAGGAATTGGGAGAAATTTTCCTTAACAACAGAAGAAATGAAGATTTGTTTACTTCTATGAAAGCCCTAGAAACTTCAGGACATTACAGGACTTAACAACTTAACAGGACTTAACAGCTCTTATTTTAAACCCAATGCAAGTATGCTTGCAAAATCAATGGAGTATGATTAAATTACCTTTTTTCTACTGTTTGATTACAGCAGGTGCACCTAAAAGTTTGTAGTTTACTTGTTATTGCTGTTTCCTTGGCCCACTTCAAAATCATCTTTCAGACAAAACTACAGAGACAATAATAGGGTTCCCTTTGTTAAATATTCTCTTCTTTCATGCAATAAATGCTTTTTCAGTCAGTGGATTAGTGTTCATTTTGAATTTGAGGTCCTAAGAACGTGCTTATTTATTCTTGATAAACCTGTGCAGTAATTCTGATAAAGCAAATGACAAAACTGAAATCTCTTACTCAACATAAAATTATGAAATCGCAATGTTCTGGACCTGTTTCTGTAAGCCCTAATGACTGGAAAAACTAGCAGATAGTTTAAAAATGGAGGTGGAGATTTGAGATGCTCCAGTTCTATAATTTTTATAAAAAATGTTTACAGCTAGCTTATCTATTTATAGAGATCCAGAAAGGACTGTAATTATTGATGTATAAGACCAAAGCCTAGAAACTAATTTAGAGTCATTGTGGACATTAAAATGTGCTCCCCATCAGACTATAGCATGTTTAAGCACCAGATATCTAAGCAGTGATCAATAGTAACTCCAAACAGAAGTCTTTGAAAAAATCCAATGCAGTTTCTAAAAAAAGATTTTTTTTTGCCATTGCTGTTATGTGGTCTTAGAGAATTTGTGTGAAATTAATAAGATTCTCACCAAACAATGAACAGAGAAAAAAGACACTCAGTCAAGGCAGCAGACATAGAATCTGAAGCTCTGCTTCCTTAACCCAGCCAATTTCTTCTGTCTTTATCGGATTTGATCTTCAGCTACCTACTTCTTGCTTTGCTGTGGTCTAGCATGATAAGAGGCGTAAACTGAGTGTTAGAGGTAAAGTTTACACAACCAGTGGAAGGAAAAGGCTAAAAATGTTTGTGTAACAGCATTTGCTTTCTTTTCAGTTGCCAGCACTCTCCTTGAAAGAATCATATCTTCTGATTCCCAGCCTATAGCCTTCACCTGTTCAAAGGATGCATTTAGGGAATAGAAATAGCATGACGTGATTAGAATACTGGCCATACAGCCACCCTACAAAGAATATTCCATTTCATAGTTCACATTGTCTTTACACAGCAAGATCGAAAAAAAAAAGGTGTATAAAACTAATAGAATAATTTGAGAAAATATTAATTTGTCTGCATAATTTTAACTATTTATATTTAAAACAGTAATTTTGGCTGCAAAACCTGCACAAACTTGAACATGAAACATGCAGAGTATTGAAGTCAAATATATTTGGACTATGTGGCAAGATCAGCTATAATACATATCAGTGATGAGAACAAAATACCTCTTTCCAAGAAATCATTACATTATTATTATTACTGTAAAACATATAGTGTTAAAGAATGAAACAATTTTAAAATCAAGTGGTGCAGATGAATAATACAATAGTTCTAAATGATGAATGCTTAAAATAGTAAAAAAGGAATGGAAAACATTCTTTAAGCCTCTTTGTTTTCGTAAAGGTTTGCAATGGAGAAAATTACATTTATTTATGGAAATAATTTTTTCTAACCAACTGTAACAGGTTATTTTTAAAATAATGATTTTTGGATCAAATTAAAAAAATAGAAAAGAAAAAGGTGATGGCCTTTCTCTTTTGGAAGAACTGGAAAAATGCAACAAATTACTCTCCTAGATACCATGATGGAAGGGGGTCATACCTAGGGAGAGATCAGAGAAGTTCTTGTCTTTTTGAAGCACAGACCTAGACTCATTCTGCCAGACAATTTTCCCTGTACAAGAGAAAATCGAAAAGTAAATGCTTTTTTAATGTGTAGCTCTGTTTTCAATTATACAGGAAAAGTGCATTTCCAGAGCCCATTTATCTTGAATATGACATTGTCACCTTGTGGTGTTTGTTGCAGGGATGCAAAGAAAATATTGATTAGAAATCAGTGTAAAGCTTGTTTCGCTTGGTTTAAGAACTTTAACTCCAGATAAATAAAACAAAATGCATAGGGAGAAAAAAAACTTATATGACTGTGTGCCATGAAACTGAGTAAGTGAAACTTTATCAAAGGAAACTCAATTAACTCTTCACCTGGTTCTCATTTAATCTGTGCAAAATCAAAACCTTTTTGAGTAAGATCAGAATTTAGGGTATGGATGAGTTGGAGTTGATCCAGAAATCTTAATAGAGCTATTTTGTCCATGCTGCAATGGACTCACAGCATCATAACTGTCCCTAAAAATGCGAAGGAGAAAGGACATACAGATACTGTGTTTCCATTTCACTCAGGATAATGGAAGTCTTAACAGTGCATTGGTGGTGCTTACTCTATATATAGGTGATTGATGTGCTCACAAGTGTAATTATCTAGACACTTAATGGTGGTCCAGTTTGTGAACAAGTACTCCAGATATTTGAGCTAATAAAACTTTGCATCTTTGAGATGACAGCCCCGATGTATTTCACTTGGGCACACGTGTATGCTATTTACACTTTATGGGCTATTTTCTATAGTTAACTGAAAAGAGTAGATACAAATATCTACTAAGTGCAGGAGCTTCTCAGTTACAAATGAGGTGCCTCATTACATTTCCCTAGAGACAGTCTGAGAGGAGGATAAGAAATTGTCCTCATCCAGGGAAGATATTCCTGGCCAGAAGTAGCAGTGCCCCTGGAGTCCACCAGTCCAAGCAATATTATGAGCAGGGGGCAGGGGAAAAAGAAGAATAGCAAATTAAGAATATTATGCTTCAGATAACATGAGGGAGGGAAAGACACGCAGACACTGTCAGGAGGTGGAAAACTTTGTTCTAGTTCTTCTTGTCATTCTTAATTATTTATATAAAACAAAATTCCTTTATTAAGAATACACTTTTCTAGTTCAGAATATCCTAAAATAAAATAAAGTCCTGATACAGATGAAATCCTTTCCAGAAAAGGACTGAATTCAATCAGAATATCTCATGTCCCACATTAATTCCCTAATCAGTGAGACAAACAAACACCACACCCCCAAATCTCTCTTGCATACTTTCATTAAGTTTATGCTACAAGACACAGATTTTATGTTCTGGAAAGATAACAAACTTCAAAATGTCACAAGAAAATATTCTCCAGCCAACCCAGCCCATTTCTTTGACTTGGCCACTGGGCTGAAAACAGCCCAAGAGAAGCTGAACCAAGTGTGCCCATCAGCCAGTGACCTGACTGTCATGCAGTATCCTTATTCCTGACCTTCAGCTTTTCTGGTGTCAGTTAAGTCCTTTGTCCAAGTTCTTTCACACCTGACTGTCTCATCCAACACACTTGACCTCAGCACAGGCTGAAGGGCAGAAACACCAGGCTAAATAGGAGTTACCCAGACCGCTGTTGTAAGGGAAACTCTGCAGAGTTTGGGACTTTAATGCAGTTGCAGAAGAGTGACCACTGGTCCCTCTCCTTTCCCAGCTCCTTGTCGTCTCTGTCTGCAGATAACACCAGGCTCATCTTAGTACCACTGCTCAGTGCTTAATGGTAAAAATCTCTGCAGGACCCAGAGGTCTGTACTTCTGCCTGGATGGTGTGCTGGAGTTCTCCAGGCCCCATTAGATTTTGTGAAGGCAGTGGGGTGGAAGATGAGTGCATTACCTCAGTGGGTAAGCAGTAGGGACTGTGGCCTTGTTCTCTGTGGTGATAGCATTGTGAGACAAATGATTATGTGTCCTAAACTCTGCCTCTATACAATATTACTGATGAATGCATCACAGCCATGGCTTTATTACTGTACCAAGAGAGCTAGATACAGCTCTTTCTCTTCCAGCCATGAGAATTGTCCAGCATGACCGAGTTCATGTCACATAACCAAACAAATCACAGAATCACAGAATCATAGAATATCCTGAGTTGGAAGGGACCCACCAGAATCATCAAAGTCCAGCTCCTGGCCTTACACAGGACAGACCTAAGAATCCCACCATGTGCCTGAAAGCATTGTCCAAACACTTTTTGACCTCTCTCAGGCTTGGTGCTGTGTCCACTTCCCTGGGGACCCTGTTTCTAGTGCCCAACCACTCTCTAAGCGAAGAACCTTCTTTTAACGTCCAACCTAAACCTCCCCTGACACAGTTTCAGGACATTCCCTCGGATTCTCTCACTGGTAACTACAGAGAAGAGATCAGTGTCTGCCCCTCCTCTTCCACTAGTGAGGAAACTAGATTGCAATGAGGTCTCCCCTCAGTCTCTTCTTCTCCAGGCTGAACAAACTAGGTGACCTCAGCCACTCTTCATACAGCTTCTACTCTGAGTGCTTCATCTTCTTTGTAGCCCTCCTGTAGATGCTTTCTAGTAGCTTCATATTGTGGCATGAAGGACACCAAAGCTCATCAGAGNTCTTTGTAGCCCTCCTGTAGATGCCTTCTAGTAGCTTCATATCTTATATTGTGGCACTTTACTTTCACTTCCACAGTGTGGCTGGAACCCCCCACCCATTACAGCAGCATCTGATCCCTATTTTTTTGACTCAAATAAATATGTGATCTAAACATAAAATCTGTAAAGCTCAAGCAGATGTAGACACTGCTCATGCATAAACAGTGCAGAGAAAAAAGCTCTGCACTTCTCTTTTATCTTATCTTTTCTTTTATAATCCTAAAACTGATTAGATTGCAATGCAGAGTCAGGCCTTCTCTGCTGGTTATTTTTAATGTAAACATTTGTAGCTACTCTGTATACTGCAAAGTAGCACATGAAATCATAAACTTATTTTGTTTTCACACTCCTTACAAGCGAAGTTAGGGAAACAAACAAGGTCCTTAAAATTCTGGCCTATAATATCTTGTGTGCACATTCTAGTAGGGAATGAATTTATTACAGAAACTCTACCACAGAAGAAATAGCATTAAAGCTACAGAGTATGTAGAGAGTGCATTTCAGACTACTCTGCCTGAAAGTTTTCCTAACAGAAAATGCATTTCCCATGCTTTGTATCCAAACAGAACAACTGAGATACCCTGGACTAGCAACTATTCTACCTCCTAGAAATGACACTAAAATGCTATTTTCACGGCTGATGGGCATGTAGTTTCCTTTTTACTTCTGTCCCTAAAAAGTCAATGCTTACCATTGGCTGAGCAGAATTCCTTTTGCCCATAGAGTTCTCATGAAACCAGGAACTCCAAGAAGGACAGTGAAAAGAGATTGGTAAATGGACAGGTGTGCTCAGAAAACTTCGGGAAGATTTTTCTCGGTGAGAAAGCATCCATGTGCTGTCTCTGCCCAGGCAGCAAAAATATGTGATTGTGGTGGGAAAACTGAAATATAATTCCACCTTTTTTAGAGGAACAATGTTGGTGAGAGAGTAAAGAAGGAGACAGTTGGTATTATTTGGAACATAGTTAAATAAGAAAACTAAAATCTCTCAGATGCAGGAAATCCTTCACCTTTTCTCACATCTGAACAACAACTGCTTTCCACAGATCAATTGTTTCTTACTGCATTCCCCACCCCAACCCCCACTTTGGATATATAAAAGTAAAAGTGAAGGTCAAAGTATTAATGAGACAGCAGGTCTACAAAGGCCAGTCAGAAATCCTGAAAACATTGCAAAACTGGAAGTCTGAGTGGATCAAAGCCAATATACCTGTACCTTCCCTTTAATTTTATGCAAATAAATTCAGATCAATGCAAATGTATGCAATTTTAATATGTGTTCCTTTGCTCAATAGTATAACAGATGTGTAAATCCTGGAGTGCAGAGATTTCTCACAAGCTAATACCAGAGTGTTGAAAGAATCTGAAATGTTTTTAAAGAATATGAAATTGTTTTGCTTGTTAAAGAACAGTTCAATAATAAGAAACTTTCAGGTAACTAAAAAGTGTTCTTTCAGTGGAGATGTTTTCTTCTACTCATCTCTATATCTCTGCTTTCCCCTTTATGTTGCTCTTTCAAATCCCAAAAATGTATATTTTTCCAGCTCACTTTCCAGAGATTATCCATTATAAATTCAATGTCTACCATGCACCCTATACTTTAACACCTTGTTTAAGCCAGGTCTTTTGCTATTCTACAGGAATTTTGTCTGCCTGTATTATATCACCTAATATAAACCAAGTTTATCTCTTGGGGAACAGTATGTTTTTGACACACAGTCAACTCAATAAATAACACATTTTTCCCTTCCATCTTTTAAGGTTTGCCAATAGCAATTTGCAGCCAACTCCCTCAAGAAGCCTTAAAGTGACACAACAAATAAAAGTCCCATTTAAACAATGCATTTGAACAATCCTTTACTTTACAGTTCACATGTCTTTAAGATAACAAACGATAGATTTCTGGAGGGTGTGGGTTGTAATCCATATAGATATGAAACCAGGACACTTTCAATTTATGCTTTCCTTGGCTAAGAATGCTGTTTATTTTCACAAATCTTTGCAGGCACATTTCCATATTTCACAGGGGAGGAAAAGGACAAATCTACCATTGCAGAAGAGCTTTCAGTAGAGGAAATTAATCTCTAAAATGTGTTACTACTAGAGTTGGATAAGCAATTTCTTTATTGAGCCAAGCATTTTCCTTATATTTTGTGCTTCAGACTCTCTTGGAATTATGTAATTTCCCTTAATGTATTTATGCGTAATTGTCCAAATTAATTGCAAGCCAGTGTTATTCTTTATTTGTTGTATATGCTGTGGTCATTTTCCTTCAAGAAACTCACTGAAAAGCCAGGAACTTTTAGCACTTAGAATGTCTTTTTTGATTACAAGAACGGGAAAAGAAGAACAAAAATCATGTCTGTGTGAGAGAGCCAAGGAAAGCATATTTTTTGATTTTTCCTGTGAAAAGTGGGGATGATGGCATTTTCTTTTTCCTTACACCAGGTCATTTCACGGAATAATTTTGGAGCACAGCTTCATAAACAAATGTGTCAGCATGATGGAGAGGCCAACCTCAAGCAGAGGGAAGGATGAGTGGGAAGAGGACCAACCTGGACCTCCAAATGGGTGAAAAACTAAGATGAGGAATTATATATTGAGAGAAGAAGTCACAACACCATGTATAATGTGGAACCATTGCATTTGTTAAAGCTCCTATTCCTCCCTTTGGAATTCAATACAAACACTAGTCTTGACTGTCTGGTCACTTGAGTACAGAAACTTGTCTGAGAAAGGAGCAGGTGGGAGCTGCTTGGGTACTTTCCTGTATTTTACGCAAAAAAATTTTCAGACAGCTTCCAAGAATAGGTTAAATTCATTTATCTTCTGCTTACCATCGGTCATGAAAAAGAGTGTTGTTTTTCTTTCCTTTAGAGGGGTTAACTTCTCCAGTCTTCAGAGAATACAGCTTTCTAGTTGCTCATAGACTATAGATATTCTAAAGAAAGGACATTAAGACAGTGATAATGATGATGTATGTAAAAAATTCCTGATTTAATATTAACAACTTAATATTTTAAATGGGAATAAAGCAACCACTAGAACAGCAATAAACCATGTAAAAAATAATGCTCAAATATGTTTTCCACCAAAGTGATTACGTTTTTCTTCCTGCTATTACAGTTCAAAAAGGTTGAAAACAGTTGCTAACAAGTAAGCATTAACAAATTATTACCAACTCCTTTTGTTTACCATTTTGAGTATAGAGTGACTCATTTCTTGAGATTCATCTCTGAAGCCTGTAAATTTCAAGGCACCGCTTCGTACATCTTCCACACTAAGTACCATGCCATATATTCTAAGTAGTGTCTGCTGTGTACATGAAGAGCAAACCCTAGTGCTTTCTACACTGACCAAATTCTCCTGAACTTCTCCCCATCCTGCTTTCTCCTAGCTATTTTATAGCCTCGTGTTACCTTACCTTACCAACACTATGTTTTCTGGATTATACAATTTTCTTCTTTTTCTCTCAGAATAGACAACACATACTTCTCTAGATATAAAAATCTACTAAAAAAGTGGAGATAAATATACCAGTAGTTTTGACATGAAAAGCAAAGATTGATTTCTTCTGGCTGTTACTCAGTCAGACCTGCTTGATTATACAGAAGACACACCAGTTATTTGCACAAGAAGCACCTTCTTGCTGTCAAGGGATATCAGTGAATTGTAAATTTCTTTCTGTCAATCAACAAAAATGGTGCATGAAAATGTTTGGATGGTTAATGTGGATTAGCGTCTCTAGTTCCTAAAGCTTGTACAATGCATTCAAAGTAGTAAAACTAAAAAAGCTGCCCTCTATCTCCATATCAGGTAACTGTTGTTTGCCAGTAAGGTTCCAGAAGGCTGGTTTGGGGAAAGTCATGGTAGGGATGGATTTGGTGCAGATCTGGATTCACTGGAGGGTGTGAATAGAGCGGAAGTCCCACCACTTCACACTGACAATACACTGACAAATATATTAATTCATCAATATCAAGTGAAACAGTCAAAAACTACATCACAGCCCCCTTTAACACACTCACTATGATGGAGAACAGGAAGAGATATGCCAAAGGTTTGTGACATGAGGTGAAGAATTAGCATACCTGCCAGCGGGAAAACTACCAGGGAAAAGTATAGGAAAATATACTTTATCCAATTTTTCTTTCTTTCAAAATACAATGCTGTGTTGAGAATTCCAGCTATCATTATATTTAACGACTGTATAAAATTCATCATATTCACATATTCAACAAAAAATCAGACTAGAAAACCCCCAACAAGTTAAAGACATCAATAACTGAAGTAAAGGTAATCTCAAAGGTTGAAAAGTAATCAGCCCTCCCAAAAAAAAGGACAAAGATAAAAGCAAAGCACCCCAGAGAAGCCCTGGGTTACCTGCTCACTAATTGAAAGGTTTTTCTCTGAGTAGATACATCCATTTTCAAAACAAGAATCAAGCTATGCAGCAGCCACTGAAGGACACTGTGCTGGTTTAAAGGTAAAGTGGCAGGAGAAATAAACCCAACTCAAAGGAGATTAAAAGTCAGAATGACAATTTTAATGACAATAATATAATAAATACAACTTAATAGGTGAACAATTGATTTTAATCCACAAAACCTGGCACCCTGGGGCACGAACAGAATGGTGTTTGTCAGCCCCCCCCANAGGCAGCAATACCCAGCCCCTTTCCCAGGGCGGGGAGTTCCACAATGAGTGAATGGGTGTGCTGGGTGTGAGGACAGGAACATCTTCTTATCTCACAGGCCTCTTCACACAGCTCATAGCCTGAGGGGTCAAGTGTGCTCTGGGCAGCTGCTGCAGACAGTCTGTAGCTTCTGGGCAATGGCATAGAGGGTGTAGAATACACAGTTTGGGTTACACCCACACAGGGATGAACTGGTCCCAGCTGTTCTAACTAGGACAGACACATACAGCAGAAAAAAGGATGGTCAGTTTGGAGGTCAACAAGTAGGTACAGCTATGGGGTTTAAATGTCCTCAGGTCTCCCTTCTGTAGGTCCATCAACCAGGTGTCAGTTCCTGCCACTCTTACATCCTGCAAGTCACTTCAGGGAAAAATTAATCTGACCCAGCACTGGTAGAAACCTAAACAATTTAGATACCATGCTTTTCAGTGGGAAGAAATGGATGCTGTTTCTTTTTAGAATACTGTTTGCATCATATCATCTGAGATGGTATGATTTGGAGCCATTCAAGTAGAAGAAAGTCAAACTAAACAGTAACAGCCAGCACTTATGCTACATGTTCTGAAAAAGAGCTTTTTCTCTAACAGTTTAACTTGTTGAATCCGCTGTTAAAAGTAAGTGTATTTAACTTCTTGTTTTGCAAGCTTCCAACAAATGAAGGCTATGTTAAGGATGTCTGATTATTTCATGGAAAACTTAATGATGCAGCTAAAATTTAAATAATAAAATATCTGTTAGGTACCACTACCAGAAGTAAAAAATTAATTTTGTGACATACCTGGCCTCAAAAAAAATTATGTATATGTGAAAAATTTTCACAGAGATCATCTTGACAAAATAAATGATTCATTGACAGCTTCTCAAAAAAAAACATGTTTGAGTACCCTATCAGTTTCCTTATTCTTCCATTACAGGTGAAGAAGAGGGAGAATATGTGCAGAGACAATGACACATTTATCTTGCTACCAAACAGCAAAGGACAATAATTTTCACTAAAGAGGTAAGAGGGCTGTTTGACACTCCTAAAATCATAACAGTACTATACTGATTCGGTCTTGGAAATTCTTAGTTAAATCACTGGCCTTTGTCCCGAGTAGAAAGCAACCTCAGAGGTAGATACAGACATCCATAACTGAGTTAATCATCTCCTGTCAATGCATGCAAGAGGCACTTGTAGGGTGCAATTCATCCTTCTAGTCATTTCCTTTCAGCTGGAAATACTGTCCTTAATAAACAGTCCTTAGCCCTCTTTCCTTGGACAGCAAATGTTAACTGGATAGGGTCCCTAATTCTTGCTGNAGCCCTCTTTCCTTGGACAGCAAAGTGTTCACAGGATGACAATGCAAATGTTAACTAGATAGGGTCCCTAATTCTTGCTGGTTTGTATGTGGGGGTTGTTTGTTTTGATGATGGGGTTTTCTTGTAGTTTGTTTGTGGGGGGTTTTGTTTTCTTACTTTTTTGTTTGGTTTGGTTTGGTTTTTTCTCAGAGTTTTAATTCTTAGTATATCATCCATCATTGTGAAGATATTTAATAAATAGCAGCCAGGAACATAGGACTCAAGACTGAAACCAGCACATACAGTATGCTGCTAGTCAGCTAGCAAGGTGTCTGTATCCATTTCTGAATTTCCAGTTTATTCCTTGTCACTCTGGGTTTTGCCACATTGTTCTTCTTTCATGAAGAACAAGTGGAATAGCATCACCTTCTGGCGGCTTTGTGAGCGTCTGCTAAGGAAGTTCAGGTCATTCCACTAGTCTGTAGAATTGCTTGTACTATCTTTTTCAGTCTAATACATGTCATCCTCTCCCTGACTCCTGGATATCTCCTTTATATTTCTTCTTGTGAAATTTTCTGACATCACTTTCCTTTATACTACACCATGACTGAAGGTCAAAATTTAATTATGTCTCCAGGAATTGGCATTTTGGATCTTCTTGTCCTGGGTCTGTCTGCAAATCTTCAGAGAAGCCTCTTCTTTCTCATCAAGCCTTATAACCCACATACGGACTGAATCATTACTGCCAGCTGTATCTCTAGTCTTCCCACTCAAGTGTCTATTTTCTCTTCTCTGCTTTCTGACCTCCATGGTTCCAAAAGCTTGAAAAAATTACTTGAGTATTCCATAAAGAGTTGAAAATTACAAGTGAAAAGCAACATAAAAATGTGTAGGGTTTACACTATTGCTTTAGTCCAGTCTTGTGACTTTTTAATTGTCTGACTCACAATTTTTGAATACTTACAGATGGGAATACCATAACACTCTGTGTCAGGGAGACAGAGAGTCTTGGACCTCCCTATCCAAGCTTGATGGCATAGTCAATATGTGTAAGCAACACAAAATGTATATATCCTCCCATAAATAAGTAAAAAAATCAGAAGAGGTTTAACTATTTTCTACAGAAAATAATAGGGATCAATGAAAGCAATACAGATCCCAGCAAAATGCAAGGTATCTATAGAATAAAAGAGATGGATTTCTTTTGTCTTTAGGCCCCTGTATGACTTTTCAGGATAGTTGCTTACATAGCCTTAACATGACATTATTGTAATATTTTGCATATTAAATATACAAAACACTGCTTTACATTTCTGTAGATTCAGAGTTGGAATTCAGCTGGCATTCTGTATATTCTATCATTAAGTCTAATTAAGAAAATGCTACCTGTTTTCCAGAAATTCATAGCACATTTTTCTTTAAGTAGAAAACCTGCTATATACTTATGTAGTGATTTGTTAAACTCAAATTAAGCAGGCCGATGACTTGTGTAATAAAAAGAAGATTGAAGTAATAAGTTCTTTAAGGTCAAATCCACTTGCCATTAGCTGAATACTGCAGCATTACATTGTGTAGTTCTAACAGAAGCAATGTTTTAATGCAGTCATCTGAGAATGATATTTCAGGATGAAAACAAGACAGACTGACAGGGTAATGTTTTCCTTAGAATGACTTTCCAAACAAAATTTCTGTATTTTTTTTCTAATTTCTGAACTGCTTAACTCTTTCCCCATAAACCCCTATCATGTTTTGTGGGTATCCCAGACCAAAATGTGTTTCAGTTCATAGGTTCTCCAGGTTGGTTGAGCATGCTTTATTTGACTTCAAACTCAGCAGCTTTCCCTACTTTATGTTATCTAGTTAGCTCAATTATGAAGATGAACTGTGATGATCTGAAATGGGAAAATTTAAACACCATCATTTAGCACTTCCTCATGACATTCAGTGGTTCTTTCGTGTCAAGAATATTAAATTGCTCAGACATTGCATATACTTCTCAGTGAGTAGAATATCTCAGAGTTTTGTGAGACATATCCAAATACCCTGTGGTCCTAGAAAAGCACTGCTTTGTGCAGATATAGTGGCTTGTGAAATGTGATTAAATGTGATAACTCCTTATGGCAGACATTATATAATTTTGCTATTATCCATCAGAAAAAAAGAAAATAATCTCCATCACCGATGTCCATCCAAGAGTATGTCTATTACTTTTATTTTGTTATGTAGCCTTTTGTGTCTCACTGAGATGTTTTTTAGGAAGAGGCTCTACATTTTGAATCAATATTTCTTTATGTCCCAGGGGCCCTGTTTTGCTCCTCTGTTGTCGCTTTGCTTTACAGATATTAACCTCCCACACGTGGACTAGAACAACCAGGGGCACATACATATTTCAATGTATAATGTAAAACCTCATGTATCAAACTGTGACAGAATAGTAAAAATAAACATTTTACATATGCTTGAAGTAAATAAATGTGTCCCCTGTCAGAACTTACAATGTTTTTATCATTCTTATTGTACACACTCACCAGAGCAATTATGAACAGATTTTTACTGGGCTGTGATATAGCAATTATTGCTCTATAAATTCAGTAGATATTAATTCTTTAGTAAAATAGTATGAAAACCAATTTCATGAAGCAGAAATTCTTCACGTGCTCTGCTTGAGTTACAGTAGGAAAATGGAAATACACTGCAGGCAGCATTCAGTTAGGAAAGGTTTGGAGGGTGGCACACACTCTTCCCCTAAAAGGGCTGACAAAAGAGTATTGATGGAAAGGAATTATGCCAAGGCAACACATCTCTCTCTCACATCTACAGACATGAACAAATGTGACTGAACCCATTAAAGGTCATAAAGAAGGCAGAGCTGTTACAAAGGAACACGCTCAGGTAACCCTACGAAACCAACCTTTTCACAGAAACTCCATCTTCAAATCCCTATGGGAAAAAGAACAAGTCATGAAAATCCCCAGAAAATAATTTAAAGCAGCCCTTCTTAAGGACTGCAGCTCTACCTCCCCCATATGAGCATTAAACTTTGTTCTCACCCCAGGACAGATAAGGGTGCAGAGAAGTACACAGAAAGTTCCAAATTGTAGATCTGATTGTTTCTGGCCTTGGAACATACCTTGAACAAATCATGCTGGTTACTTTCTTTTTCTCTTGGGAATGCTCATAAAACCTTTCTGATGTTCAAACTTGAGCAATACCACTGCAAGATTACACACAAAATTTAATCCATCTAATAATGTTGGATTGGGTTTTCTCCTTTGATCTCACTCCAATGTTATGTTCTCTTGGGAAGAGTTTGTAAAGGCTTTGTTCTTTCTCAGAAACTAAGCATCCTTTGCATATCTAAACTATGTCATTTATTTCTTCTGGGGAGATTGGGGAGATTTGATTATACAGATAAATAATTAAGTAGACTTAAGTGAAAAACTCAAATAACTTGAGGAGGAATGTCAAATATTGACTAGCTGACTCTTATATCTTTGTGGTTTATAGTGAAAAGAGTGATGTTAAAGGTATGTATTCTCCTCTCAAGGGTAGTGGGGGAGTCATTCTTTCTGTCCAGCTGTTGCAGTAGAAAATTACTGCCTTTCTACTGCAATACCTATTACTCTGAAAATGAAATTACTCTGAAGATGGAATAGAAACAGAAAAACCTGTTCTTCCCATAGTACTAATGAAACTTTTCTATTTGTCCTACTCAGAGAAATATGAACATATATTATATTGCCAGAATTGTTAAAAATGTCTGTGGCAAAAATGGTCCAGGATTATAAAGAATGCACTTAAAGAAAACTAAATATTAAGAAGAAAGTGTGGTACATATTTCTGTAACACAATTCATTTGCAATGCAACTTTTCTGGGATCCTTTAAGATTTGTTTTTAATCTGAAACTGCAGACTCCGGCATTTGCGTTTAAGGTGTAGGTGGTCACCTTGGGAGATAGAGGTAGGTTTCTTCTCAGCCTTAGTGATACCAAACACAGGGATTTACCTAGCAGCCAGGCTTCCATGACCATTATGCTATTACCTTGATGGAGAGTATGTGTGGATGGAAGAAGAGGATAAGTTCCTGCCAAAAGCAGGCAATCTGTCAAGCCAGAACTAATAGATCAGGATGACAGCAAGGCTGCAGAGTTAGGCTGCAGCAGCCCAATGGTGAGGACACCTGGCTATGAGTGAGGAGATGAGGGCTTTTCCTGAGGCACTGCTGTTTTATCTCCGAAGCTCTTGTTTGGACCTTCATTTCACTGACAAAAGAAAACAAGAAATTAAACTCTATATTGTTCTTGTCAGAATGGATTGCCTCCTCAATGGAATGACAACACTTGCTGACAAACAGAAGCCAGGTGGTATAATAGATGAAGTTTTACTGTGAGTTCTATCTCATGAAATTTTGTTTATAGCATCATATTGCCACTGACAGTAATATTGACATGTAGGCTGAAAAACAGTTGCTTGGTGGAAACAAGGCATAATGAGTAATGATAAATATCTATCCCAAAGGCAGATGGTATATGTCAAGTGCTATGTCAGTCACCTTTTTGTTTGGACTTACTTAACATCTCAATAAACATATTGAGAAAGGACATAAAAAACATGGTATGCAGATGATAGTATGGATATTTATGAAAACTAAGCATCTACAGTTCTCTGAAGGTGAAGGCATGATGAAATTAATTGTGGGGATAATCCAGGTGAAGTGGCAAAATATGAATGGATATTCATGGAGGAAGAAAAACCTGAAAAGCCAGTGAAGCACAGAGAGTGAGATAAATCCTCAGTTCAGACTTCCTCTAATGAAATATCCTGTGCCTGTTCTCTTTCACCAGGCTTTACCACACATTCCAACTTCAAAACAATTCCTCCTTCTATTTACCTCTGTCAAAATTTTTGCCTAAGTCATACTATTCTACTTCCATGACCACTACTGCTTCCTTCTCTTTGACTTCTTTTCTTCTATCCAAATGCTTCAAATTTTAATTTAATTTATCTGGGCAAAGAAATTATTCCCTTACACCAGTTCAGTGGCCAGCATCCTCTACAATGCAGAATTGTGCTGTGGTTTTTCTTCCCACTATATCCTCTGTTGTATTTATGAAGCTATATGTCAGTATGAAATGGAGGAAGAATAAAAGCATCTGGACAGAGTGAGCTCCTTCTCTCCAGGGGAAGATATTAAATCATCTAAGGGCCCTGACTGCAGCTTGGGGGTTTTAGATGAGGCAGTCCCATCTCTTACTTTGACATTTCTGATATGTTCAGTTTCTTGATTGCTTATATAAGATTGAAGGCATCTGTTCCTCTCATTCTCCTGTCCTTTCATAATGATACTGAATCTGTAATCACACAGCTATTTATTTCATTCAGGTGGACACTTTTCAAAGTGATTATCAGAGATAAATTGGGATTTTTCATTTAGTGTTAAAAAGTACAGAAAGCTTATACCTTCTTTGCTTAATCCTAGAAAAACAAGGGCCAAATCAGGTTTTGGCTTTATTCCAAATGTTATTCATCAGGAAAAGCTGTTTTTATGACAGCAGTCATATCATAAAATCAAGTGATTTCACAAAATAAATATGAAATAAAAATACATTATGTTAAACAGTGTAAGCTGGGATAAACTAAATTCTTCACAATATGTATATTACGGATTGCCATGTTTTTCTTTCATAAGCATACGCATGTATCTCTGATCAGGGATAAAAATGCATTTTAGATTTGATTATTTTCCCCTTTTGTAGGCAAATATCTGATATTTTCTGAGCTACAATTTGTTCCCATTTGAAACTGTTCCATATTTGCAGTCTTAAGGTTTTTTAAGATTTTGTTGTACTATACTCTGATACATAAAAATGAAAAAAAAAAATCATAACAGGGCCATTCTTCTCAAATCTGTATCACAATATGTGTTCCAGCAGGTTATTTCATATTTAAAGGGCAGCATTGAAGAGACGATAATAGGAAGGGCAGTAGGAACATAGGAAAACTTCTAAAACCTAACAGCAGGAATCCAGTTAATGCTTATGAAAGTGTTGAGATAATTATCACCATCCCATACAATTTCCCATTAGGGAATAATTCTGTAGTACATGTGGTGCCAAGGTTGTGAAGTTACCTGCATAGATCAGGAATGGTAAAGCCACAGAGATGGTGCTTTTACAGAGTTAAGAAAGGGAAAGGTTAGAACAATGCACTGCACTGCAAGAATTTTACTCATCACTTACTAAAAGTAGATCTCACCAGTGTCATTCTGCTCACTGCCATAAGAGAGCAGAATTAAGGTAAGCAAGACCAAAACTTCAAAGTAAATAGGCATGCCTTGTTTATACTGTGAGTAATTTTGTGTGAGGGGTTACTTTGACATATTTTCACAGAGGCCGGAAGGAACTCTGAAGTCACCCAAACACACTGTTTCAGGTGTCATGAGGCACTATTCTTATGTCAGTTATCTTATTCCAAATCCAACAACCAAAGCACGTTTTGCTAGGAAAATCAGTATGTTATTTACCCTAAAGAAACATCAGGCCAATATGAGGTGCCACTGGAAGACCCAGGCAGTATTCTCAGATGTTCACAAGCAGTCAGTATTAATCTCGGAAGAGGAAGGCAAAACATAGGTAATATTTTCTGCTCTAACTTGAAAAAAGCCCTCTCTGCAATGCCCCTATATCCGGCCGTCAGCACCACAGTAAATTTGTCAGGCTGTCCAGCCAGAGCTATGAAAGAAAATTTGCTTGCCAGGTAGTACTGGTTGGTACCCTTCCAATGTCCTCCTTCTGGCTCCCGCCATCCCTCAGCACTTTAAAGGAACACAGGAATTAATGCATTTGTCCCATACAGTGTATGGAAAAACAATCCTTTCTGATGTTGGCAGGGGAAATGACTGAATCCCTGGATCATCGAGTGCCTCAGTTCAGTGATGACAGACTTCTGGGTGATGCAGGGCAAAGCAGAGCTTCCTCTCTTCGCAGGCCTGGGAAGGGCAAGCAGAGATCATTCTCCATGTTGTAATGGCCTTTTTAATATGTGTGTGGCATAGTAAAGGGATACATCCAGCAGGCAGGAAACCAAGTTTTTATTCTTAGTTTCCTTGCTTTCTTTAGTAGTAAATTGCCTACTCCCAATATTTTATTTTCATTTGCTTCAGAGTGTGGTTGTCATAGTGCTGAAATCCTCAGGCATATCTTTAAATAGAATTTGACAGAAGCAAGAGAGATTAATTAGATGTCAGTGAGTGAGTAGTTTTGCACCTTGAGAAAAATAGGAAGGGTGGCATTAATAATTGTGATCAAATCCAAACTGATGAAGTGGACTGTTAGCTCTACAACAGCCAATGCAGAATGTCAAGACTTTGCTCCTCTATCTAGGGTCAGAGAACTTACAAAACACAAAAACCACAAAGGAAGAGATTTGAGATGCTATAAAGGGTTTGGTCTCCCAAGCCTGACTCAGTTAACAATGGCCTGTCTTCTTCCTCTTCCTCTCCCTCTTCCTCTCCCTCTTCCTCTTCCTCGGTGTTTTCTATGTCTCTCTCAGAAGGCCATGTAAGTAGTGCCTGATGTGAATTATCCAGCTTGTACCCAGGATGATACAGATTGTCTGTCAGGATTTCCTGTACACTTCTGTTAAAGTGCAATGTAAGAACAGCAATCTGTGATGGAATTCTAGTACAGCCGATCTCAGTTAGGAAAGACATTTTTCAAGGCCTTATTTTATCAGACAACTGTGTAGTATCTCCCTAATGCTGTGAGCTTTGCCTGTTCAGATAAGAACATTGTTTACTAATTAATGATTTTGTGGTACAGTTGTGTCACAAACATCTTTCAGCACTTTTTGGCATGGGAATTTGGGGTTGAATGGAGTAGTGAACATCCCATTACTTTTGTTTGGAAATTACTATTTTCTGTCATCTTTCCTGCAACCCCACTGTACATTTTGTATATAGTTTTATTTGTGTGGACCCTAACCCCACCCTGGTATGCCATTATCATCTCCAAATTTCACCACTTCTAGAGGTTGCATAAGCCCTTCTCATCTCGCCTGATCTAGCAACATATTAATAAAAAAAGAAAAAATGCTGAAGGACAAGCCATATGTGCCAGAGTTGAATATAAACTCCAGTAAAGCAACACTGTCTCCTATCATGAAATCTTGTTCTCACTTTTCTCCTCCTTCATATCCCGTGCTGCCTTTTGATATGTACTTTTCACTGTAGTTTGACTCTTCAACTTCCAGCCTCTTTTCCATCATCCTGCCCTAAGCTCTGTGCATTTTGGCAGGAGCTCTGTGCATTAGGTCAGGCTTGTTGGCACTGACCACAAATTGGGCACTTAAGAGTTTTTCTGAGGAAAGATCATTGCTCATCTGTATTGTACTGTTTCTGTCCTTATTATTTGAAAACTAATGACATTATTAGCATTCAATCCCCAGATGGGCAGATGCAGTTTGATTTCTCCCAACCCATCAAAGATAGAAGAATGTTAAATGCTACTTTGAACTTTTCCAATAATATTGATTCTGCACCATCCCTCAGCAGCTGCCTCCATTGTCTAACTATTCGTAGGCTTGTGAGAATTTCTTAATATTGAACGTGTTCTTTTTTCTTGTACAAAGTAAGCCAATTATTTCTTATTCTGCTCTATTTGACAAGAAAGGAAAGTGAGCTCTGTCTATATTCACAGTTCACTTACAAATGCCCTCTTTTCCTACTGCTCTCTTTTTATCTGTTCTCCTGATCCGTGCTGCAAAGATTTCTCCCTCCTTTTTCTCTTATGAATGTTAATAAAACAAAACATATTCAAAACCAGACTGTCATTGTGGAAACAATTTCTTGAATGTAAACTTTCCAATTCACAATTTTAAAAATAAGCATACGGAATACATAAAAATGATTATTTGAAAAATAATTATTTGAAAAATTAAATGAAAAGCAACTGGAAACAAACCAGATGTTTAGAATCTTAGTAGAAAAGGTGGCATTGTAGCTTTGATGTCTTCCTGTTTCTTAAATAGAACTTCCAGGAACATAAAAAATGAAACAGTCTTACATCTGATAAAATTAAATCTTAAACAATTCAGGGTCTTGTTAGGAATTTTCCACAAGGATCCGTGAACTATCCCATTTGTGGAATGTCTTGTGTGATATATTCTACTGAATGAGTTTTGCATATAAAAGTGCATGAGCCAACAACTTTTATCTCTAAAGTCTTGTGTGACTTTAGTAGTAGAAGGAGGTTCCAGAGTCATACTTGGAAATTAAATTCAGTTTATTTATAACATAGCAACAAACATAACTTCTTATAGATATTTCCCCATCACCATGACTCAGTCTTGATCTGTGGGGAACAGAAAAGTTGTTCTCCTCTCTGAAGTCTGACAGAGAATGAAAGTTCAGTATGGTGTTTTTGCAAGCAGTGGGTCAGAACTGAGACTCACCAAACTCATTACATATACAGGACAATAAACTTGCAAAGTAAGAAGAGGTTTTTTCCTCCTAGTAAAATGGGTATGGTTAAGGAAGATGGACTGCGTGTACAAAGATGCATCTCAGAGCAGAAGTGATTTGAGTTATTTGGTTCTTTCTGGAAATCCTCACCAGTCACGTAGCTGGTGGAAGATCTGTGTACTGGTCTTCTATGTTGCAATTACAATTAATGGTCGTTTATGCTCTAGTCTCAGCATTTTATGGGACCTTGACTTTTTTCTTCTTCCTTCTTTCTTTCCTCCCCTGGAAACAGTAGAGTAGAAAAGTTATGTAACTCACAGATCTTGGCTATAGCTGCACTCAGGATTCTTCTCACTCTAGAAACATCAAACAAATATTATCAACCTCTATTTCTCCTCATTGCAAAATACTCTGCTGTTTCACGCATCTGCACTTTGTCCTCCCCTGAAGAAACTATGATTGATGTTTTCTATCAGTATGTGCTAACCTACCTTCGAGGGTAATTTATTTTCTTAATAAAAGTTAAGAGCTGGGGGTTTTCTTCTGCTTCCTATGGGCTGCTAATCATCCTGATGAGTAGGCTGTCAAAAACAATTCCTTCCAAAAACAGGGGGAAAATGTAGAAAGCAGATATACAGACCTGCAAATAAGGTGTTAGCAGACAAATAATATTTTTGGATTGTGCTTGTGGTGATTCAAGACAACTGCATCGAACTAAGGACACAAAGTCTTTAAATGAACTTCATAGTTCATCAGATTTGTGAACTTCTGTCCTTCTAGAAACTCTTGAGTGTCCTTGTTTAATTAACTCTTAGTAGGTGAATCAAAGCTCAAATCAGTCCAGCAATTTAATTACCTGGGAAGCATCATCTCCTTGGATGGTAAGATTGACAAAGAGATAGACAACAGGTTGGCAAAGGCTTACAGAGCTTTCAGTAGACTCCATAAAAGAGTTTGGCAAAACAAACACCTGAAGAAAAGTACAAAGATCAGCATTTACAGAGCCATCGTACTGTCTACTCTTTTTTATGGATCTGAATCATGGATCGTTTACCGCCACCACTTGTGACTCTTAGAACAGTTCCATCAACGCTGCCTCCGTACAATACTAAACATCCACTGGATGGGTTATGTGACCAATACATCTGTTCTTGAACAGGCTGCAGTCACAAGTATCGAGGCCATGCTGCTGAGAACACAGGTGCGTTGGGCAGGGCACGTCTCCAGGATGAAGGACCTCCACCTCCCTAAGATCGTGCTCTATGGTGAACTTGCCACCGGCTTCCGCAAGAGAGTAGCCCGGAAAAGGAGATACAAGGACTCCCTGAAACAACATCTCAGCCTTGGCCATATTGACCATCATCACTGGTCTGCTCTGGCCTCCAATCGGGAGGCCTGGAGACACATTGTCTATAACGCTGCTGCCTCCTTTGAGAACACACGCAGGATCACTCTTGAGGAGAAAAGACAACGCAGAAAGAATCACGTCTTGTCCTTACCACCTGAGGAATCTTTCTGTTGTGCCTTTTGCAACTGGACTTGTCTGTCACACATTGGCCTTTTCAGCCATCAGTGAGCCTGCAGCAAGCATGGGTAGAGCCCTTCCCAAATCTTCGTTCACAAAGCCAAACCACAAGATGTGATCCACTAGTAAAATAATTGGGAGAAATAACTAGAAGGAGAAAGGTTGAATTATCGAAGAGAACCAATATTTAGTGTAAAAATTAGTTACACAAACATGAACTAATGTTTAGCCAGTTGATACTGAGAAGGTGTGTTTGTAAGGAGGAGCTCAGTTTTCTGTAATTCATGTGATGGACCTAGTAACATACAAATTAAACAGTGGAAAACTAAATGCTGACAGGAAAATAGGAGAAACTTGGTGACCAATAAGCATTAGATTATGAAATAACTGTGATGGCTGCCCCATTGGTAAAAATATCTTAAAATAAAGTGAGGAAAATTAAAACACAAAAAGGAAAAAGCAAAATACAAATCCATTTCAGAGAGATGAGGAATGAATGTTAGGATCATCTAGGACTTTTTTTCTTAATTATATTTTTTTTTTTCCCCAAACATTTCTCTGAATGATCTCATGAAGCATTTTTGTGCCATTTACAAATGACCATGGGAACTGGAATTGCCTAAGAAATAGATGTTTGAAAAACAATAACGAAGAAAGCAAGAAGACTTAAATCCATATGGACTACCTATAATCTCCCTAAATTAGTTCCGTAAATCCTGCTGGTACCAGCACTGCCATTCAGAACCATTACAGAACTGTTTACTGGCAATGCAGAAATAAGAATCAGGGTTGGAAGGCTTGCATTTACTTTCAGGAAAGAGTGGTATCAAATGTAATATAAAAGCAGCCTTCATCACTTACTAGCAAAGGGCACATTTATTACAATCATAATTCCTAGAATTGTGTGTGTATAGATTAGGCATAAAGCATTTATATATTTTAAGGTTACATGATACAAGATTTCCTTCCTCTGGCAGTGTGTGCTGGATTTTGAAAAAAGTCTTTTTGAAAAAGAGTTTAGAGGATGAAAAGGTCACTTCCAGTCTAAGTTTTTCAATGATTCTATGAAACCTTGGTCAATTTTTCAATGGAAACCTGGATAGGTATACAACTCTGTGTGTTTGTCTTTTCTAACACACTTATGACTATGTTCAGAGGTAATGAACAGATATCACTCCCTATGTTGTGTCAGATTATATTCTCAGTGCTGCCTTGGTGTGCCTGAAAAGTGAGATTTGCGGGGATTTGAGATTTGGAGAGTGTGCAGATGGAACTCAGATGGTGATATATGTTTTGCAGACTGCCTCCTCACTACAGGGAATAATAACTAGTTGCATGCACTTAATGCACTCTTGGATTGCAACGGTGGCTCAGGAGAAAAATGCTTCTGGTACACCTTTTCAAGATGCAATCCATCCTGAAATTATAATAAACAGTTTTTTTCTTAAAGATTACACTATTATCTGTCAACAGCAGCCTTCTAGATATACTCTGTCAGTCGTTAAATGTACAAACAAGATGTGAGAGGCAAAAACACCCCCATTTTCATCTTTTTTCAGTGTCTCCCTGATCTCAACCTCACAAGAACTGAAAGGCATTATGAGAAATAACTTGCATGGTTCAGTCTGTGCTATCCATCCCAGGAAAGTATCAGAAGGATGTAAACAGTATTTTCTAACCATTTAAGGCTTGCAAATCCTGGTTCATAAATGCTTTGTAAATAATTAATTCAAAAATCTACCGTTCTCTACAAGCACTGAAGAAATAAATGTATCTCATTCTGAAAGTAAAACATTTTCTCATGTTTCAAACACTGATTCTTTGAAGCAACATTATTCTGAACTATGTAAAATTGTTATTTAGAGACTGATAGGAAGGGTGTGTACTGTAAAAAGTGGTTTACCCTTTAGTAAGTTGGTTTCTACACCTAAAATTTTTATGTTCAGTTGGGCACTTGTCTAAATTTTAGTCAGTGGATTCCTAGTTACCCAGTAATCTAGTTTGCCCACCAAAATAAACTGGAACTGCAATCTACTGTTCACAGAGTTTAATCCTTGCCTAATCATGCTTGGACTATGAGTGAAATTAAAGCTCAGCAGTGATATTTCTGTTAACAATTTTTTAATTGTTTTAAAAGAAATTTATATGTAGCTGTTCTGTTTTGAAAAAATATAGTGGAATTTTATACATTTGTTGCACTGTTGCAACTTGCTGTTTCAGTTATTTAATTCACTCAGACCCGATAGCTATGGTATTTTCTAACAGTTGATTGAAAGAGTACATAAAGGAATTTCAAAACAACATAGGTGAGTCTATGTATTTAGCTAGAGATGCTTGTGTAGAGCTTTTTCTCAACTTGCAATTATCTATAATAATTTTAAGTACGCTGAACACTGGGTTAGCCAGCATTCTGTCAAAAGGACTGTTGTAAAAACAAAATATGTAAATTATAAAAAGTGTTGCCTATAACAAAGAAAGAATGATTGTATTCTTCCCTGTGTATGTGTGGTTTGGCAGAGGAAGTAGAACTGAGAAGAGGATGGTCACACGGAAAAGCCAGGTTCACCATTCCCTATGTAAACTGCTGTTTCAAAAAGAAAGTGAAATTATAAAGCCAGTAGCAAAACTAAAATTAAATTCAAAGGATTCCTGAATCCTTATGCGTTTATCTGCATTCCCCATGCTATGTCCTTCCCTGGATAAAAAAAAGATCTCCAAACTTTTTCAGAGTTAGAATTGATTGAGACTTTTTTTTCCAAATCCTGTTTTGGTTAAATATAACATGTTGGAAAAGGTTCTTCAGTGTGAGAAAGACTAGTTTATAGTATGTTGGTATGAATAACCCAGGGAAGATGATAAAGGTAATGAAATTCCAGATTGGCCTAGGACTAAACAACAAACAGAACTCAGAAGACAAACCTATTCTTTATTCCATGGTGTGCCTTCACTGTGTATCTAATATGCAAGTCTAGTCCCAAACAATTCCAAACCAGTAAACCGACAGCCAGAAATGCACAGAGTGCTGAAAGATAGGAAGTGGCTTCTATTCAAGTACCAGGAGTCGACAGGGAAGAGAGACATTCAAGAGGAATATCAGAATGGTCTGGAAAACAATGTGTAGACTGGGAAAACTGGTATGGAATGGTTGATTGCACTACCCTCTATACAAGCACTCAGAGACATCGGCTGGAGTGAGCAGATGACAGATTCAAAAGAAGTGAGAAGACATAAGTTTTTATATGGTACATAGTTACCTTCTGGGCCTCTTTGTTGTATGACCTGGATGTAAACCTCTGTGTGAAGAAGCAAATAGAGAACGCAAAGAAAGGAATCCACCAAGAGCTGCTAAACACAGACCTCCTCGATGTTACCTGTGATCCATTAGCCCTGGGAGGATGGAAGAGAGCTCAGATCAACTCCAATTGTATCACTATCAGTATCACTATCCTGCCCATTTCCTGTGTTCTTCCTTGGGCATCTGCCACTCGTCTGGAAACAAAGTACCAGCCTCACTGGTCCTAACTGGATATTTGATGTCATCCAGTACAGTTTTTCTTACGCTCTAGCTCCTGGAGCACACAGTTGTGTCCTATAGGTGTTTGTGCATTCCAAACTGAAAGATTTAATTTTTCATTTTAATGTACAGGAAATAAGCTGATTCATGAACAACAAGTTGATTCAGCCAGGGTTGCTATGAGCTTGCAGCATTTTTCCCAACTGCCTCTGCAATGAAATAGGAGGCAAAACATGTTTTCAAGGATTTAAATGCATACAAGTGCTGCACGCAATAGGTGCAAGGCGATTGGACCTTTGGTCCTTCAAAGTAAATGAAAAGTGAGGTATCAGCTGGTGTTACCTGTAAGGACTCTTTCCATTATCCGCATCAACATAATGCAATGTCACAGTTTTGATATCTTACATCTTTTGTTAAATTTGTTTGAAATTGTTCTATACTTCATAACTGATCAGTAAAGTAACAAATAAACAGATGAAGATCAAACAAAAAGAGGACAAAACCTTGACTCTGTAAGCTTTATTCTTTTTGTTCAGAAACCTCAGAACTACTGTGAAGTGGAATTGCCCATTTCCAGTGAGATCCATAACTTTATTATGTAGTTTACTGATATCCTAAGAACTACATTACAAGTCTCTGAATTACTATGATTTTCAGATGCTAAGGAGACTTATAGAGAACAAAATTAGCTTCCTCATTTGTTATGTCTTTCTCCCATTACAACCTGTTTGCCACTACCCATCTGTCATCCACAGGAAAAAGAAACTCCTCTGTCTCTTAAATCTGCCCTGAAAAACAAAAATAAGAGCTCCAAGGATAAGCAGAAATTTACTATTCCATGTAAACTGGGATAGTAAACTGTAAACCAGGCCAGAGAGCCTGGAAACTCCAGGCTCCAGGTGTGGTCCCTCCCAAAGTCTGCTTTTCCTCTCCTGGCCATAAAACAAGCTTTCAAAGTAACAGAAGAGCTGGCAACAAGAGTGACAGGATAAAAGTCTCTGGAAGGCCAACAAGGAAGAAAAACACATGACAGAAAAAGGTAATGCTGGCTCTGGCTTTATGAAGAAGACAGACCTTCCTGTGGAAAGCAAGCAGTCTGTGAGCTGCCATGATTCTCTGAAATAGTGAGAGTTAATGTGAGTTAATTGTCTACCTACCGCCTCCGTATTAGACTTCAAAATGTTTCTTGTACTGACACAAATAAGAGGTTGATTGAGGGATCTGTCAAACTGCACCACAATAAGCCATTCATCCTGTAGGAGTCAGACAATTAGAATCTCCTCTTTCAGGGGATATCACTTAAAGTATGTGTAAGCAAAATCCCAGGGTGTGGGCCCTAGTTATCAGAGAATCACAGAATCATAGAATATGTTGAGTTGAAGGGACCCACAAGGAGCATCAAACTCCTTGCCCTGCACAGGACCAACCCAAGAGTAAAACTGTGTACCTGGGAATATTGTCCAAATGCTTCTTGAACTCTCTCAAGCTTGGTGCTGTGACCACTTCCCTGGGGAGCCTGTTCCATTTTTTTCCCATTTTTTTTAATATCCTTTTCATATCCACTCAGCATTTAGCTGCCTCACAAGGCCCCGGTTCCACGTGCTGAACAAAGCCTCTGTTCTGAGTATCTGGAATACATTAGCTAAAGTTGAGATACTAGTAAATTAAGATGTACAAGCGACAACCTTAACATCCCTAGTATATACACATATACACACTCACTTACTCCCTTGAAAAGTAACCTCAGTCTACACTGTGACCACAACAGTAGAAAATAAAGCTGCTGTTCTTAAACCATAACCCTGCAATTAATGCAGCAGGGAGCAGATCCAGCATCATCTGTCACCTGTGCAGAGTTAAAAATGGAAGAATATTTGCAGTAACTAAAGTACTGGTAGAGCTTCTTTTATTAGACCAGAGCAATTTCCTTCTAAAGGTTCACAAGCAACATGAAGTCATTCTTTGCTCAGTTGGTTGTTTTTTTTTCTTCTCTTCTCCAAAGGGCGTAGTATTTAAGCTCTAGTATAAATACATATGAATATGGTAGTAATATTTGTAGCATATTTTACCTTTCTTGTTTCTACAGAGCTGTCACTATCAGCTGATATATATCATCTCAGAGGGTAAAATTGTTTCACGAGATAACATTTTCCCTTCCTCCCCATGAAGCCCCAGTGGACATATTTCTGGATGTGTTTGAAAGCAACAGAAACAGCTCTGCACCTCCATATGTGAAAGGTCTGATCAGACCAGCCTTATTTTAAAACTAACAGAATTGACAGAAACAACTGCTACAACAGAGTGATTCATAGCTCCAGTACAGTTTGATATCAAGTTTTTAAATGCTTTAATAAGTTAAGTCAGCTGGGAGTCAGAACATAATATAGCTGTGTGGCATTGCTGCAGAGCCTGATATCTCTGATCAGACATAAATATTTTTTTTCCCTTGAAAAGTTTGGTTCATGTAAACCAAAACTTTTTTTTTTTTTTTTTTGTAGAAATGTAGCTTTTTTTTTTTTTTTATGAAGCATTGTCTGAGAATTGTTTCTCATGTCTAGGGCAGCATCACAGGTAAATACGTGAAATGGTCACCTTCTCAGCACAAGACATTGGGCCACTCTTAGTCTGTGATGAAGCCAGACTTCCATACAGAAACAAATCAGTGAGGCTAGAGAGAAAATATGTGAAAGGAGGAGCCTGCATCTGTAGTCTCCCCACTTGTGGGAATGATTCCACTGGGAAGAGAGGTCTCAGCTTCTGGGCCTTTTTCCACTGACTTCCATGGTTTTTGTACAGGTGAGGTGTTGAAATGAGACACTTCTCACCATCCAAGAGAGATTCAGGTTAAGCACCTTGAAAACATTTCATACAAGATGGAGACATGACTGTACTTCAAGACTTGGATTCAGGCAGTTCTGAACTGCAGGGATTTTAAACAGCATGTTAGCTCATAAATATTGCATAGGTCCTTCAAAAGCACTGCAGTCCCTGGTGGTCTGAAACCAATTGTATAGTTTAATGGACAAAAAAAGTCACTAATTAATTATACTATTTATCCCTCACCAAATTAAGTGGGCCTGCTAAAAGTGCAGAATCAATATAACCTATATAGCAAATTATCTGTATTCTGTGCATATCTGCACATTTTCTAAAACCAGGAAAGCAGTAGCTTCTTTTCTTCCAAAGAAAATAATGAAAACAGACATTCCTTTTTAAATTACATGCTCAAACACCCTCCAATGAATGGGGGTGTGCTTATAAAATTCTAAAAATATGAATCTTCCCAGAAAGTATGGGACATTGTCAGTGATTCCTCTTTACACAAAGACATGCTTGTCATTCAATGGTGGCATCTGGTACCTTACAGAACAGGGTCCATCTGCTTTTGAATGATGCCATGCTGGTAGTTTGGGAAAGTTTAATTTCTTGATTAAGCTTACAACAGCGTAAAAACCCCAGGGACATCTGGGCTATCAATGGTCTGATCCAGAAGGACCAGAGTCAGGAATACCTCCTGCCAAAGTCCCATCTCTCATTCAGCTGAAAGGTGGTTGAGAACAAAACACTCCTGCTTTTTAAAGTACACATACCAGTTGGGATTCCTACAGAGACAATAAAGAGAGGACGCCAGGTCTCAGGGGCTCACTATGAGGTGCCCCAACCATTCAGTCCAAATATGGATTTGGTGACCCCTTCTGGGTTCATTGTTATACCTTAAATATTGGGTTGCTCTGACACCCTTAACATCAGAATGCCCTTTAATTACAATACTTGCAGCAGAGCAAGACATTCATCTTAGCAACTTTTATTTGTAAGAGTAAAGCAAGACAACTGCCTTAGAACAGACTCCAGAGCCTAAACCTGCCACTTTAGCTGAATGTCCCTCTAGCGGAGATGGGTGCCCAGCTTTCTTGAACGATACTTCCCTTCCTTAGGTTCCTTCCAGATCTTATGTAGTTCCTATTTGTGAGACCATATCCACTTCAATTTCACAGGGCTGAACTTCTTCCATAACTTAAAAGTGCTATGGATCATGTAACCTGATACATATAATTTAAACATGTATTTTATTGAAACGAATTGGTGTTTCCACTTCATCCACTTTTAGCATTACTGAAGATATGAACCTTCACTATCCTAAACTGCAGCTACCAATATAAATAATTCATGCATACACAGAGTTTTCATAACAAAAATAGCTTTTATAGAGCAATTCTGTTACGTACAGGCTATTTGTAACTCTGAGACCACAGGGTCAATACATATTCAGACTTCTTTTATGAACATCTCAGCAGGTATTGCAGAAAATTAATGTTTTTGTTGCCTTAATCTTTTTAATGTTGCCTCTAATAATTAAGAAAAAAAAGGATAAAAATGAAAATTTTTCTTTCAATGAGATTCTAGAAGCGAACTGGTTTTTCTGTTAATAATGCTGTGGAGAAACACAAGATAAACAAATTTCCTGCTTTAGCACATGCTTTTAAAAATGTGTGCTACTTTTTAACATGTTCCATATGTCATGAAAGCTCTTTCTGTCAGTGGTTGTTGTTTACACAGTTGTACTTCTACACAACTTGAGTCATAAAAGAGAAGATACAAAGAATAGATAATTTGAACACGAAACTTGAGTTCTAAAAAAGAAGATACAAAGCAAAGAAAAATACAGTCCAGTCCATCCCCATCTGGATGGTTCTTGTGTGTGCATGCACACATGAGTGTGTGTGCATGCATATCTTCAGTGTAGGTTTTTTCATGACTCTTATCAAAATGTAGAGACAGCTAATGCCAGCACACTTGAGTAGGATCATGGGAAAATTCTGCCTTCTTCAGTGGGTCACAGTCACATAGAAAAAGCACAGCAGATAATTACCTTTTCAGCACATTAATTGAAGAGCTGTTTTGCACTGTAATGCATAACACTATATGCACAGTGATTGTAAATTTAATTTTTAACTAACCCAAAGCTCAGCATTTGCTTAATTATTCTCTGCATGAGCCTTAATAGAGCAACCGACATCTTTTTATCTTCTACAGATGTTAAGCAATGCCATTTTACCCACAGAGCACACGAGCACTGCCAGGAACACACACAATGGACTTGACTCCTTTGTCACACATATATCCTGGAAATATATCCAGGGTACCTGAGACACCTGCAAAGAGCTGGCAAGTATGACAAAGGACACACAAGGATCCATGTCTTGCTTCAGCAGCAGCTGAATGATTTAACAGAGCCAAAGGAGGATTGGGATGGGAATCAGTTTGGGAATAAATTATCTTGGGGTTTAAATATAGGTGCATATATATCAGAAATGTGCTTGTGGTCTCACTGAGATCACCTCGGTGCAGCCAGTGCTGGTATCTTGCCTAGCCTTTGGTTGCTGCCTCTGAAGCTGTCTCTCCCTAAGGTCCTGTGCCCCATCTGCCAGTTACCTACAGTTATTCTGCTTGTCTTTTGGTGTCTCGGATCACAGTAACCTCCTATGTTTGGGAAGATCTTTATTAACTATAGGAACAGCTTAGCTATCTATTTGCAAGGTCACACACAGATAGCTAAAGGTAGGTGTTTGCGACTAAACCATGAATTCTTTATGTCCTTAACAGAGAACAAACTAGGTTTGGATATATCCAATATTCTGTGGCTTCTGAAAATTATATTTTTTGTTATATACAGTTCATATAATGTATGCCAAGTCTGGATTTGTAAATCCTTTTCTAGGATACAAATCAGAAGAATGTCTTGCGATGTCAGTAAGCATGTAGTGAAGGCGTAGTATCAAAAATAATCATGGGATCTCTCCTGCAAAGCATATAACATTTCATTAGAGGAAAGGCATTGCTAAGACTGAAAAGAGACTGCAGAGGATTATCAACATTATTTAGGGCTTTCATCCTCTGAGTCATGAGAAGAGATTAGTGGCACAAAAAGAACAGAGATTTCACAGAACTCCATCCCATCTGGAAAACAGCATAACAGAGTCATGTTGAGAAACTCTTTGATACTGTAACTAATTCAAAAACACGATGCCTTGATGTTGGCTTGCATTTGGAAAAGTGCTTTTAGTAGAAGTTCTGCAAATCTTCAAGTACCACAGTTTATTCAGCCAGAAAGGAGTCGGCATTTTTTCAGTGAGGAAGAAATAACTACAAGTTAAAAATGCCCTCTATCTGTCCTTAAAGCCTTTTGATTTTGGGCTCCACAAACCTAGGCCAGAGAGCTTGTAGTGTTACAGGTAAAAGGGTTTTTTTGTCTGAAATAGAAGAAAGGTTTGGTTCAGTTCAGAAAGATTCCTCTACCAATAAATTCCCTTACTGGTATTATTTTTTCCTTTCCCTCCTGTAGACAGTGTTTCTGCAAAAGTGGTGGCAAAAGACACAGGATTTTTTTCTTCTTTGCTTCTGTTTCTGGGAATCCTGTGCAGGAAGAAACCTAGGCATAAGGAAGAAAATGAAATGGAAAGAATCCAGAATAAAAAGAGACATAATACTAAAGGAAATTACCTTTTTTCTAGTCTTCATGGCTCTATGTCTTTATTTCCATAGCGAAGAGTAATGTTCCAGAATGACAAAGCTGGGAGTTAGGAACTGTGCAGTAAGGAACTAAGACATCAGGTTGTATCCTCTCTTACTTTGATTCTAAGTGCCAAGCGAAGAAAGCATAAAGCCACATAAAATTACTGATGTAGAAGTTGAACAAAACAAGATTGCTAGAATCTGTTCATCTTCATGCATTTCCTCTTTTTGAATTTTTACAAGTTCTCACTTAACTGGATAAGCTTTCATGGGTTTTCTGTCAAAATCACTTTCAGTACTATATCATTGCATTTTATCTGCCTCTCTAATAATGGAGATTGGAGACTGAGGCAGAAATCCAACAAGTACTTACACACAGGAGAAACTTTACAAATTGAGTATGTCCTATGGGACCCAGAAATAATTTTATGAGTTGCTGTAATTGGAGAGTAACTTAAATATAAGAAAGCAAAAGAATAGAAAGACAAGGGAACAAAAAAGCTGATAGATGTAGTTTGGGATATTGGGTCACAACTTCCCATTACTGCTTAATTCTCCTTCCCTTCCCTTCCCTTCCCTTCCCTTCCCTTCCCTTCCCTTCCCTTCCCTTCCCTTCCCTTCCCTTCCCTTCCCTTCCCTTCCCTTCCCTTCCCTTCCCTTCCCTTCCCCTTCCCCTTCCGCTTTTCATAGAAAAACTCAATTCAAGAATGAGGAAAGGAAAAGTAAACAGGCTTAGGAGCAAAATTAAATAGCTTAGATGAGGTTAACATTGACAAATGGACAACTGGCCGCTTGTTCCTTAAAACAAAATTACTTATAAGGGTCTAAGGGACATAGAAACCCAGCAAATCTGAATGACATAGACTTGTTTCTTTCTCTTTGGAAGGCATGAGGTCCTCTGGTAAAAGTCTTTGTTGGAGGGATTGTGGTGCCATACCTTGTCAGCTGTAGCCACCTTTTGTGTACTCCTGTGTGCCCCTGAGCCATCTGCACAGCGTAATTTCACTTCTGGCACAGAGGTCTTTCATTGAGACTCTAATGGGAGGGACTCAGGACAACATTCTCAAACCAAAACCCATGGTCATGGATCGGGGTATAATGGATTGTCCTGAGAGCTATGGATGTTGCAATTCAGGACAATATCTCCAAACTTTTGTTTTAAAGCTTGGCTTAAGGAAAGAGATTGCCAATTGTTTTCTCAAAACACTTATAGATCAGAAGTAATTTTGGGTACTTTACTGAATGTTGCAGATTTATATTGCAAGATGAATTTATGCATATTTGCAATATTAAGAACAAAATTGGATAATTATGAGACTTGGAACAGACTCAATGAATTAACACATTTTCACTTCATTCTATGGCACACTGCATAAATGTGTAAAACTATTAGTTCAAAGTAAACTGTGATGGAAATAATTTCAACTTACAAATACACCTCTTACTGAATGTTATTCAAAAGCACATTACCATGCTCCTGGGTCCCTAGATCTGAAGTGTGTTAATGATAAACTCCTATAGTATTTGCATTGTTCTAATGGCTCTAACAGTGTGACATCTACTGAATGCATTAAAACAAGTAAAGAGTTGTCTCATCTGTCTTTGCCTATAAAGCTGTAATGGGTTCTTGAGAAAAGTTAGGGTTCTATATACTTCTGAGTTCTTTGAGGAAAACATTTAAGATGCATCTGTTTTAAAATGGGAAAACACTGTTGAATGACATTAATCCTTTAAAAAACAACTCATTGTTTCAACTTCTCCTTTTCAGAGTTCTGTAGTACCCAAAATTTATTCTCTATTCTCTGTACACTGAGAAAGTCATTGGGTATGATGTCCATTTCAAGTAGTCAATGAATGAAGGAAAAAAGGAGAACAGAAGGGAGTGGGGGGGAGGGAAGGGGAGGGTAGGGTGAAGAAATTAAAAAAAGGAAAATAAAAGAAGGAAAAGGAAAAGAGAAGTGTTGCTGCTGAGCATGTTACAGTATCAAACTGGAATCTCAGAAACTGATGCATAGATTCCTTGGAGAACAAATTGGTGTGAATAATCTCCATTTTTTCAGCATTCACCATTAAAGACTATCAGCCTCCTGACTAAACCTGGAGTTCAAGTGACAAAAACAGCAGGATAACATCACATTATCTGTTCCTCACTGCACATATGTCGATACTATGCCATAGCCAGTGATCCTGCTATTGCTGTCACATTAAAACAGAGAAATGTATTTCCAGAAGGCTGCAAGGGAAACAAGCCCCTCTCTCCTTCTCGTCTGCTTTGGCTTAAAGCAATACAAATAGTGGGTGCTGGGTTTGTGTAACAGTGAAGACAACACTATTTTTGTGATTCTCGTGTAGGAGTCATAGCTACCAACCAGCACCAAAACGAAGCTTTTATTTTGGTTGCTCTCAGAGCAAAAGCGTTTTAGCAACATAAGGTGCTATGCACAGGGGTTTTAGATATTGTGTTTAAATGAAAGTCATCATAATAATTTCGACTGCGTTAAAACAACAGAAGGAAAAAAATAAATTTTGCTATGTGGGAAAAGAAGTCTGTAGAGGAAAATTATTTTCAGGCTTCATTTAGGTCACATTAAATTATACAAAGCAAAAAATAAAATTTAAAACTATTTTAAAAAATGACACGACACATGCTTTCAAATTAAATTATTTAAATTCCTTTAATAGTGAAAGTCTTGTAAAATTAAAAGACATTCATCTCTTCTAGTTGTATTCCACAAAGATATCCTCTTGACTGATGAAATACACTTTGCCTTGAAGGACTGTCACATTAACATTCTCATGCATTCCTTTTATGGGAACATGGTTCAGAAACAGTCGGAAGCAGATCTGTTGTCTGTGAAGATTTAGCTAACGTACACAGACCTTTAATAAGGCCCTGTCAATGTGAGTCCATACCAAGATTAACCAATTTAAAAAAAGCAGTAACTGTTTGGAAATAAGGAAACCCATGACGGCTCAATCATTTGTGCTCTATTTTGCTTGGAGTAAAAGTGTGTTCCTCATATAACCTCTATGGCTTAGTCTGTAAATTTGCAGAGGATGCTATGCCAGTTCACACTGTTATTCTCCACGTCGCCTCACTGACAAGTCTGAGTTCATGAAGGCTTTCCTTTTCTACACAGAGACGTCTCTTCTGCAGCGATGCATACTACAGTATATCAATTCATATTATTAATAGACAGTGAATTCTCCATTTGCTTTCTCTTTTAAATGGATATAGAAGTGCGGATACTGTTCTTTTCTACCTGTTGTACTTCCCTTTCTGCATTGTTTCAGTGTGGATCACAATGATCCACAATTTAATACTACATTTCCTCATCTTGGCTTTTATACAGTGGCAAAAAAAACCCCATTCACACACTTAAAACATATTTAGGAAGAGACAACTCTTTTGAAAAGAATTAAATGGTCAGGTTAAAATTGTCAAAATTGTTTATGTGTTATATTAGAAAAAAAGTAAGATATTTGAGTTAGATTTGTTTATTAAAACAGGAAAGTGTGCATATATCTTCAGAGTAACGCATTGACACAAATGCAAGGTGAAGCACTCCTTGAAGATCCAGTAAAGACAGAGTCAAGTCCATGTTAGGAGCCAGGGATTTCCAGCTGAGGTCACACTTGGACTCAAATGTGGGCATCCCTGAGATGTGTCTCTGCTGTTGAGCTACCAGATGGGCAGGTGGAAAAACACACTTGCCAGCCAGCCCTTAATCCAAGGTCTGACATATGTGTCTGAAAGAGGGAACCAACGCAGAGGAAAAGGGTGACCTTGTTTACACACACCACCTACACAGTTTGTTAATGTAATCATTTAAGAGGAGAGTAATTGTGTTATTTAATTCCACGCTGCAGACTTGGGGCCTTTAGGCTACAGATGCCTCATTGGCATGCTAAATTAGGAAAGTACAAAGGAAAGCAGCTGCCCACCTCCAGCATGAAGTTTCACCTGAAATTTTAAATGGACCCTGTCAGATTGGCTCTCCCTTTGGAACAGTCATTCACTCCTGCCTGCTCATGGTTAGATAACTCAAGTATTTATTTCAGAAGCATAATCCCAGTGGGTAACTGATAATAAGGCTGCCAGCTCAACTGGCTGGACCCCAGTTTAGGACCCTGACTGGGGCACCTCAGTTCAGTGAGTAAATCTCAGCATCAAGCAGACTGTGACATTAGTATCTCTCATTCTTTTCCTCCATTATATCTTCTATGTGAGAGAATGTTTTCTTCATTTTCTACTTAAAGCTAAATTTTTTTTTCCACTCCTTGACATCTGTTTTGCCTTTTATCTAGTTTTTCTCTTGTCTTAAGTATCATCTTCCCCTTTCCTGCAATTCCATGTTGGTTTTCTGCCTGGATATAAAGGTTTGATTTCAGCCACTTGATCAGTGGTCTATAATTTATGTTTACATAGTGCTTTCAATCCTCATTGACCACAGGAATATTAGTTAATGAATCTCTACAATCTCTATTTTGCCTGTGAGATAAGTCTAACAAATTTTATTATTACATTCTTTTTTTCTTGCTCACTGAAGAGAACCATATGCAAAGTGAGGGCACACACAACCCGTCTCAGCTTATTTAGTTTTTATTATTTTACTTTGTTATTAATGCTTTTCTGCCTTCTCTTTTCTTTTAACCTTCTTTGAATCTCTATCTGTGCTTTAGTTCTATTTATTTTCTGGTTGTCTCATGCAGAGGTGACTATTAGAGGTTTATTTTGATCAATTTAGTATGCACCTGACTGACTCTGTGGTTGAAAACTACCTGTTATTACCCATAACCATTAAAATATCTTTACTTGGATAGAATTACTGTTTCAGAAATTGCTGCTATTCTCCTATTTTTACCGAAGGCACTTTTTCTTATTTCCTTTTAAAATACTGGTTCTTTTATCCTTTTCAACTTTCATGTCACCTTTGGAACTGCAAGTCTTTTATAAATTGAGTTTGAAGTATCTCCTCAGAACTCTGTTATTGGTCATAGATCACAGTCATCTTTGTTTTTTGTCTTAAAAGAGAACAATAATATCTCTTCGCAGCAGTATATGATATACACTTCCTAGGACAAACAAAACCACACTACAGCACCATGAACCTTTAATGATCTGTTTTGTTTTCTTATGGATGAGCCAGAAAAAGGACATAACCCAGTGTTTTCCACAAACATGTTGGCAGAGTGAGACAAAGACACATGTAACTCATTAGGAACATCTCATTGTGGAGTTTTTTCTTCATGTTACGCTTTTGTGGGTAAGGGAGCCAAGTCATACTTGCTCCATACTTGCCAGAAATAACAGAAAGAATCTTCACTGTTGATTCTTTTAAAAGAGAAACTGTGATAACATGATGACTAAAGTTTTATTCACATTTTTAATAATAAACAACCTGAAGAACATGTGGACCATGTTGTTCTGAAACAACATATTTTTGTGTATAAACCACATTGTTTTACTATTTATACATTTTATTACACTAATGCCAGTACCAAGGACCAAAACAAAGTCTAATCATAGGTTAGTCTGGAGTATAAGAGAAGACAGACAATGAGCATAAAAACTTAAGCAAAAGTGGTAAAGTGATTCATAACTCATAGGTCAGTGAGCACCTTTGATTTCAGCAGAAATACTTATATTATATCACAGCCTGGAAATTTACTGTCATAGCTAAGGCTGCTGAGCTCCAAGCTACCTGTTTTTCCTGCACAGTATGTGCAAGGGATCATGATTATGCAGACCTAGTCCTTATTATTTTATGGTTTTTAGTTTAAACCACACCTAATTTTCTTTTAACTTGTTTATTCTTTATTCAAAATGTCTATGTGTAATTCCAACATTGTTGTCATCAGGTACCTTAAACTTATTAACAGGAAATCTCAGATTTGCCTCTGGAACTACCTTTTTTTTTTTTTTTTTGGTCTGGAAATGCACGTTGAAATGTGTATTCTTAATTCTGTAATTAATAATTTTTTAAGGTGCTTACCTAGGATTTTCAGTTAGAAAGAAGGACTTGTGTTTTAATCTTCTTCTCTAATTTGGATGGAAATACAGAAGGACTGCCATGTCTGTGTTGGACTTCTCTTCCCTATGTTATTTTTACATGCAAGTGGTTGAAGAGCATGAATAAATGGAGAACTGTTTAAAAGAATAAGAGTGGGAGAAGGATTTAATTTGGTATTTTTCACAGTCTCTTGCCACATTTGAAACCCGGGACTGAAACTGAACATAAGGTTTTCAAGATATCAGATTTTCCGGGAATGATATACTTAAAAGGCACATCACGTGTTAGCTGGCCAAATGTTTTTGGAGAGAGAGTGTGTGTGTATCTGTGTATCCATGTGCATGAATGTTATTTGCCTTCCTAAACTCCTTGTTTATAATTCTAGTACAGAATTTTGTTTAAAAGGGAAAACAAATAAAAAAGCTTCCCAGGCACTTTCTACAAAGACACAGAGTTTTGAGACAGGATTGATTGTAGGCATGAGTAATGTCCACAGAAATCTGTTGGAACACTGGGAATTTTCTTTAGAATATCCTTTATGTTCATTGGAGGTTTTTCTTGAATGTCGACTGGTCCCAGAAGCAGCTGCATTTATGGCCAGTGAGCATGTTTAACTGCTTCCTTGAGGGGCAACAGCTGTGGTCCCTCCCTGCTGCTTGCTGAGCATCCCCAAGCTCTCTCCCTATTAATGCACTACACCAATTTCTCCTCTTCCATCTTCTGTCCTTCAAGACCAGCATTCATGATATCCACCATATATTCTTGTGTTAGTAATGTCTTTTATAGGTTTTATGAACACGTCACTTGCAAATTGTTCAGATGCTACATTGAGGGGCACAGAAGTGCCTTTAAGAGAATTTACAGCTTTTACTGAAGCAAAACACCATCTGGAATAAACGATACACTTGCCTACACAAGCCCACTCTGCTTGCTTCTATCTCCTTGTAAAACTTCAGTATCTCTGTCACAGGCATTTTTATTCCACCTACTATTTGTGGGACTAATTTGCTGCCATTCAACTGCCTAGGAGTTTGGCATCTGGTCTGAGCTGGCAGGTGGAGCTCTTCTTTAATTCAGTGGAGAGTGAGAGGTTCTCTGGTTGCAGAGGGATGGAGAGGAGTTTCTTTCTGGAAAGGTCTACCACTCTGGATCACAGAAGTAGCCTGACCATCTAGCTTGGACGCTGTGCCTGCAGTAAAGGAACCCATATAGCATTGCTTTCCAAAGCATTTTTCAGTGAAGGTCACTGATTTCCTTTCCATCCATAAATGAATCTGAAAATGACATCTACTAGTTAAATAAAATGGTTGCAGTAAAATCTCCACTCAATAATATATGCTGCCATTTTTCATATGTTTTCATAACCACCATGGAGCAGAATTCGGTTTTCCACAGGAAGAAATAATGGGAGACAAATGTCTTAATAAGTCTTCCTCAGAGTCCCTGGGTCCTTTTGTGTCCCTGTAGACCATTTCTGTCAGGACACCCAGGCCTAGTGGAGGATGTGACATATTCCCTGTTCAGCACATGCTTGGCTGTTCTGCTGTTACCATTGATAGGATTTCTATATATCAGCCTTTGCCTTAAATCTTCTTCATTCTTTTCCTGCTGAGGCAAAATAGCAGGTTATAAAACACCATGGAGAGTTTTTTCTGGCATCTCCTAGATCTGGTTTCTAGGTGGAGTTACACTGCATAGACTTTATCTCAGCATCACATATAGGTTGAAGGCACTTAGGAACAGAGCAAGGTCTATCAGCCACATGAATCTCACTGGATTATATTCCCCAGCATGACAATCTCATATATTCATACCAAGGGCTAAAGAAAGAGCTAATGAGGAAATATTATCTTTTAAATATTCAAATTTCACTGAATACAAAGTCTGTCTGTTAAAAGATCAAAGGGTTACATTTATTTTATCTCACTTTATGTTAACTATATTATTCTTTTTAACTATGTGCTGCTATTTTCTTTTTATCCTGCAATCATATTTCTTCAACTTTCCTCTCTCCTTGTGAGAGAAATATGTTTTGTTTCCCATCCTCTTCTTCCTGGCTAATCATTTGGAAAAAAATATCAGCTCCCACTCAGCGGTTGAGCAAACTGCATTCTCCTGATCAGTAAGCAATGAGAAATTATTCCTCATTACACATTAGAGAGTATAACATTGTAATCCAGGGGACACTATTCATACATACAACTGAGGAAGTTTCTTTTTAGCAGGATCCTTATCTGTTGCTCTGAAGCTGGTGAGAAAGAGACCCACAATTGACATCTCCAGCAGCTTTGCACCGTTGGTCCATCCGAGGTGAGCTGACCCTCATGCACAGCCTAGCACCCCTGCCAGAGTGGTCAGGCTGGTACCTTTTTTGAGAGTCTGTGCCTCTAGAGGAGAGAGAAAGTCTGTTGAGGGTCTGCCCTGAAGAGGCTCCAGCCTCCTCCACCAACACCTGCATCTGCCAGAGCCCAGGATATCCTGCTGCAGCTAATCAGAGCAGCACCATGATGGCAAAAGCAAGACTCTGCTCCTATAATGTCATGATCTCTGCGTTCTTCAGCCATGGATATTTCCCCCTAATTTTAGTAGGAATGATTCTGAACTTTGGTGCCACAGCAAGAGGGATGTGAGAAAAGAAGAACTGACAAATGCCTTACCTCAATGCATTGTGTAACACTCTGAAACATGTAATTACACTGAAGGGTTTCAAGCAATGTGACAACAAATAAGGACAACTGTATAATAAAGGTGCAGTAATTCGCATCCAGCCACCAACAGGGCTTGTCAAATTTACTTGAAGTCAAAGAAAAACTTCCAGAATATTATGACTTCATTCGTTTGCATGAATATTTTTTTTAATATATTAGTTAGATTTTTTTACTGTCTTCTGTGTTTTGGTTGGTTTGTGTATGAACTTTAAGACATAAAAAAGATGTTCTTATTCCTCAGAAAATATCAGAAACAAAGAATGGCATGTTTGTTTTCTTATCATAAATCTTATTACATTTTCTACCTCAAGTTCTGCAGATCTAAAATATTTTGACTCTGCTAATAACTAGGAACAGAAACAAACCCAGAAAAGCGTATCAAATCAAAGTATATGCGCCAGAAAGACAGATTTTCTTCTTTTGTACTGCTTAGCTAGAAATTAGCTGAAATTTTTTTTTTTCAAGATTAAAAATAAAATGAGAAATTTAAGAAATCATGTTTGTGTTTTACTGCTGCTACCAAATAATTTTCTTTCCAAACTAGATGCTTTTGGAAGTTTTCAGTCTGAGGAGAAGCTGTAAGCGAAGCCAATACAAAGCTGAGAGTTACAAAATAATCCATGTCCAACAACTATTAAGGAGAATTTAATAATTAACCACAAGTTAATTTGCATATAACATAATTTTAATAGTTTCAATAAATATTTAGAAATGACGGGCTATTTAGAAGAGAACCTAATCATATTTTAGTTTATTTTAGTATAGCTCTATTTTTTGCCTTAAATTAGGAAATACATTTCTGTATTTAAATATTAATAATTTCCTTTAAATATTGAATACAAGAGTATTTAATGTGATCCTTACGCCATTTTGAAAACCTATTTTAAATAAATAAATAAATAGATACTCTGCATCCTGCTTTGATTGAAAATTTAGACAGAAATCATAAAGATTAAATATTTATGTTATATATTTAATTCTTAATGCCTAAGATTCCTTTAGAGATCATTAAACAAGTTCAGTAGCCTGATTGTTGTGGCATACTTGAATTGAAAATATAAAATTTCATGTTAATTTTGCAGTGACAGGCTATACATTTAAACACAAAGATGAAGGAGATAAAAACTTCACATAATTTTTCTTGAAACTTGACATACCAATACCTCAGGCAAACTGCCTACTGTGAACATATGTATCTTGTTGAACTGAAATAAGAGTTGGTCTTGATGATCCTTCCAACTCAGGATATCCTATGATTCCATAAGTACTTACATGAAATCATTTATTTAAATTAAAAAAGAATTGTGCACCATTCCAGAAATTTGAAGATTATCCGGGACTACTATTCTGCCCAGGTAAAAAGTTCATGTTAAGGAACTTCACCCACTAATATTTTGTCTCGGGCCTTTAAATTCAATATAAGGCATAGCATATCTTTTAAAACAGACATCTAATCTTAATCTATAGATATTAAATAGCAGAAGCATGTCCCTGATCATCCTCACCACTGATATGTCTTTATTTCTATTATTGCAGTGGTTTGCATGAGAAAAAATCAGACTTTGGTAATGTGAATATTCCTGAAAGATAAAGCATAAGCTTCAATGGCCTTATAAGCAAGGATAAATCTCTGCTGTTAATGAAGTAGCATTTGCATGTAGTGAGAAGTCTCAGCACATGAGAAGCTGAGCTGCTCAGCTCATAAGGGCTGAAACCAGCATTGATTAAGTTGAGCTACTTCAACCATATTTGATAGGAACAGATGCCTCACATTTAAGAACATAAGAAATCCCTTCCCAATTCACAGCATTGGCACATCTATCCTTTGGGACACTGCTGTGTCAGTGTCAATGGGAGAGGTAGTTTAGGGAGAACTCATGAACCCCTTTTCCCATAATCCACTACTGCAAGAATGTTAGAGGGCTCATCCTTGCCTCTGCCTTTCAGCAATTACTAAATAATTTCTTACGCACTTGGGTAAAACCAACAGGAGGACAGAAGAGAGACATCCAAATAAATGCCTTCTCTGACATGTTCTTTGTAGGTAAGTTTGATTACACCTTCCTGGCAGCCGTCAGCTAGCTAATCAATACATGGCTACTGGCAGCCAACTGTCATGTGTGCGTTTTATAATGGATCAAAGCCTCTGTCAAGCTGGCAGAGCAGTGAAGGGCAACTGAAGGAAGGATGGATGTTGGACAAAAGCAGTGAGTAAGTACTATAGCACGGGGGCGTCTTGCCATGTTTGCTTATGTTTCCTGTGTTACTCTTCTAAAACATATCATGGTGACTACTTGGCTACTATTTAGAGTTTGAGGTATTTTTCCTCATTAGAAGAAACTGACGATAAGGTTTGGAAAATTTTCGATGCAATTTTTTTGTTTGTACGAACTGACTGTTTCTCTGGATACGCTGAGGAAACAGCCTCTCTTCTCACAGTCCTGTGCCTCCTCTTACAGACACAGGAGGAAGGAGGTCTTATCCATCAACTCTTGTCATGGCAACTTACTGCTTAATTACTGCTCTATTTTAAAAACAAAAACAAACAAACAAACAAAAAACCAACAAAACCCCAACCTTTCAGCTGTATTTGTCATGCCTGCAGTTGCAACCTTTGCCTGTACTGGTCAATTCCTAAACAACTTTGCATGTTGTTAAACAGTTTCAATAGTTTAACTGTCTTAACTACTTCTGTTATTTCTCATGAGTGAAAAACTGCTTCCTTCAAACCATGTTTTGTGCTCAAGAGTAAGCCTACTTGTAGGTGCCTCCTTTCTCCAGATTAACAACATCAGTCAAGGGTTCAATTCATTTGCTTCATCTTCTAATAGAGCAGCGCAGAACATCCAGAATAAGTGAAAAAAATACCTTTAAAACTAGGTAGAGGCAGTCCTTTCAAAAGCCAATCAAATTTGCAGTAGGTAATCCCCTCCCTTCGAAATTAAAACCAGAAGACAACAAGTCAGAGCATAGTGAAACATATATTTCGAAAAATGTCTTCTAATCTTTTTGTCTGAACACTTACTCTCACCAAGCACCAAGAAAATGAAACCAAGGAAAGATTAAAAGCAATGAGTATGCGTAATTTAACTGTGAGTTGACTCAAGGGAAAAGGTAGACAAAAATAGTCCTGAAACTTGGACAACAGAAGAAATAATTGTGTGAAGAAGGAAAGAAGAAATCTAAGTAAGACAAATTATATGGGTAGAAACCCCTTCCGGAAGTTATAATCTCTGCTTCTTTGTGGAGAAGAGGAAACCTCAAGGCTTCAGGTGTGTAAGTGAAACAGCACAACACCTGGAAACCTGGACGTTGGAGAACACTCCCAAAAGCTAAAGAAATACTGTAATAGTGTGGGTATTTCAATTTCTTTTACCAGTGATTTTATATGTCTTTTTTAGTCCGTATGTATTGGCATAATGTTTTTTTTTTCCAGAGATAGCCTAGAAAAATCTCATACTCACACAAAAATATGGAAGACATCATTAGATTTTCTAAAGGACATCCACTTTGACTTAAATCCATCTTTCTGTTGGTCAAGAGGAGGACAGAATTGTGGTCTCAATTGGAAAAATCAGTCATCAGCTGAAGTGACCTATGTCCTCCTTCATGATGGCTTATGAGGGTGTACACAGTAAGTGATGCACATGGACACATGTGCTACCTCTGAGTGTAAATTAAGCTTTTTTCGCAAACAGGCATCTACACCCGATCTCACTTCCAAGGTGCCGCATGCCACCTTTTCTGCACAGTTGGATGCTGCCTTGCCTCATTAGTTTTCCTTTCATGTCCCCTGACAGACAACAGAGGTCTAGGAAAGGGGGGTGGATGGGGGTGAATCCACAGATTCACTACAGTTCATACTGATGTCTGTGATAACTCAAACCTCAGAAAGAAATAGCTCCAATATTTCAGCCAGGAGCAGTGCTTCTCCTTGTTTTCCAACTGTTTAAAAATACTGGTGGCATACATGTGACTGTAGGCAGGCAAGATCAGTGTTCTCAGCACTGATTAATTAAACACCAATTATTTATGTAAATAAGAGAGTACAGGATCTGTGAATTGTTGTGCTTGCCATTTAAAAATGCCACCCAAAATTCAATGCTTGAGTTCTCTCCCCAAGGACACAGCTGAGTTCCCTGGTGTTTTTGATGAACACACAGCTTAGTTGATTAGGAGAGCACTTTCCTATTTCCTGCCAAGATCTTTTTTTCCTTAAATGCAGTGCACCAATTAGCGGGTCAAGGAAAGAATTGCACTGACTGAGCCTATGAATCTATATTACAGTAAACCAGTAATTTTTATCTACAGCAATCCTCAGAGCTGCTGAGAAATGTGCACTAGCCAAGTGGGAGTGATACAGCAATCCTGTGGTATTCCTCACCGTAACTGTGGGAACTGGTACTGTGTGCTTAGCAGACAAAGCCCCTTTTTTTTTTCTAGGTGGAGTCTGAGTGGCTGTTTATGGACTTTGAGGTCATGAGGTTCATTGATTTAAGTGATCAATTCCCTATGGATAACAGTTATGAGAAGTGATTGGTGGATGTATTGAAAGCACTGTCTTCTTGCTCCTAATGCTACCATTTATTTTATTGCACTACCAGAGAACCAGAGCTTTGGCCCAAGGTGGACAGCTGACTTGAGAAACTGGGAACTGCCTGGGGCTTATTTACTGGGCAGGGGAAATCTCCATCCACGTGAAGCAAGTAACTCCAGTAGCATCAGAACATTAGACTTTAAAAGAAACTCCTGAGGAGCTTTTGGGAGAATTAGCATTTGTAAGTAAAATGAGGGATTATGTGTTTATTATAGGTCTTTTACTGTATCTGTGGAAAGTTCTGCTTGCACTGTAGTGGAAATATATATGAAAAAATATAATTGTGTTTTGACATGTTAAAGGCAGTTAGATATGTTGATAGTTGGGTAGTTATGCATCATCTGTAAATAAATGTCTTCCATCCATCAAGTAAACGTACAAGCAACATGTCACTGAAAAAATACACATTGCATTAATGCAATCTCTGATGAAATATTTTTCCATCTGTCATGAAATTTGCTATAACAAATGGGAACTCTGTGAAAGCTTTATTTTAATGTATGATTTAACACCAGGCGTTTTACATCATAGATAGATAGTAAAAACAGTATTTCAATGAGTTTTTATTGTCATTTGTTTCAATATGTAAGGTTTAATAATGTCTGTTTCCCTTTCAGAAAGACTGAGGCAGCAGTCTAGCTGGCATGACACCAAACAAACCTTCTCTTTGACAGCAGGTATAGTTTCATGAGAGTTTCAGTCATCATTATATAAAATATCATACTATTATATACAAGGAAGAAGTCTTTTACAGTGATGGTAAAACATTAGAACACGTTCCCCATAAAGGTGGCCCCACCCCTGGAAACATTCAAGGTTGAGTTGGTCAGGGCTCTGAGCAATCTGATCTAGCTGGTGTTCATTGCAGAGAGGGTGGACTAAAGGAACCCTAAAGGTCCCTTTCCACCCAAACTATTCTGTGATACTATGAATTCTCTTGAGAGACCACAGAATAACATGGGGGCAAAGAAGCTACTCTCTTTAGTCAGTCTGGGTGGGACAGCGAAAATGGGGAGGCAGGCTGAGAGTATGTACAGTCTCCAATTCCCTCTTATCATTGTGCTGAAGGGTGGATGTCCCTGCCTCTATACCAGTATCTTAATTGTTAAAACTAGGAACATTGTGTTTTGAAAGGTAGCAATGAGCTACCTGTATTGATAAGTTACCAAGTGCTTCCTTTGTTGAGTTCAAAAAACTCTCCAGGAGTTTGGGCATATTTCTGCTGGTTTGGCTGACTTCTCTGCATTACAAGAAAGCACCACATAATTTGCTGCACTACAGCACCAGTACATCCTTCACGAAGGTTACATCAGAAATCTTTTACCTTTTGGATGATGATGAAGGAAATAGATTTATTTACAGGAATATTAAGGTATTTGAGATTAGACTGTGACCTGGGTAGTAACAGCATGGCTGACAGCAAGTATCCTAGAACTTCAAAATATCTAGAGCTAAAAATCCTGAAAAAATAACTAAAGATCAAAAATAGTTGGAAAACACCACACTACAGTAGTGGCACCAGAGGTCAGTTTTGCCAGGGACATTAAACATTCGTGTTGTACAATGCTTTTTGGCTCATTGGGTTAGAATTTCTTCTACATGCATAAACTGTGTATGTAATAAGCAGGCTGGTGGGTTGGCTCTAATACAATTCATGCAGAAGCAAACAAAGTTAAGATTTAGGATTAGAATGTGTATATAATGATACAGAGTTGCACTGGAACCTCTTCTGGGGTTCAAGCTAGAGAATTGTAGTGAGTTTTCCACAAAGTTCCAGATACTGAAATGGTAAGAAAAAATAATGCGCTTTAAGCTTCTGACTCTATGAGGGAGGCTATACATTCAATATATTTTTTTTTTTTTAACGCCTTAATGTAATTAATGTAATAAGTACATTTCATGAGAAATTTGGAAGACTAAAGATAAGACTAGATTATATATATTTTAGAACTTTAAGGAAGGTACTTGTTCTAGACTCTGGAAAATCCTTGTGAAGAAACCCACAGATTCATGTGAGGAACCTGCTGAAGGATAAAAAATGTAGACTTATGCCCCTGATGAATTCTGAACTGAAGAATATACAGTGAAGAGCTGAAAAGGAAAAAAAGGCCAATTCTCAGCTAGAAGCTATACTTTCTCAGTAGTATGCTTAGTTCTACTAAAGCCAAAGGATGATGTGTGGAACTGCTGCAGAACCAGTATCAGTCTAATTACAGAAAGAAACAGGTACCCTAATATCTAACAGTAGAGATCTTTAAATGACAGGTCCTTCTTTGCTCGTGTTTGGTGAAGATCTTAATACTGCAAAATCATAATTTTTTTCTTTTTTTCCTCCTTCTGGGTGATATGCTTGAAATTTGTTACTGGGTTGTAACTGTTCTTCAAGCCTTTTTCCATATACTCTTCCCTAGTTGTTGGGTAGAGACCTCAAGTCTGACATCTTACAGCTGTCCCTACATAACTTTATTTCATCCCAGCACTTCATCTTACTGAGGTTCCAACCAGGAGACATTTTGAGGAAAGACAATGTAACTGTTGGTGTCTTGGGTAGTGTGCATTGCAGCCCCAGTCCCACGCTGGGGAGTGCTGAGGCTCCCTCCAACGGCATATTCCATTGAGCCTTTGCCAAGATCCTGGGGAAGGCCTTGGGAATAGCCAGCCCTGTCCTGGTCTGCTCTTTTAGCCATAGCACATAGCCAGAGCTGCGAGCTGAGAATCCTTAAAAAGCTTAGCCCTGAAATGAGAGGTCCTCTAGAAGTGAGGTGTCAGAATGCATTTTGTATGGAACTTTTGGACAAAAAGACCATGAGCTACATACTCTACATCCATCTTTGTCATTACTTTTGATGTTGCACTGGCTAAAAGCTTCAGTACTCATTTCAGAGATATTTTCCTGGCCATTTATGCAGTATAAGATGAAAACACCAGCTGAGTGAACAAGAGAACATCTTCTGGAGAGAAAAACAAGCTGGAATGTTAAATAAAACAGTTCTGTTAATAGAGCCCTGCTGACATTTGCACAATGCATACAGTGACACCTGATGCTGATGACTCGTATTCCTACACTCCTTGAAGTCTTACAGAAGCAGCGTTAGGCTGATGTATTTGATTTCCCTCTATTTTAACACCAGTACTTTCTCTTCACCCTTAGCAAATGCCATTTTGTTGATTTTTATACATTCGCCATTTTATATTATTGGGACTTTGACTCTGCTCTTAAAATTTACAAGTGTTTCAGGTTGGTATCATACAAACATTAATGCAAATCACTGAATAAGTAATTCCCTGAAGTAGTGAGTGGAAGTAGTCATAGGACAGATTTTCCCAGAAAACATGAGGACCTCCCAGGAAAATAAGCCATTGATAAGAGTACATTGAATTAGAGATCAATTAGAAGTAGCATCACAGATGCAGGAAGGATGAGAGCAATGATTTAACTGCAGCTACAAAAGACAATAGCTGCAGCAGCACCAGACTACAGAAAGCTTTAATGATAAATGACTTTTATTTACAGTGGGAAGCATATGTGAAGAGGGATGCACCGCTTTGGGCTTTGGATTCTGTATTTGAGGTGGGAGTAGCATGTGAGGAAAATGATTTTTTCAGAAAAAAAGTAAAGCAAGTTCAGAATGAGAAAAGAATGTGCAACAGTCAAGTCAAGAGGGCAAAATATAGTTTCACGAGATGTTGAAGTGTTTAGAAATTAAAAATCTGGATACTTGAGATATTAGACAAGGAAAACTTATTAGATCTACTCATTGCCTGGGTGCAAAGTAATACCTTGGATGAAACAGCCAGCTCTCTATACGAACTTTGCTTATAAGCTCTTTATTAAAGATATCCAACCTAATTCCAGATGAGTGTTTAGTCATCACAGTATCATTCAGAGATAGTAGTTTGCATGGTACATTATTTAGCTTTGGATTTTTTTCTCACCCATTTGGAGAGTTGTTCAACTGTCTGTATAAATTTAACTACCTAAGTGAGTTACCTCTGCACCATTTTTTATTATGCAGGATAGATTTGCACTGAACAACACAGCAATTGCATAAGAATTTCTTGCTTCAAAATGCAGACAAATGTAATTTTGCAGAATTCCTACTGAATTCACTGAAGTAAAACCAGAAAAAAAAAAAAGAGGGTTAAAATTTCAGTACTAGCTTAAGAAGATGTGTAACTCCATTATTTTCATATGTTTGTTAACACTAAAATCATCTCTCACACAGTTAAAAGTTTACAGTGATGTTTATCAAAACTGTACCTTCAGAGAGTTAAGACACCCACTTCTAGCAGAATCACTTCTAACCCCTGATTTCAAAAGGAGGAATAACACTGCTTCTTTAAGAGGTAAAATTTATTAAAAAATCTTTGCAATACTGGAAAGTCAAAATGTATATCAGCCAGTTTTATCTATCAAGGGAATAAAGAGCAATAAGAAAGCTTTCCCTGGTACATCACAGCAAAAAGAAGACAAGGAAGACTTTGGATTTGCTGCTGAGTGGAAATGCGAACTTGGTGGCAAAGGGCATAAAAAAGGCTGAGGTACTCAATGTCTACTTCACCTCTGTCTTTACTGGTACCACTGGCCATCAACAGTTCCAGACCCCTGGGAAGTCTGGAGCAAGGAATATTCCTTCTCAGTGAAGAAGGATCAGGTTATAGAACACTCAAACCAACTGAAAATATACAAGTCTGTGGGACCTAATGGGATACAACCAGTGCTGATGCTGCTGAATTATATCATTGCAACGTCACTGTGGATTATCTGTGAAAGGTCATTGTGATCCTGGATGGTTCTTGAGGACTGGAATAAAGAGAATGTCACTCCTACTGCAAGAAGGGTAAGAACGAGAATCTGTTTAGTTTCACCTCAGCCCCTTTCCCTGCTCCGAAAGGACCTCCAGATGAGATAAGTGCGTGCTATTGTCCAACTATCCCAGGTACAGAAGGGTGTGCATACCTGAAGCTACAAACTAGATTGCCCAGATAAGGGAAGAGGCAAATCCTGCAAGGCGGATTAATGCTTCTTATCATGTCAATGTCCTTCCATACATGATGGTTCTGCTGTGAAGACCTCTGTGGGGAGCATCAAAGATTTGTGACATGTCCTGTGACATCATCCATTGTAAAACTCCCCACCTCAGGGGAGGTACCAGGCCTTCTCTCCTGAGCTTGAAGTGTATAATAACTCATTAAATCTTTGAGCTTGTGGGGTGTGTCTTCCCTTATCCCCAATGGATCATGACCATCACTTCAACCAACAGACATCAAAGCTTCATTGCTGTATTCAGCTGGCGGTGACTACATATATCTTTTCACTTTTATCCTTTCTTTCTCTTTCTTTCCTTATACATTTCCTTAAGTGTTATTTTTATGCTTTAATATTATTTTAGTATAGATGATAACACCCAAAATGACAACTGTTTACCTTTGAAGCAAAACTGAAATAAACCCTATATATATTTACAAACACCGATTATTCAGTGTTGTTTCACTCTAATCCCACCAATGGATTTATTAACAAGAAACTTGCCCTTCTGGGGAGGGTCATAACAAGAATCCCCTCCCTAGACCTGCTGGCTGCATTTCTTTTGATGCAGCCCAGGATTCCATTGGCTTTCTGGACTACAAGTGCACACTGCCAGCTCATGTTGAGTTTTTCATCAACCATTGCTCCAAGCCCTTCTTTGCACGGCTGCTCTCAGTCACTTCGTCACTCAATCAGTAGATGTGTCTGGGGTTGTCACAACCTAGGTGCAGGACCTTGCACTTCTCTTTGTTGAACTTTTTTGTTTGCAGTGGCCCACATCTCAAGTCTGTCAGGGTCCCTCTGGATGTAATCCCTTCCCTCCAGTGTGTCTGCTGCATCACACAGTTTGATGTCATCAGCAAATTCACTGTCCCTGAGAGACACCACTCATCACTGGTCTCCACATGGACAACAACTGTAGAATATTCTATTCTTTCCATAGAATAGAATCATAGGTGCTTATTCTTAACTTCATTTCTCCTGTCAGAAAAACTCTTCAGTATCAATAATTCTTTACATGTGATTGGTGAATTATCTCACAATTCAATGACTTCATCTTTGATATCTCACTGCTATTAGTACCAGAATGGCTGTACAAAATGTAGTGACTTGTACAGTGTTGCAAACGCTGTCAAACTTGCTCAGCTTCTAAGTAATTGAAGTATAGTTAGTTGTCTGAACAGACACAGCTAGATCTAAAGTCATTCTTGGTTACTGTGGGTTAAATCTGATTCAACTTCACTGAAGCCTTTCATTTATGATGCTGTAACACAACATGACCTATGACTTCTGCACCAGTAAAATCAAATCGTTCATCTCTAAAAACGTTGCCAAGCATTGCACAGGAAACATTGTAAAATCAATACTCTTTGTAACATTACTGCCACTTAAAAAAATCATACCCAAACCTCACACAAAACAGCCCCAAACAGGCAAACATATAACTGTTATGTCAGAAAATGTGTAATGCAGAGAAATTGCAGAAACAGAACAGTTGCTGGTAAATTTAAATGTGGATACAATTCCATTGTTACCATTTTTTCTATGAACTCTTTCAATGATATTGGGACCCAAAGACCTGACACTACAATGTCTTGATTGAATATTTTTAATTTGGTTTAAAGTATTTAATCAAGTACTGTTTCTTTACCCTTTATCTACTACTTTTGCTGTACGGCACAAATCTAATGGAAGTTATCAAGAAACCAGGTAATGGTATAGTATGGCATAGCCATAAAACATATAAATATATAAGCCTAGGGACTTAGGCTGATCTCTGGATGCATAGATTGATAGGATACATAAAATCAGAAAAAAAAAAAAACAGATGCAGGGTTTAGGGAAGGACCATAACTTTTTCATTCTTGTTGGCTTAGTGAATAAGCTGAAAGCTGCATGCCGGCTCCTATAACTGTGCTGGATGAACCCTCTAGTGTATACATAGTATATGTTAACTGTACTTAGTGGTGTTTAAAATTGTGCAGATTGTGGCAGAGCACAGAAGTGGGCAACACAGCTTGGAAACAGCAAGTGGGTCACTACATATTTCCAGCTCCCCCTCTGGAGAATTTGTATCTGCCTGGCTGGCTGCCCTGCTGCTGCCTGCCCAGGAGCAAAAGAAACAGGAGGGCTGTTGCAAAAGGTGAAGAAAGCTTCAACCCCTGCTCCCATGAGCCTATTTCTAAAGAAAAAAGAAGAGAGAGAGGAAACAGAAAGCATCTAGCAAAACAGTTTAACTCCTTTGTAGTAGCACAGAGCAAGGAAGGATGGGGACCATGGAGAAGGAAGCAGGAGGAGCAGCCAGGAGCACTATTGGTACTGAAGGACTAGGTGAAGGGAGCAGATTGGGCTGGGATACGGGGAAAGATACAGTTGCATGCTGGTAAGATATGCAAATGTAGTGATGGTGATGGATTCTTATACATGTTTTTCAGGCTATTCCAAACAGTGAGTTACCTACTTTAAATATATACCCAGTTTTCCTGTTCCTCCCCTCTCTCCTTCACTTTTCTCCCTAGATCACTAAACAGGTACTCTATTATAAGTAATGGGAAACAGATTGCTATCAAAGCGGCTGAATATCTTTTTCCCCAAACGTGTGCAAGTTTAAGTTTCAAATTCAGTCTCTTCAGCTTTTCCTCTGTCTCCTGTGCAATGTTCCACTTAATCTGATTTTCTGTCTTAGTGATTTTTATTGCTGTTATATTTTACATCGGGATACTTATTTATGACTCAGTCATCATAGTCATGGTTAAATACTGGAAGTCCTCACCAAATTTACGCAAGAAGGGAATCGGGAGCTTACTATTCAGGAATACCAATAATAATATGATGGGTTGAATTATACCCTGAGTAGTGAAAATTACATGCCTGTCAACATGCAGAAAGTCTGTCTCTGCACTCAGAATGCAGAGGGCTATTGCTTTCTACTGGTAAATGAGGCAGCTTGATGAACAGCCTCTCAGTAGGATGAGACAAATCCCCAAATGCATACCTCAACAACAGCTCCTAATGGATCCTCAAATGCTTGCAACTTTGGAATATATTGGGTGTTTTTATATTTCTACTGCTGCAGGGTATTAGAATTTATATTATTCTTAATATAATGGAAGCAAAGTTATCTTGAGAATCAGAATTCACTCACAGAATCAAAGAATCATAGATTCATAGAAATGTTAAGGTCAAAAAAGACCTTTAAAAGCATCAAGTCTAAGCACTAGCATGTTCACCATGTCTTCAAGTGCATTATCCACATGTTTTTTGAACACTTTCAGGGATGGACTAAACCACTTCCCTGGGCAGCCTGTTTCAATGTTTTTTAACTCTTCCAGTGAAGAATTATTTCCTAATATCTAATCTAAACCCCCTCTGGAACAACTTGAGGCCATTTCCTCTCGATCTGTCACTTGCTACCTGGGAGAAAAGAGTGACTCCCACCTGGCTACAATGTGCCTTCAGGTAATTGTACAGACTCCTCAATCTCCTTTTCTTCAGACTAAACAGCCCCAGCTCTCTCAGCCACTCCTCATTAGACTTGTGCTCCAGACCCTTCCTCAGCTTTGCTGCCCTTCTCTGGACATGCTCCAGCACCTCAACATCTTTCTTGTAGTGTGGGGCCCAAAACTGAGCACAGGATTCAAGGCGTGGCCTCACCAGTGCCAAGTACAGGGGGACAATCACTGCCCTGGTCTTGCTGGCCACACTCTTGCTGATACAGGCCAGGATACCATTGGCCTTTTTGGTCACCTGGGCACGTTGTTGGCTCATATTCAGCTGCTGTTGGCCAGCACCCCCAGGTCCTTTTCTGTCAGGCAGCTTTCCAGTCTCTCTTCCCCATGAGAATAGCCATGAATGGGGTTGTTGTAATCCAAGGGCAGAACTTGGCACTTGGCCTTGTTGAATCTCGTACAACCGGTCTTGGCCCAATGATCCAACCTGTCCAGATCCCTCTGCAGAGTCTTCCTACCCTCCAGAAGACCAACACTCCTGCCCAAGGTGGCGTCATCTGTGAACTTGCTGAGGGTACACTTAATCCCCTTGTTCAGGTCATCAGTAAAAGATATTAAACACAACTGGCCCCAATACTGAGCCCTGGGGCAACACCACTAGTGACTACCACCACTGCTTGGGCCATCCAGTCAATTACATCTTACTACCCAGATATTTTGTTCTCTCTTATCTGAAGCCTTGTACTGGTGGGCTGCACTTAGATTCTTTTTATTAACATTTCTGTAGGTGACATACATTATAAATAAAATTAGTCTCAATTAACTGGTTTTAGAATTTAACTTGAGACATTCAGTATTGTTCAAAAATTGCCTGAATACACATTACATATATGTTAAGATGTAGTGCAATACATTACCTGAATATTTCATAAAGTACACGTAAGCTGATGTTTAATTTAGTTTCTGCTTGTCACACAAAGAAAAAATGCATTTATTTTGAGAGATTCCCTGCAAAACCGCTAAGTCAGCTGAAATTGGTCATTTATTTTTAAAGTAAAGCCAGTGCTCCTTCTGTCCCTATTTATGCTTTATTTATGTATATAGATATAATTATGCATATGTGCCTGGATGAAACAAACTGCATTTTCCTGTGATTGTGAGCTTGAAAATTCTGCCATCTATATTTTGCTTCTCTGATGTCACTTCAGGGACATTTTATGTTTTCAGTAAACATTGCCTTGAGGTTCTTGAAAATATACTGCTTCTTTAAACCAAGATAGAACAGATGGAAACTTCACTGCCTAAACAAATGGCTACAATTTTCTTGAGGGCACAAAATAGTATCATTAACTTGACTGAGAGCTTAGGAAGCTTCCAGAAGCTTTTAGTCTTTCTTTGCTGGCAAGAGGATTGAATTTAAAAATTTTGTTCAAGAAACGTTTTGCAAAAATCCCTTTGTGTCTTTCCATTTTCCCTTTTATTCTTTTTTTTTCCTTTTTTTTTTTCTTGCTTTGAAGCAGAGCACTGGTATTCCTGATTCAAATGACCTTTTGGATTAAACTGTATGAGAGAGATTTTGCATGACAATACATTTTCTTGCTAGCTGTTGAAATTCCAGTGCAGGCACAACAAACCTAGACTATTTCAACAGACTTCACATTATTGAGTTACCAATTTTTGCAATTTAATCCGATGAAGAAGTGCTGTGAAAGAGTGATATGAACTGCTAAATAAATGTTGTATTTTTGTATCATTTTTCATTCTTGAAATGATGCATAGAACTTATTCTTGGCTATCCTACACCAGGCAGAAGCAAGACAATCATTTTCCCATAATGTACATTAACTTAAATCTCAACACATTCTCTGAGTCAGGGTCTTTATTGATTTCGGTTCAGAACAAGCTTGTATCTTTGTGTGTGAGAGAGAATAATCCTAGTGCTTTTACAACTGTTTTAATTTAAACTCCACTGATAAAACACATCTATAATGAGGTCTGTTGGAAGAGTTCCCAGCCCTGACAGTTATCTATAAATTAATGGGAGTCATATACTTGTGCTTGTTTGGAAAATATGTACAACAGCATAAAGCAGATAACAGAAGTCACATCTGCTAGAGGATGCTTGCAGAATGTATAGACAAAGGTGAACCTTTGTTAAAAGTCTCTAATTCTGGCAACAGTCATGGTGCTACTAATACAGGCGAGAGTAAGGTATGGAGATTATTTAGAAAAATAATTAATATGTTTCTGTGAAACAACTGAAACAACCACATTACCTATGGCCTAATCTCTAAGTTGCTTTTTATGGCACTCTACATACTACCTTGATTTTGGCAAAGGTCCAGCCTTGCATTCCTTAGACCCACAAAAAATCTGCCAAAGGCCTGCACAGTTCACCTTCTCTTGATATTGGTTCAGCACCTGCCAGTTACTCGAACGTGGATGAGTCCTTAGCATCACACAGAGCAGAGATGAGACTAAACCTTGCACACCAAAAGTTTTTAACTCTGTTAGTAAGTTTTGAAGGGGGGGGGGTGGTGGTGTGACATGGCAACTAGATATACCACCTGTGCTTGGACCCTGCAGTGTCACTTCTTAGAATTGACAAAGCCAAGACAACTGTGCAGTGCCTAAGCTGTGCTTATAAAGCAGGACCTCAGTGTGGTGTGAAAACAGAGCAAGGTGACTCTGTGAGTGTTTACACAGAAGAAAAGAGGAAGACATAAAGGGAGTAAGTCAGAGTCACTTTGTTTAAAGGGAGCTGCTTACAAGCATGAAAGACAAAGTGGAGGAAAAAATATATACGGTTGTTTGGAAATGTAACCAGTGCATAAGGGAGACTGGTAGCATAAACTGACTGATAGTGTGACCTCTCAACACCCATAGGATTAGGGAGAGCATAGTCTGTGAAAGAATGTGAATGTGAAATAAGTTACCTTTAATGCAGTAGCTGTAAGATATTGGAAGGGCTGTTTAGCCAAATATCAGGTTATCACTGCAGTGGCATTCTGCATGGATAGCAGGAGGACAAGTTTCATTTATTTAGGACAAGAGAAAAAGATATTGTAAGAACTGAGTCATAAAATCATGTTAGTCTAAATGAATTTTAGCTATAAAGAGGAGACTTTAACCAGAAAAAAAATCCAGGAGATAACTGAGGATGAACACTAAAGATCTACAGATAAATCAGTTTGTGACAGTGCCTCAGCTGTGAGTCCAAGTGATGAGCAGACTGATGATTTCCACACTGACAAAGAAGATAGTAGGTAAAAGAAATGTTGGATACTGACAAGGAAGATAGTAAGTAAAAAATATGTTGGATAAAGACAAACTAATGTGAGTTTAGCCATTTTGGAGCTTCAGACTTTGACTACTTTCCCTGTCAGACATGGGAAAGGGGTTGAGATTTTTTCCTTTAGTAGATTTGTGCTTATTTATACTAGGGGATTATCTGAGTCATTAAGATAAAAATTGGATAGTGTTAATCTTCCCTTTGAAGTGCCTACATGTAAGTTCTGTAACACATGAACAACAGTTCAATCCAACTAAACCACATTGAAATATACTAATACACACACACTTGCATGTATAATGAATGAGACATAAAGCTGTGCTATGCATAACATCTTCAACAGTATCTCTGAGTATTCCCTTAAAGTACCCCATATTAATAATCTTCATTAACAGTTAATTTGAATTTTTCTTTAACTCAGAGAGGATCTATTTCTAATTTTAGTTTGTGTAACAGCTTATTAAATAATCCTGAATATATTGATTCTTTGGGTTTTGCCTCAATTTCCCTTGTACAAAGAGAATAACAGTATTGACTTGTAGAATATTTTGCGAATAGTCAAAAAGCGCTACATTAGATGTAGGCTCGTCGTTAGCAGCTTTTCACCCCTCACAATTGTATTCACACAGAAGGGGAAATGTCATAGAAGATGAGTTGGTTTCTCATCTATTTAAAACTCTTATAATGGAGTACAGAAAGGAAAGTTTATATTACAGTTTAGACACAGAAAGAAAAAAAAAGAAAAAAATTCTTATTCTAGCTCATGTACTTATTTCCTGAAATGTAGCCAAGTCCTAATACTAAACCTTCTGTTTACCAAAGCCAAGTCTCAGTCAATCAAAAAATATTCAGTAATCAATGTTGTAGTAGAAACTTCACTTCCATTCTGAAATGTTATAATTTTCTCTTTCTCATCTATCATAATTTCCCATCATCTCAAGACCAGGCTCTCCATTGTCTGTGTGCAAAATTTCAAGTCAAATAAGCATTTTGGGTTGTCTAGGTTGTATGATTGAGGCCTTACGGAATAAATATTTATTCCTCCAAAATCTAAACAAATTAATTGCTTTGACAAACAGACTGCTTGAAATGGAATACCAAAGAAATTATGATAGGTGGATGGTATATTCATTCTGTTTCAGTCTGCTGCCGGCATGAGAGAGCACTGGAAAGGGAACCAGCAGAATCTTGTGTGTAGGTGGTGATGACAGAAGGAATAGAAAGGTGGAAAAAAAACCCAGATTTTTTTTGTGTGGTTTTTTATTTAAAATAACAATTCAAATTTCAGTTTTAAGGAATAATCACAATTGATTATACTGCCTTTAATTTGTGAAGAATGTCTCAGAGAGAATTAAAGGGTTTATCAGGGAAAAAGAAAAAGGGCAAAAAAATACTTCAAGTACTGTGCAGAGGATAAGGACAGTAATACAATCATATCCCCAAGCTAGCTCCTCTGGTTACATGAAACAAAAAGTAATTTTCATTACATTTGTGCAAAGGCTTGTCAGTAACACAGTTATATGACTTTCAGAGCCTATTCCTATTACCTGCCATTTGTGGATGCATCGACCTTCTCAACACTAGCACAAAGTCTTCTTCACAATGCAAACATCCACATTATCCACCCTCCCAAACCCATTCTTCTGCACAAACATGACAGAGTTTTTACTCTTTAAAAACGGATTGGTTAGGAAAGCAAAAGCCCAGCATGGAAGTCTACTCACAGCTGTATCTTGCTATCACTGTAGGTAACAGTTAAAAACACTTTTTATCCAAAGGCAACAGCAACAGTCATCTCAAGGGCATTTCTGACTGTTACCTTTTTATTAAGTTACTGTGTTGTTGGGAGATCTTCTTTAGACAAAGAGGCCAATGGTACTTGCTCTGTTACTGCCAAATGGGATAAGAATTCCTTCATTCCTCATGAAATGTGAAGGACTAATTTTGGCCTCTTCATGTCTTCCACTGTGGCATACACAAAGCTGGAAGCACAATGACTTGCTTCACAGAACAAAGAATGGGGGCACGTTTGAGGCCTCTTTTTAGGACAACCATCACTTTTTTTCAGAGGTAGGGAGTGTGTACAAACTTTCTGGTGTTCACCTTGTTATTAAATACTGATCAGTTTTTTCTTTAAAGAATTAGAAATTTTGACTATAATGTTTTTCATTTTATGTTGCATTTGTAATAAGCCCCTGCATCATTCATCAGCCAATAAAGGACTCAAGTTCATCAAAGAAGGAAGTAAATAATAACAATTAATCTGTCCAGTGTTACTTAATAATAGCATGAACTACTCCATGGAGCCAGGAGTAATTGCCACTAAGTGTATTATACAGCAGCCAAGGAAAACTGATTTATAATCCCAGCTGTCAGGTTGCAACCTAATAGTGACTGCATCATCTTGTAGAAAGCTGTAGTAATTTGGGAAATGACCCTGCTGAATATTCTGGAAGAGAGCCCGCTGTTATCAGTAGCTACTCTTTCACCCTCAAGAGCTACCCCCCAACCCTGGCTGATGCTCTTAATTTTTGCTTCATACATGTACTTCAAATGAAATGTCCTTGGGTATGTCAGCTCTTCTGCAAGATTTTGCCTGCTACTTTTTTGCAGCACAGGATCTGTATCTGCCACAGACTCCCTCATAACTATCAGTTTCTTTCTTCCAGACCTACAGAAAAAGGGCATCTTAGGGCATCCTGTCTAACATGGCATGACATAACCCACACTGGACTAGTGTCACAATTCTGTTTGTGGGCAATAATCTGAAATTCTAGTCTCCTCTGATAGCTGATAATTTGGGTTCTTTGGCCAGCTGATTGTCCCTGCATATTCCTGGCTACTGTCACTGGTAGCAGCTCTTCTTTATCATCACATTCACTTTGCTGTTGCACCTTCTTCAACTCTCCTTAAAGAGGCTGAAGGTTCTCCCATATGGAGCGTCACTCTGCCCTGGCAGGGCAGTTCACTCAGGGCACAAGCATGATGACCCGCATTTTCTTTACCTTCCAGATCAGAATATACTTCTTTTGGAGAGAACCTATAGGTCTGCCAGGGAAAGAGTATGCATGTCTATGTGTCTACCCAGACAGATCCTTCCTGGCCAGCAAACTCTGAGCTCCTGGAAGCCAGCAGGGGTTAGAGCAAATGGTACTCTTGATGGAACAGATATATAGAGACCTGCAGTCTTGAACACCTTGTCTACTGGCAAAGACCAAGGTCTGACAGCTGATTCTGGGCTTGAGGAGGTCTTTTGGGCAGCCATGGTCTCTCATCGGCTTCATGTCAGAGGAATCACTTCGGTTTCCTCAAACAGCAATCTGTGGCCTGGCCTAGGCCACAAAAAATCTGTGGCCTAGGCCTAGAAAAATCTGTTTTTCTATCTTCCATCTTCACCAGCAAGTACTGTCTTGACATTGTGTGGCTTGGTCTTCTGGTAAGAAGAGGTCATGTATAGTTATTGACTTCACTGTGACCTCCCTGTACAGAGTCCTCAGATGATGAGTGTCCAAATAGGACTAGCTGACTACAAGGGGCATTTAGGCACTTTTTAACAGCCTGTAGGCTCATCACAGTGCAGATCAGTGCATCATTTTTACAATCATAGATAGGCAGGCAACAGCCACTTTGCCATTCTTCCAGAGCAGTCAGGCCTTCAGAGGCAGAACTGGCATGTTTCCTGGATGCTGGGAATCAGTATATGACAGTACAAAAATGGTGCAGAACCTGTAGTTTCTGAAGACCAACAAAATATAATTTAGCATCATGTCCTCGTTGGGTGGACTGCAAAATCCATGAGCATCTGTCTGGAAGCAGACATCTGTCAGAAAGTCAAGCTAAGCACACTCAAGGGTGAACATGACAGCTGATCATAGGAACAGAAGTTTGGAGGGTACTCCTGTGGCTGACCAGCATGAGCAATTGGCAAACTTGAGGTTGTTTCTACAAAGCAATGTGAATGTTTTCCTTTTTAAGGTGATATTACAAAGAACTAATGAAGGACTACAGGGCCTTTTAATGGCTAAAAAATAGGTAAGCATAGATCTCTTTGTTTATGGAGACAGAACACAAAGAAATGACAAGCAGTCATTGCAGTGTGGCTCATCTGTGGTAATAAGGAAAAGAATAACATACTTTTCAGACAAACCAACCTTATTGCAGCTATTCTCAAACAGAAGCAAACTTTCTTAAGTTTTATTTGAAAAAGAAGGAAGTTTCTCACTTTCTGATGCATCATCAGGAAAATGTTGGAATTTTTTGAGATCTGTGAGCCTAAACAGACAATTTGATATCTCTCACTGTGACTGTTTTGCAAATATCTCATTGGCAATTTCCCCTAAGTACCTTTTTGGTACCTTTTGCTCCAGTTCAAACCCATTTTTACCCAGTTGAAATATCTGTCTGTGATGAAGTCCATGCTGTCTAAGGCAGCAGTGTATGGTATATCAGCCGTAAATTAGGAGAACTCATTTACATTCCTAATTTTGCCAATAACCAGCTATATGACCCAAAACATCAGTTCTCAAATTGCATCACCCATTCAGTTTTTAATGGAAAGTTAACAGTGTTAGTCATAGTGTTTTTCTCTCTCTAGTATTTGCAAGTATTTTACATACTACTAACATAATACAATGTAGGATGGGGTGACAGGTTGCCTGCCCTCAGCTTCCTCATTTTTTCCACGTCAATCAAGAGATATCATATACATTCAAATCCCCCAGTTTTCTGTATGTGCTTTCTTTTATGAGAATATGAGAAGTATATGCCTATTGACATTACCTATCTCTTATCAATTGCTCCCTCATGTGGGGATCTATTAATATTATGAACACTTAATATAGCACTTTTTTTTTTTTACATACCACACAAAATAAAGAGTTTACTAGCTGAGGATCCTTTCTGTATACAAATTTGTGAATAACTGGGTCTCTTAAATGTTATTGCTCATTCCCCTCTAGTGAGACACCCTGTAGCACCAAAGAAGAGATGCTTTGCAGTACTTACTTATCTGGGAAGTCTGCAAAGCAACTGGAGTATTAATGTCACTACATACTGTATTTGGGACACAGTGGAGCTACTCCTGCTGTGTTTACAAATGGATGTTTCCTGTAGATGTGGCACTTAGTTGTGGGTGCCACAGTAAAAGTTTCTGGTCTCTAAATTCCCATCCCCTGCTCATATCTGATAACATAAAATAGTTAGTATGACTTTTTGTATTCCAGGCTTGTCATCTCAGTGTATATGAGAGACATTGCCAAATTTCAAAGGAAAAAACATGCCACAACTGTAACTGTAACACTTGCTGCAAGCTATAGCAGCATGTCTCATGAGCAGGTAGGATAAAACACAGTGCTGGAATGACAGGCCAGGAGATGAGTATAATTTAGTCATTATTACCGATTACTCTTGCTCTGTGCCCACTGGATCCAGGCTGCTGCCTCAGATAAACCATGCTGGTTTATCATATCATAGAATGGCTTGGATTGGAAGTGACCTTAAAGATTATCTCATTATAACTCCCCTGCCATGGGCAGGGGTGCCCTCTACTAAACCAGGTTGCTCACAACACTGTATAACCTGTTCTTGAACACCTTCAGGGATGGGGCATCCACAATTTGTCTGGGAAACCTGTTCCAGTGCCTCACCACCCTCACAGTAGAGAATGTTTCCATAATATCTAATCTAAAACTATTCTTTTTCAATTTAAAGCCATTCCCAAATGTCCTATCACTACACGTCCCTGTGAAAAATCCCTCTCCAGCTCTCTTGTAAGTTCCCTTTATGTATTGTAAGGCTGCTGTAAGGTCTTTCCCTGGAGCCTTCTCTTCTCCAGCCTGAAGCACACCAAATCTTTCAGCACATCTGCATGGGACGGGTTTTCCAGCCCTCTGACAATTTTCATGGCCCTCTGGACTAACTCCAACAGGTCCACATCCTTCTTATGCTGGGGGCCCCAGAGCTGGTTGCAGTACTCCAGGGGGGTTCTTATCAGAGAGNGCCCCAGAGCTGGTTGCAGTACTCTCTTATCAGAGAAGAGAGGGAGTATCATAGCATCATAGAATCATAGAATGGCCTGGGTTGGAAGGGCCTTAAAAATCATCTTGTTCCAACCCCCTGCCATGGACAAGGACCCCTTTCACTGTCCCAGGTTGCTCAAAGCTCTATCCAGCCTGGCTTTAAACACTTCCAGGGATGGGGCATACACAACTTCTCTGGGCATCTTGTTCCAGTGTCTCACCAACCTCACAGTGAAGAATTTTTTCCTAATCACCTCCCTCGACCTGCTGGCCATGCTTCTTTTGATGCAACCCAGAACACAGTCGGCTTTTGAGGCTGCAAGCACACACTGCCGGGTCATGACGAGCTTCTCATCCACCAACATTTCCCACATCCGTCTCCCCAGGGTTTCTCTCAATCCATTCTCTGCCCAGCCTGTACTTGTGTTTGGGATTGCCCAGACCCAGGTGCAGGACCCTGCATTTGGCCTTTTTGAACTTCATGGGTTTGCACATGTTCACCTCTCAAGCCTGTCAAGGTCCCTCTGGATGGCATCCCTTCCTCCAGTGTATTGACATCAACACACAGCTCGGTGTCATCATCAAACTTGCTGAGAGTGTACTCAGTCCCACTGTCCATGTTGCTCCACAAACATGTTGAACGGCACTGGTCACAATACTGACCCCCAAGGAACACCACCCATCACTTGCCTCCACTTGGATATCAAGCCATTGACCCCTTGAATGTGACCACCCAGCCAATTCCTTAGTCACCAAGTAGTCAACCCATTAAATCCATGTCTTTCCAGTTTAGAGACAAGGATGTTGTGCAGGAAAATGTCAAATGCTTTGCACAAGTCCATGCAGATGATGTCAGTTGCTCTTCAGTTATCCACCAATGCTGTAGCCCCATCATAAAAGCTCATAAAATTTGTCAGGAACACTTTTCCCTTAGTATAGTCGTGTTGGCTGGCACCAATCACCTCCTTATTTTCCATGTGCCTTCAAGTAGTTTCCAGGAGTATGTGCTCCATGACCTTTTTCCCTTTTTAAAAATGGTAATTACGCTTCCCTATTTCCAGTTTGTGGGAACTTCAGTGCCACGACTTTTCAAATACAATGGATAGTAGCTTAGGCACTTCATCACCCAGTCCTCACAGGACCCACAGATACAAGTCATTATATCCCATTGACTCATGCACCTTGTGGCTCCTTAGATGGTTCCTCTTCTGCAACTTCAAAAGGTTTAACTTCAAAAGGTTGCCTAATGGATCAAAACATTTGCTTTGAATCAAAATAGGTGATACATTTAAACTAGTCTTTAAAAGGCCTTTCACATGCTTGCTTTTTACTCCTGTCAAAATATCTTTAGATTCGGATTTTTATTTTAGTCATTTGGTAAATCTCTAACTTGTAGACTCAGTCCCTTTCAGGGTTTTACTTTTCCATAAGTGGTATTTATTTACAAAAGATTTGGCAAAAATTAATGAAGGCCTTTTATGCACAGCTTCATCCCACTGCATGAAACACCAGCTTTAATAAAGCAAATATGGTGAGAGATTAGATAAGAAAACCTTGAGTATTGAGGTGAACTCCTACGAGTATAGAAAACATAGAAAAATTTCGCTTACAGTCAAGGTTATTGAGAGGAAACTATATCCTGTACAAAAATATATTTGGTAGAGCAGTATTTCTATATATCTCAGTTTCTTGTATGCACTAGCATACAATCATTAACTTACATATACAGGTAATTTATGTGTATTATTTTACATATAAAGACATAAAGTAAACTAGAGATTTTGATTATATTGAATAAACTTGGTTCTGTTTTTTGTGTATGTTTTAAAAAATTGAAAACCCCTAGATCTTTACTTTTTCCACCTGGCAAGATATGTAACATTGAAACACTGCATGGGACACTTCAGCTATGTTTATGTGACGGACAGCTTGTCTGAAAATTTTTCTCATAGATCCAATCTGTACATTTTATTGCTCAAGTGGGAAGGAGAAAACTCAGAATGACCTTTGAATATCATATCTTCTTTTAAAGTCAGATTGATGGCTTCCCTTCTTTTCACTCTCCTGTGTGTTTTTCGCAGTAATGCACAAAAGCCTGGAATAAAATCTCCACTGTGTAATACATAACTAATTTTATTTTTTTACTCCAAACCCTAGCAATTCAAAGCTAAATAAACACCAGCAGGCTGCATTCACTTACACTATGCATGTTGATGCTAATTGCAGTTCCCTAAGCGTTTTACATTGTTTGCACAAAATAGCATTGCTCTGCCTTCAAACAGTCAGTTCAGTGACAGCTGGAATGAGTTTATCTCATACTGCTTAGTGTCAGGTGCATTCTTACAGCTTTCCTGTCTCCTTTTGAGGGCTAATTAAGGCATTCTTCTCTCTTGTTTAACATTTACATTTAAACAGCTGCATCTCATTTGGATATAATGCTAAGATGGCACCTGGCTTTCTTTCCTTGAGTTAATTCTGGGAGCAGTTTTTTTCCTCCCCCTCCCTTCACTAAAGATCCAAAGTGGTTATTTTTGTGCTTATGTAGGGAAATGAACCGAAGCGGCTGCAAATGGAAAAAGCTGCTTTTCATTCACAAACAGGGCGCATCTTCCCAGGATCCTTCACAGCTAGTCTCCTTAGGAGACTCTGAATGAGAGCAGAATGCAAAGCAGAGTCCTTGAGCCTTTCATCATTTCTACTGCCTTTGTCAGGCTCTGGTCACCTCAGGGGCTTCTTCATTGTTCCAGTCCTGTTTTGCATTTTGTATGGTTGTTTAGTTATTTTTTCCCACATGAATAAAGAGTTTTCAGGAAAAAAGAAAAGAAAGCAAAAAACCCCACAAAAAACAAACAAAACAAAACAAAAACAAACAAAAAACAAAGCCTAACCATTGTGGCATTAGGAGAGCATGGCAAATGTAGCCATAGCAGTTCCATAAAACCTCTTATTACAGGAAGGGATGCAGAGGTGCTGCCCACTCTGCCTTCAAAGGTCCCCACAGGCCCAAGTTTATGCAGAGGTGTAGTCAGGACTTCATCAAGCCCTCAGGCAATAAGCATTTGACAGATTCAGTAGCACTGTTCACAACAATCTTGGTGCAAGGTATGAGCCTATCAGATGTACCACCCTTTGTGGTTCCACATCTGGAGATCTCCATCTTCAAAAAGGTGACTTCTTGAAATTAAGAACAAAAAATAAATAATTTTTCCAAGGAGCTTTGGAAGATCCAAGGGCAAAGAACTATCTCCATATAGCTCTGTGGGACAATCACCATCATCTTTGCTCAATTTTGTTATTATTTTTTACAATGAAATATTACTGTGGACATTAGATATTAACTCTTTACTTTAAAGAAATAGTGCAGATAATAATAATCCAGATAATAATAATGGCATAAGTACATATAAGAGAACTAATGAAATAGAAGAACTAGATTGTGATCATAAATTTAAAGACCATATCTTTATTGGTACCAGATAATAATATAATTTCTTATTTCTGTGCAATTGATCTCCATTTCTCAAAAGGGAGGGGGAAAGAAAAGCCTTCTCTCCTTAGAAAACGTTACGATGGGAGGCAAATGGACTCAGGGTGCATGTCCTGCCTGTCCTGTCAGTGGCCAGCAGGAGTGCTGATGCTGCAGCCTTGCCCACTTGGGGACCCAGGATAACTGAGGGCAGCCACTGGCCATCACTCCAGCTGCCAGCTGCTGGAGGGGAACAAGACACACACTTTGCCAAGGAGCTTTACAGATACTGAATGATAACAGAGGAGGTTGGGGATCTTGATGTTATTCCTGGGGATTATTTCTCTCCCTTCCAGGAAGCAACCAGCCTGCAGCTTGGTCCCTCTCTGCTTTGTCTCAGGCCTATCTCTGCTGTTCATCCTTGCCCTGGAGGAACCAGAACTGATGCCCCCTTTCCATCGTTTTCTCACACTTCTTGTCCTGATTCCCCCCTCCTGCTTTGTCAACTCTAATTTTCCTAATCTAATATGATGGCTCCTTGATATGCTTCTTTGCCAGTCTACTAGCTTCTACTAGATGGCTTCACTTTGCCAGTTCAGACCCTCCTTTCTTTCTTCATCCCTCTGCCTTGCTTGCACTGGTATGCTCTTCTTAATCACACCTTATTATCTTCTAATTTCAGTGAAATAACTTCTCCTTTCTTGTTTGTCAGGGGTTGGTTTGGAGAGCTTCAAGAGGCTCTTGGCATAGGGACTTAGGCAGGACTAGAACTATAACAACAAAAAAGTCCTGACTGAAAAACACTTAATATAGGACTGCACACAGGACGGGAGTTTTCCGACTTAATTGTGAAGCTATAGCAAGTCTTAGTGTGTGTAAACTGTATTTTTTTCCCAAAGGGTTTGCAACTGGGTAGGTTTTCAAAAATGACAAATGGCACATCTGGTTTGGAGGCCAGACATCTTCAATCTAAATTTGAAGTCTGTATATGAAATCATGAGACACAAGAGCATCTGCAGAGGAAGACCAGAAAGGGAGCATTCATCTAACTACATAGCCTTGTCTTTATCTGAGCTTGCAGTCGCTGAATGTTCAAAGTACTAAACAGAGTACTAACAGGCGCTTCTACAACAGACAGACTACTACAACAGTCTAAGCACTCATTATAAAGGTGTTCTAGGAGGATTATCTCACATGTAAACCTCTAAAGTATAGATTTCTAAAATAAGGTGAAATTGATATCAACATTCAACTTGAATAACCTCCTCTCCAACCTCCTACTTAAAACACCTGATGGATATTTACTGAACCACTCTATGCAGAGCAATGTGAGTCCTGAATATAAAACATTACTAGAACATTGCATATGGAAAGTGCAAAGCAATCCTATGAAGACAAGCTGTTTCTTACAATGCAAAATTTTATTATTCTTTCTTTCACCTAAAAAATATCAACCTTTTATGTTACAGCAGAAGTACACTGTCTCTGAGGAACAGGACTGTACTGAAGACAGACTGTTGGTTCTCATAACCCATTCTGCATACATAAATTTGCTGTTTCCTCAAATATATTAGTGATATAACCACAGGGGAACTATCTACATTGATAGCTATGTAAAAACTGAAGCTTTTTAAACAGCCTATCCTTCCACAAAGGCTTATTATCAAATTGTACAGTAGTGCGAAGTTTGGAACAAGGAGTTGGTGTTAATGCTAGGTTTTATAATGGGAAAAAAAGAAGAATAGATGAGGTGGTTGCCATTTTATTCTGGTTTTAATGGAATATTTTACCTCTGGAAGAGTCAACTTCTTCAGAACCTACACTTGCCTCAGGAACTTATTGATTTTAACAAACAAGTATCAAAAGGAAGTCTTTAAATCTCTCAATTTAATTCAAGTGATGGTTAAGTGCTTCACGGAGACTAACTGAATAATTTCATTGAATTTGAGTAATTGCATTCAATAAATGTTTCTCTGAGAATATAAAAGCATTTCACTTGGGTTTGTAAATTCTTTTCCAGTTCAAGTTCTGAATTACAGTTTTCATACTGTGACTGTGCTTTACATTTTCCTCTATTTCCTCTATTTTCCTCTATTTCCTCTATTTCCCTCTATTCAGATGTTTCACTGTAAGTCCTTTTTTTCATTTAATAGTGTATCTTGACCTTTTGTCTCTTTCAGAAACAGTTCAGCCTGCATTGAGGTTAAAGCTGGGGGAAATAATATGTGATTTGATCCATGTTAAAAAAAATCATTGGTGACGTTTTCTTTGAGCGGAAGTAAAGCTATTCTATGAGGCAAAAGCTTACATCCCAATGAAAATTTAACTAAAAAGAACTTTTAAAAATTGTTTTTCACACACAATAAAAGACACATTCTTGATTCTCTCTCAGGTCCTGATGCTGTCTGAACCCCATATCCTCTCCTCACATAGCACAGTTCATTCTTCTCACCAGCATAAGGCACAGGGATGTCACTGGTATAACCAGAGATGAGCTGAGCACATGCAGTACCAGAAAGAAAATATCAGAGATATTTTGTCCTTTCTGTGACTGTCTTTCAGGCACCTGAGTTATGCAGAGGGAGAAGCAGGTTTTGTGAATACAGAACAGCAAAAGCAAGATGAGGAAAAAGGAAGAAAGTGGGAAGATATTCAAGTGTGAAGAGAAACGGTGACCTGGGTAGAAAAGAAGCAACTTTTAGGATTTACAGGGGAGAAAATCAGTCAGAGAGAGGAAGACTAAATATAGGATATGCAAACTGTGACTAAAACCATTGGAGTGATTCTACAGCTAGCAGTTGATGAGGGTAACAGGATATACATATGGTTGGGGAGAGACAGGGCTAAAACCTCTGGCAGTTCATCCCTTCTGAAAAAATACATGGGCAAATGGTCAGAGAGTGCCAAGAAGGTTAATTAAAGCCATAGAGAAACAAGGGAGCAAATGCAGAGGGTATGGTGGAGTAAGACAATTATAGGTCTTGGGCTGTGTGAAGGGAAAAAGATACTAAGGTCAGTGATGACACTGACAAGAGCAGCCTGAGAGGAAGATGAAGGTTGTGTGAGCCAGCAGATCTATGCAAGGATTAGGAACTTCTGTGGGGTTATATGATGGTAGCTTTTAAGAATGATTGATTCTGTGGAGACAAGTTCCTTATCTGAAGTCATGTGCTGAGTTCTGGTTTTCCTGCAGCAAAAATGACACAACAGAGAAAAGATGGTTCCAGAGAAAATGACATCCAGGAACAGAGAAAAAATGAAAAATAAATGTGACTTTTTATTTTACTGTAAGATAAAGAGAAGATAAATAACAAAATGCAAAATAGAGACATGCAAACTAATGAGGAGCAGTCAAGTGATAAATTGAACACTGTTCTGTACTTTCTCCATTACTTTATCATAACAGGGGGACATCTGGGGAAAGGTAGCAGATGTAAAACTAGTAAAAGGAAATGTGGTTTTTTTGCTTGGCCTCTACAACATCTTCTCATGAGGCAGCAACACAGTCAGCAGTTCAGCATGACTCAAAAAAGGCATTGAACATTTGCATGGATGAGACCATGCAAAATGACAGGCTTACAAACTGTAAACGAATAAAAAAAGTTGGAAAGGATAAAAGCCCCATGCCTCAGGTTATTACCCAGCTTTAAATTAAACAATGAGAAAGAAGCTACTTCCTTAGGAACAATTTGTGAGATTTCCAGTCTCATAAAAGTCAAGATGACTTTATCATATAATTAAATTAATTTTTTAAGTTGAATTAACATTAAATTCCTCTTTTCTCTTTTTGGTGATTACCTATATTTATTGTGAATGATTATATACTCATATATGTCCCCCATATATGAGGGACAGTTGGTTGTCCCTCATACACATGTTTTTGGCTATGTTTGGACAATTCACATATTGTGCCAGTCACTGACTGATGACTCCTGTCTAGATGAATGTTTACAGAGCCTACTGGCTCCTGGTGACTCTTGCTAGGGATGGGCCTTAAACACACCTTTCATTTTGGCTTGTATCCAAAGTTAGAACTGCTGCTGTTAGCACTCTGGAATAGGTGTTAATCATGTGTTAGCTCAAAATGTGATGTCTCTCACTTCAGTTAGGGCTGGAGACCTCATGCTGGGGGGCAGACTGTTTTTACACAGCCATCTATTGTGGAGGGTGCCTCTACCTTACTCTGGGGAAAGCTTAACACTGCTGCAGACAGCACATTGGCCTAGTAGGCTTCATGTTGATATACATATCACAACATATGGCAAAATTCACAGTAGGAATAGATAGCTGAGGACTACCACTGAAAAACATTATTGTACATACCCCAGTCTTTATGAGTCTAAACTTTCAGCGGCTCAGATCCAGCAAAAAACTAAGTAATGTGAGCTCTAGGAACTGTACATCTTTAAATACTTTATTAAATCAGTGTCCTTCATTCCAGGTCTCCCATCTCTATTTCTAGCTGCTGCTTGCACCATAATGAAATAAGAATATTCCTTTCTGCTGAAAACAAGCCATTCACGGCTTCAAAATGATATATGGGCTCCTCAATGTGTGCCAGTACAGGATCTTCTGTTGAATTAGAGACAATACATTTCATCTGAGTTTCAGAGGGGTGGACACCCCTCTGGTGTTAGAGGAAGAGTGAGGTTTTGAAGCAAATTTCCTATTATCTCCTTTTGTTGTGCTTTGATTTGCACCACAAAAGGATCTCAGAGTGCATGGCCTGGATTCCTTTCGGATGAAACTAAACTGGAAGGTGTGCCCTTGGAAGTGTACTTAATGCTCTCCAGCTGTAAAGGACATAACAAAACAAAAACAAGTTTAGTACTAATATAAAACCGCTGCTAATATAAAACTGCTGTAATGTACATATTGCAGATGTTGGGCCCTAAACATCAACTGTTATTTCTATAGATCTTACTTGTTGACATTACATAATAATATAGACATGATATATAATAAATATATAATATATATAGTATAATATATATTACATATATTATATATATAAAAATATAATATATAACAAATATATTAGCAAAAGTCACCAAATGACCCAGAGAAGCATAAGAGAAATGACTACATAAAAACTAGTGTCCTGTTGCTTTTTCAGATGCAATATTCAGGCAAAATTACCACATACTGATGATCTACTTTTCTTCAGAGGTAGCAAGGTATTTATCAATGTAATATCTAACCACTGTAAAAGAGAAAAAAACAAGAGTCCTCTAAAGTTGTGGGCATTATTTTAAGACTCTAGTTTTTATTTTTCTTCTTTCTCCCCTCTTTTCTTTCCTCTTTTTTTGCCGCTTTTTTTTTTTACTTACAAACAGTTTTACTTATGATTTCTATCAGCACTCCCTTAGAAGGCCTTAGACTGTTAGTAACCACTAAATAAGAATCTTAATTTAAGTACAGTGCTTGGGGGATGGAAAGCATTATGTGACTAAGTTTTATTAAGCTGAAGAGAAGGCAGATTAATGAGGAAGGCATTCTGCTCTGGGATGGAAAGGGCTGTATTAGCTTTTCATATAAAACCTTGTAGGGGAATCCTGTTTTTGTGAACATCACAGGCTCCTGCTGATTTGTTTCTCTAATGCCACTGGAATCAAAACACCTTCCCTCTTCATCTTCAAGTGATTCGGCAGGTTACAATAAGAAGCTGAGGTACATGGATAGCACAGTACTTCATAAGACAAACAGAACAGGAAGGACTGATTCTCTGGAAGAAGAAGGGGAGAACCTTGACTTGGCCTTATTTCAGTATTGATGACACTTAGGATTGTTATTGAAGTTTTGAAACTTTTCTTAAATACCCTATTCCTTTATTTTTTACTTTATTAAGAATGAATGTTGATGGTTGCAAATACAATTAGTTCAAATATTTAAAATGTAAGTAGCGTATAAAAACCAAACCAAACAAAACCCATTTCCTTTAAAACTGTGCAATGACAAATCAAAAAAGTTTTGGAAAAAACTGCTTGTGGAAAACACTGTACTGTCAGATGGCTATAAGAAAAGCATTTGAATTAACTTCTTGCCTTCTGTTTTATCTTTTGCTTTCTATAAAGAAAAGCTCTGCTTTAGCTCAATGCTCAGCCACTTCTCACCAGCTTAGTACAGCTGGGCAGTGTCTCAAGTAGCAGGTTAGAACCAAACCCATGTGGCACTGTTCCAGTTTTACCCTTATATTCTCACTGGCACTGTGGAACTTGGCACAGACTGAAAATGCCAGGGAGGATCAGAGTGGGACTCCACTGTACTTTTAAATCATGGCTATTCTACATTGACAGAAAAAATCCTTCAGAGAATATGAATATATACCTAAAATTCGTTGACATTTAGACATAACTTCACAATATTAAACTGAATTGAAATGTTCTCCAGATGTGTCTGCAGACAGAGCTACCCCATGTGCAAATATGCTTATTCAGCATGGAATACATCCCACTGAGATTTTATTCCCAAGTACCTTTAGGTAGGTAAGTGTTTCATGGAAACAAGTCAAAAGTCCCAGTATCTGAAAGGCAGAAAATAGCAGGGTTTAAATTTAATGATGAATCCATTTCAACTCTGTTCTAGTGGGTTTGAAAAACAGAAGCCAAATAATTTTTCTCTACAAAGATCAGCAGCAAATATTTTAACTGAAATTGTGAAGAATGAGGAGAATACAGCCACATATTGTAAGGCCAGGAAAGGCTCTTTTCACACAGTCCTGCAATAAACAGTTCTCAGGATTTTCCAAAGCTACTCTTGCATTACACTTCCAATATTCTGTTATTCTCACTGCTAAGAATGGATTGAATAGTCTCACTCTGAACTGATCTAACTTCACCCCAACGGAAACACTTAAAATCTGTTATCGAGTGGTTCTTAAAATTTCTTTCAGGTTAGCTACATTGGGTGAGTTTATTATTTTCACTGTAAAAAGAGCCTCACTGGAATCACACTGCAGGTCATTTGGGGAGCCCTTGACTGCATCTCCTTGCAGTTCTTGGCCACAGAATGGACCCTGGGCTCCCCATGCGTCATTGCTTCCCTACAGAGAAGCAACACCAGATCTGTACTCCTCCTCAGTCGCACTTCCCCTGTGCATGTTAACTCCCTCAGCCATAACTGACTGCTACTTATTCAGCTGAGTCTTTTCCCAGGCTGCTGCTTTCCACAGCACAGTCCCCCACACTGCAAGTACAGTCTGTGCTGCTTACAGATGTGTGATCTAACGCTAAATCATTACCAATTTTCAAAACTAATAAAAGTTTCCTTGCAAGAGCCGTTATATCTTCTTCTAGAAGATATCTCTGTGACTATTTAATAGGTATTAATTTTAAAATGGAATTTTATTTGCTTTTCCTGAAAAACGTTCTGTGTGATCTCTGACATAAAACTTTTTATTGTTACTGTAGAGATGAACTTGAAAGCAGATAATTTGCGGTAATGTCCTGCTAATGCTGCCAAGAAATATATCCTTAGACAAACACTGGTTTCGTTCCAAACCTTGCTTTGGGATCTCAGACAGTCATGAGTCAGATTTTCCACATTGCTAACACCCAGGCTGTTCTGGTGGTTCAAACCTTGGATGCAGCCATGCAGCCCAAGGACCAAGTCAAAACATTTGCATTTTTCGATTGGGCTGGTGGTATACCATTTCCTATAATCATTGTCCATCTGACAGGCCTCCAACCTGCCGTAATGCTGGTATGGGCTTTGCATCACTTTTGCTACACTTTTTCAAGAGTCTCGTTATATGGCATAGCTTCTGATTTTGCAGGTTTGATAAAACTTGATATTGTGTTCTACAAATAGCTGCTTCTGGCAGCTGCTGCTATCAGGTCTTAATAGTGCTGGCATTAGATTAGGCAACGGGAAAAACATTTTCCCTCACCCACATTAACACAGCAATGTATTATTGCAGTGGGAAGTTATTTTTGGCCTTTCAAGTCATAATACAGAGGAATATTAGCAGTTTTCTTTGAACATTTATTGAATTGATAGTTATGATAACCATGATCTGCAAACAGCTTCTCCAAAATATGGAAGATCTAATTATTCCCAGAAGAAACATCCTGTAAATCTGAGGTGTAGTAAGCACGTGTATGGACTAAATATTCTTGCATTTCATAACACTATAGGTATCACTCTTCTTATATGGCAGAAAAGCAAACAGAAACATCAGAGGCATAAGCAGAAACAACAGCTAAAAAAAAGGGCTGTATCTGGCAGACAAATGTACACCATGTAGCCCCATGTGCTTGTCTTTGAAGTCTAAAGTTACATGAGGATTTTGGAGTGTTGTAGGGAGAGTCAGAGCAAGGACACCAGAGTAGCTCACAAGGCTTCAGTAAAGTAAAGTAAAACAGATGGTTAAAAAAAAGGTTTCAGATTATCTCCTGCTTGACAAAGCCAAGACTGCTTTGTAAAGGCAGCATCTGATGCCACGTGGCTGAGGATAAAAGAACAGTAAATGTCATTATCACAAGTAGCAACTCATCAGCTTTCTCATTTGCATGCCAAATCCTTCAGTTATTATTCAGATACCATATACATACATGTCAAAGTATAAACTGTTAGATTAACTGCTACAAAATCTTGAAAATTTTGAGCAAATGATCTGTCCAGGAATGGTAATGCGCAAACAATATCAATAACATTTGCATTGTCAGCTGATTTAGAAAAGCCATGAGCAAGAATATGATAGGAAAGGCACTTGATCATGCCTTTAGTAATATGCTCACTGTTGTACGGAATATTTTCTGAGATGCTCCTGCCACATTTCCTGCTAAGAGAAACCCACCTTAAGAGTCCTGGGCACTGTATCAGGACTGAAAAGGAACATATTCCTGAACCTGTCAGACTTTGATAAGTCAGACAAAATGATCTTTGTTTCATGGTTTAATAGCATGTTACTAATAATATTTCTATGGTAGAGCTTATACAAACCAGCATGGTACTTCTGAAATCATTAGTGTACTCTGTAGTGCAGGAGTCACTACCATTGCTCACAAATCTCGTATCAAAACCTTATGTCTCTACAAGGCCTGAGAGGAAGATATCTAGTAGTGCTTTACAAGTGGATGATGACAGCTGATTCCCAAATGCTCTGTTGCAGAATAAGAACTGGCTGAACATTCAACTGAGATCCCATTGACAACCACCTCATCACATCTTCTAGTCTGCTACTTCCCATATTTGGAGACTCAGATTTGTTTCCATGTCAACAAGGTACAAACCTCCTCTTAAGCTGTACATGACTCAAAAACCTAACTTAGTGAACCCACAAAAAGGCAAACAAAACAATATTATCATTTTAGGACCTTCCCCACTAAGCTTAAAACAAATTATACCAATATTAATACTGCTACTACTACTAAGTACCTTGGATCTGTGTGACTAGGATCACAGAGAATCTACAAAATGCCAACAATTAAAGCTACTGTGAGCATGCTCATCTGTGCTCTTGTGTGTTAGATTACTGTGGTCAACAGCAAAGAGAACATTGGTTTCTGGAAGGACGTGTAGGGAGAATCTACCCAAGGCAGTCTAATTCTAGGCATCTGGCCTCTCCTTATAATCAGTGAAAGCCAATATTTTTACTTTATTAAGAATGGTAATTTAGACTATTAGTAATTAGTAATTTAAACTATTAGTATAGGCTTACTGAATTGCACTCTAGAGGTGGCTATTTCTGTCTACTGTCTTGACCCTGGAATAGTGTCCTGGAGCAGCACCTTACCTTCCTCCCCTTATGCAATGATGGACTGTTTTGAAACTGTCAAAGTCTCATTTTCGTTTCCAACTGAGATAGAAAAGGACATTTGACAATATGCTATATGTTTTGGCAAGCTTGAAACACAGTTAGAGGCCAGTTCAGAGCACCTTTGCTCACAGCTATAACTCCTTACAGCCCGCTCTCCCCATGGTCCAAAAATATCAGTCAAATGTTTGCTTTGAAGTCTAATAACTAAGCTTAAAAATAAGCTATTGAAAGAATCACTGGCTGAGGGAGGGATATCAAGTAATTTCACTCCGGGGATTTCTGTAATTTGTTATTCCATACAAAAGCAAAATTTATAATAAATGTAATTCATACTGAGTTTGATGTCTTCTATTCATAACAGTAACTGATGTGCTTTTACTTCAATTTATATATACCATAGCAATCTCAATAAACACACAAACTATAAGAATTTCCTGTGTTGTAACAAAGTGTCTAGTTAATTCTGTAAATAAGGTCTTATGCTAGTGATGACAACTATTTCAACACGATTTCCTGAAACAGTGAGAGCTCGTGGAACCATCTTTTTATTAGTAAACCCATGACTTCAGTTTGGCTACCAGTAATGTCTTCCCACCCAATATTTCATAGGCTGACAGAGAGATCCAAGCAATTTTTTTCTTTACATCCCCAGAGGCCAAAGTATGATCATGTGAGCTATTTTTAAAGCTTTTTTAAATACATAGTTTGGTATATAAACACACTCTTCCTTTAGGCACTAACTGTGCATTTTTTTCTGTTTCTACAGCTTTGCTTTGCTTTTCATTCACCTTTTATGCTCTAGTCGCAGCCTTTCATAGACTTCCAATAGGTAAACATAAATGTCAAAATCATATATCTGATGGATGTAAAACCAACTTGCTATCATCTCCCAAAACACTTCTTCTTGGACAGAGGCAATCAAGCTCAAAAGAAACCAAACAATTTCTGCTTTTCTTGGTGTTTGTCCCACATATTACATAACCAAGGTCCCAATCAACCATTTCTTAAAATATATGTCTCTAAAATTGGTAAAAGAAATAAGTTAACTGTATTTTTTTTTCCTTAAAGCAGGATAACTGGAATGAAATTCCAAGTCAAAATGGGGCAAAATCAGGGTACTGAACAGGAAGCATGGGTTTCACTCTTTCTGCATTGAAATGAAAAAGCCAACTCATCCAGAAGAAACAGGAAGGGAAAAGAAGATCAGAGGGGCAGACACTTGTGATTTGTGCCATTGTGAAAGAGATTCTAAGTGTTTGATTCACTTACAGCACCTCAAATTAAACTTAAAAGAGACAAAGAATCCCTCCTGACATGTTCTCTCACCTCTCAGAACAGTGGGAACAGAGCTTTTTGCACAAAAATCTTACACCAGGTCTTGGCCATTAGGAAGTGTTTGGAGCTAGATATGCTCACATCACAGCTAGAAACAGCTCACTGGGCTTGAGGGACAGACCTGCTGTCACCTCTGATGGCCCAGGGACACCAGTTTCTCTCCGAGGCTTCTCACCGTGAGTGTTTTCCTCCTTCCCTTGGAGAACTCTCTTATGTTCAGGGAGAGTATTTTCTTACCACATCACCCCATTCTGCTTTGCTTTCCTTTCTGTGAGTTCTGCAGTGCTAGCTTGGATGGGAGCATGGTCTCTGCCAGCAGCACCAAGGTTGAGCAATCCTGACTCCTTGCAAATAGGAAGTAAAATACAATATCAAAGCTTAGTTCACAACAGGAGACATTTCTCACCCTAGAAGAACACAAACACCACAGTTATACACATATGCAACTATTGCATAGGTTCAGCTTTTCCTCCTTTGCATCATTGAAAAAATTTAATTTTTCTGACATCGTGCCCAGCCACTACTTTGTATTTGGTGTCCAGACAGATGTGGTCTCCCTAATTCTGTTCTTAGCTTCTTCTTTCTTGCAGCTACAAATTTAAGATCAGAAGATTAGCTGAAATTATAAGAGCAGAAGATTAGATCAAATTATAAGAGCAGAAGATTAGATCAAATTCTAAGAGCAACATGAGGAGGAGATGAATGCCCAGAGGTGCAAGGAGAGGTGGAGGGAAAAAGAAAGAAGGAATATCTAGGTTCATGGGAGCATGGTTGAAGTGTTTGTCTTTAAAGTGTTCAAAAGAATATCATGTTGGTCTAAAGAAATTTCAATCTTACCTTTCAAGTCTTCAAATGCACCCTGAAGCAGAGTCAACTTTCTTTACAGTTAGAGTATCAAAATAAATCCTGTACACTTGGGGGGGGGGAGGAGAGGATTGTATTTTTTATTTTGNGAAGTGTTTGTCTTTAAAGTGTTCAAAAGAATATCATGTTGGTCTAAAGAAATTTCAATCTTACCTTTCAAGTCTTCAAATGCACCCTGAAGCAGAGTCAACTTTCTTTACAGTTAGAGTATCAAAATAAATCCTGTACACTTGGGGGGGGGGAGGAGAGGATTGTATTTTTTATTTTGTTTTGGTGTTGTTTGTTTGTTTGTTTTTATGTGAACATTAGTTGTCAGTGTACAATGATTTTTCAGATAAGGCCTCACAACCATGCTATTGAAAATTTTTTTAGAACTATGTTCTCCAGGTTTATTTTCAAAGGTTAATTTGACCTTCAAAAGACTGGTATCTGTCCTTTTTCTTATCATTTGATCAAAGAGGGTTTTCCTCTATCTGGACAAGCAGAAATCACATAAATGTTCCTTTCCCATAATAGACTTTTTAAGGTAACTTTTCTGGGACACTTTAAATTTTGACTTCTTGCCTTCATAGATAAAAACTGGTGTCTGGATTCCAACTGCTGACATCAGCCTTCACATCCCTTCTGAAATTTATTCAGCTAATCGTGCCTTTTCAGTTAATAGACTTACATGGAACTAATAACATAATCAAATTAAAACACTGAGAGGTTCCTTGTAATAAAATATACCCTGCTTCCTTGTGTTTCTAGGCTGACCTTGACAGTGAGTTTTTTTGCTTAAAGTGATTAGTTAGATGGCTACTACTCCCTCCAGAAATTCTGTTCTCTTTTGTGATCTGAGGGTTATGTGAAATATTGCTTTAGTGTTTTGTCTTTGCAAATTCCTGCCCCAGTGTGCTTTTTCTTTTGTTCATGGATACTATTGTAAGGACAAATTTCTAATGCAGAAGAGAACTTCTGGGTGAAGTGACCAGGGTCATGTCAGTGGTCACTAGGAAAATAAAGTCACAAAAAACCAGGACATTTGAATGCCAGAAATGGCAAAGATGCACCCAAATAATAAGAATCTGAGACAAGACTAAGAATGAAAAACCAGAACTTTTTCCGTGTAACTTTCAAATATTATTATGCTGGGTAAAACACAAAAATATACATATTAACTTACACAGGGTTTTATGGCTACTCAAGGCCATTACAGGGAAATGAGTCACAGTCCCATTTTATTCTATAGTCTGGACCTCCAAATTGGACCATTGGACCACACTTTCCATAAAGCACCACAAGGGGAGACAGACCCTCGCAGCCATCATACTGTGCCTCAGAGTCACTGAACTGGTGACACTGTCAGAGAATGCAGATAGGGATAACCAAATCTATAACCTGAGGATCTGTGGCCACAAGATATTTCAAAATATGATTGTATTTTTTATTTTGTTTTGGTGTGTTTTGTTTGGGTTTTTTTTGTTTGTTTTGTTTTGTTTTTTGTTTGGTTTTTTTGTTTGTTTGCTCTTTTTTCCAAAGGAAAACTGCGATATTTTCCATGGCAAAACCTATTTTACTCTATAAACACTTCCATCATATTTTTGTCTCCCTACCTCACTCCTTTTTCCCCTTCTCAAATTCCTTAGCAGGAAAGGGCCTTGACTAGGGAGAAGATGAGTAAGACTCCTAGCAGCTCTCTGCCATTTATACAACCCTGATCATATTCTTTTCTTTTGTGCAATAGAACTTGAATTTTCTTTAGCAGCTGCTACTACTTCCAGATCTTTTAGAAACATATTAGGTCTCAAAGAAGGTACATCTCCAAGTGTAAGATAAACCTACTGTAAACTTGTAAACTCTCGTAGAGAAATCTGAAAAATAGTGATTGTCTAAAAGGACATACTCTAGAAAATCAGTTTTATAGAGCATCAAGCTTTAAGCTAAAGCATCAGAATGTGATATTTTAGAAAATTCTATCAGGTTGGACTCAGAAAAGCAGTACCTTTAGCTTGCAAAACTTTGGGCTAGGAAAGTACATCACATTCTTTTCTTTCTTCTTTATAGACCTTTTTATTTTTAGAATAGCCCCTAATGTGTGACCCCATCATTTAATGTTACATAACCTGAAACTAACTCATTTTTATATTGATCATCTCTAGCCAAAGACTTGAGAAGTGCTCTCTGCTGTTGGATCTGCAATGTAATCGACCTTTTTTCTTTTCCTGTTCCTGAATTTCTGCTACAGCTGGTGCAAGTTCAGTGCAGACAGGAGAATAGCAATCTGTTCTTACAGAAGAGGAAAAAAAAAGCTGAGAAATAAAGAATATTTTCTTTATCATTATTTTGCATGAAAATACTATGGTATTAACAACAGGATGTGTTAAAGACTCCAACTCTTTAAAATCTTCCCTTTACAAAAACAGTTTCTGAAAGATGTTTTCCACCACTGAGCTTTTTTTGAAAGGATCTTTAGAAAGGAAATCTGAGAGTTTGATCTTACATTTCAGAGAATATAAGGCTGAAAAAAATTACATATGCTGTGTTTTAAAGAAGGCAATAAAATCCATTTCATATTCCATTTTTCATTAAAAATATGTAGAAACAGATGACACTAGAGAGTTATATAAAGATTGTCCCAGTAAAGCTTTCTTTCTGCCTTGCTCTATCACTTACTCTATATATGTCATATAGTTAAAAAAAAAAACAAACCAAAAAACAACAAACAAAACAAACCTACAATTTTGGAAATATGTTAGTTCTCAAAACATTTATCAAGTCTTTTCATACCCCTGGATGTACATACAGACGGGAATGAGATGCTGGAAAACAGTGCTGCGGAAAAGGACCTGGGGGTCCTGGTCAATGGCAAGTTGAACGTGAGTGAGCAGTGCCCTGGCAGCCAGGAAGGCCAGCCATGTCCTGGGGGGCACCAGGTAAAGCATCACCAACCAGCCGAGGGAGGGGATTGTCCCACTCTGCTCTGCACTGGGGTGGCCTCACCTTGAATATTGTGTGCAGTTTTGGGCACCAAAATATAAGAAAGATATTGAGCTGTCAGAGAGTGTCAACAAGGAGGGCAACAAAGATGGTGAAGGGCCTTGAGGGGAAGCCATATGAGAAGCAGCTGAAGTCACTTGGTCTGTTCAACCTGGAGAAGAGGAGAATGAGGACAGACCTCATTGCAGTCTACAGCTTCTCCACAAGGGGAAGAGGAGGGGCAGGCACTGATCTTTTCTCTGTGGTGACCAGTGACAGGACCCAAGGGAATGGCCTGAAGTTGTGTCAGGGGAGGTTTAGGCTAGATATTAGGTAAAGGTTCTTCACCCAGAGGGTGATTGGGCACTGGAACAGGCTCCCCAGGGAAGTTATCACAGCACCAAGCCTGTCTGAATTCGAAAAGTGTTTGAACAATACCCTCTGGTACATGGTGTGACTCTTGGGAATGGTTCTGTGGAGCTCTAAGAGTGGGACTTGATGATCCTTGTGGGTCCCTTCCAATTTGGCTTAGCCTGTGGTTCTGTGATTCTTCATATCCAGAAATATCTGGTGCCCAAAGTCAGCCTAGGTACACCTCTAAGAGGGAGAAAGGAAAAAACCCAAAACTAACGTGCTTTAAAAATTGTGAATATCTATCAGAATCCTGGGTTTTCCAAGTAACACAAACATTTAACTTCATTAAAGGCTTTCATAAGATATTTGTAGCATTACGAAGTTTTTGAGATGTTTCACTAAACAGAAAACAATAACAATTTAAAATCTCTGATACAGGCAAATATTAACTATTGTTACAGTGCTCACAGTATGCAGCAATGTTCATGCTTCACATTGCTGTGCTAAATTTGGAGCACAGTGACTGAATAGAACAGCCTAAAACTAAAGCTAAGGAAAACATGGCTGTGAGATCTCTGGAGAGGCCAACAAGGCAAAATTTTTTGAAAGACAGGATATCTCAAAATACTTCTCTCCAAGAAGATTTCAGTGTGCTTCAGAATTTCCACAACTTAATAAATATGCTTCATGGAGCTTGTGTGATGCATTGTTTTGTTTTAGTTTTAT